>JAMXBD010000599.1:0-600000 GCA_024138025.1 Combretum micranthum
TAACCAAGCTTAGCAAAGTAGCCTACATCGACTTGCAATAGACATGATCGAGCTCATAGTCATGTTTAACGCTAACCAGATCAACAACATCAACTATTGACTGTGAATAATATGTCATAACTGAATCGGCATACCAGAATCCTCATATAAACTAAAAGGCCCACAAGTAACACACAAGCCAGCAGGCCCAAACACTCCATTATAGATTTACCCATGTCAGGATCTCGACACCTAGTCTCCTAAAGAGCCTAACTTAGTACAGGCCCGATCTCCTAACCTAGGGCTCCTCAAGTCGACCTCAGGTTATAACTCCTCAGGAGAAGCTCATGACGACCTCATCACTTAAGCTCACCCCTCATGACTTGCCATGTGATTCTTGTCTTGTTATACCAAGGGGGAGGAAGGCATCTTTAGTTCGGCCACACTCGCATTCCTCCTTCACCTCAGAATCAAGTTAACTATTAACCTAAGGTCCACCTTAATAAAAAAAGATTTTGTGGGCCTTATTTTAGAATGACTTAACTATAAATAGCTCTTCCTTCCACCCGATATGAGCAAGATAATCCAATCATTTCTTTACTCTCCACTAATATATTCCCCTAAATTCTCCAAGGTGACCTATAGGCTAACTTAAGCATCGAATTGGTTGCGCTGGACAACCCTCAATACATCACTGACCATTTTCTATGTTTGCAGAACCCAAACTATATAGACCGAATCAGCATCCAAACACCAACTGAACACCAATTCTAGCAATTGAATGCTGTAAATTTCTATTAACTGAGCATCCAGGCATGTTCGCTAACATTAACAACAAAACAAGCAGTAGGAGCCGAACACCAAGCTTTGCCGAGCATGTCCATCAAGATGAAACTAAGCACTGACTAACCTAAGCAACACACTCAATGAGATTTCATTGAGATTGCAACAACATAATTAACTTTAGTTTCTACTAAACATGCAACCAGTTTTAACTTCAATCTAAGCTAATTATTTGGTGCCTTATTGAAATAGCCATGAATTTCCCGATTTATATTTTATAAATGTTATTGAAATTATATGTGATTTTTTGAAATAATCTAAATTATTCAATTATTAAAATTTGCATGTGAATACAATATTAGTTATAGATATTAAGTTTAGAGTGATTTTGATTCATGAAAATGAATGTGTAGAAATAGGTTTGATATATTATGTTTATTAATATAAATTATTGATGTATGTGAATATGTGTAATGAAATTAATGTTATTATTTTATGTATATTAATGTGTACATAGTGTAATTAATGTTTGTGTCTTTTATGAATTAATATACGTGTGTTATGTTTAAAATTTATCAAAACAATTTTTTGAATTACCTAAGATTTTGTTGACATAAATTTTACAAAGTTTAAGTCTATTTTTCAAGCTCAAATTCAACCCAAATGAGCTCCAAATTAAGCCAAATTAAGCCTAAATCAAATATACCCCTAAAGTCAAACTTTGGATTATTATAAACCTCAAATATTATTAATTAAAGCCACTTTTGGTAGCCCTAATTTTCATACGAATTTCCCTATTTTCTTTTCTTTCTCTTTTCCTTTTCTTCAAGTCATAAGCCATAAACCAAAAACCAAAATCAAGCTCTTGGATTCAATAACCTCACCAAGATAAAGCCTCTTCATGTCAGTTAATGCAAGTATAATCTCTTTGTTTTATTTCTTTTCTTGTGTTTTAGATGTAAAACTTATGGTAGGATGAGTTAGTGTCATTATGTATTGATATATGTTAGGTTGAGTTTTGTTATTTTGTGAACTTGGATGAGTGTTAGGGAAGTTGTAAGAAGTGTTGGTGAGTAGTGAAGTTAAGTTGAGTAGTTGGAGTGTAATTGGTGTTTAATGTTGTAGTTGGGTGTTTGATGATTAGAAGTGGAGTTGTGTTATTTGAATGGTGTTTAAAACATATAACAAGTTTTAGGAAGCTTAGAATAAGTTTGGAGGACTTTTGAAATGAGTAGATTTTGTAAATAAAACAGGAGAAGTAAAACATTTTTGAATAGGTCTGTTTTGAGTGTACGCTGGCATCTGATATTTCAACGCCGCCGGCGTAGAGGCGGTGTTGAAGGTGATCAGAACCAATTTTCTTAAAGCCACTTAAAACGCCACTGGCTTTTGTAAGGCAATTTTGCTAGTGTTTATTTTTCAAAACATACGACGGCCATTAGGATTCCAACGTCGTCGGCTTAGAGGCAGTGTGGAATACTAAAAGAATCAAAACTTTTAACACCAGGCTAAAAGCCACTGGCATAGTATCCCACGCTGTCGGCATACATAAAACCGCTACCGGTGTTGGGGGTATCTACGGGCATGAACCAACCCTGTGGAACTCTCGAAAATTTTTAGAAATTGGAGTTGCAGTCTACACCGGCTCGAGGCTGCCGGCATAAACTAAAGGCTGCCGGCGTATTTTTGAACACTGCCAGTTATGGCAAGTGTTGAGTTTTAGTGCATAGTGCACTGGTTCAACGTTGCCGGCGTTGAAGGCCGGCGTATCTCCTACAGTTTTTATTTTCAAAAACTTTCTTCAATATTTCCCAAAGCTTGATATATGATTGATTGAATATTTGTTGAGTATTGTATGATATTATATGATGTTTAAATGCTATGTTATGACTTTGTAATAATTTATTTGAATTTTTTTATTAGTTATGTTTGAAACTAGTTGATTAGTGCTTGAACTAAATGAGAAATTCAATATTATCTTATACAGTGATAGATCATCGCTCAGCTAACCCTATTAATTCTTAAGCTATTTCAGGTACGCGGTAATTGCTTATTTCTTTACTAGGATAAGCATTATTTAAAGTTACTCTAAATTAAGAAATTTAATAATTGTTTGTTGAGTGTATTTTATACTGTTGAATCTGGTTCGAAGAGCGATAACCCTGCTGTTGGTCCCGAAAGAATAACCAAGAGGGGGGTGAATTGGTTATTTAATAAAATTTAACCTTTTTTTTTTTTAAATTCAACCAAATTCACTCTACTTAGTTACTCAAATTAAATGGCTTCTAAAACTCTATTTTAAATAACAAATATTGATAAATTTCGAATAATATCAGACAAGATCAAGTTCGCAAATAATTAAAAATATGTTAAAAAAATTTATTTTGCTCCCAGTTACTCTCTGACTGATCTTCTGAGTTCAATGTTCAGTAGAACTTAAATTTCCAGTTACTCTCTGACTGGTCTTCTGAGTTTATAATGCAGCAAGAATAAACAATAAAATATGCACGAAATTAAAAAGATAAGGTAGAGAAGAGATTGCAAGATCGATTTATAGAGGTTCCGCCTCGAGCGTCAATCCTCTCTTCCAGCTCCAAGCCGGGGACCCGGTATTCCACACCGGTATGTTCCACTATATCCAAAAGAAATGAGAATACAAGCTTGTTCTTCAACAAAGAACTTCAAACACTCTGCTCAGCCTATCTAGCTTCACTCAAGCTATTTACTGATCTACAGAGACTAAATGTAACTCTCACTTCTACACAAATCTCATTCGAGATATACAATGCTTTGAAACAAAGGAATAAACGTTTCTAAAATTTCAGCTCAAAGAAAATTCCGAATGACAGTAATTTAGCAAGAGATTCTCGAAGGCTTTTGATTATTCTCTTTTTCACACACACACCTCTGTCTTCATGTCTTCCAGATATTTAATTGTAAAATTCTCCTTCTTCTTCGGTTGGAAACGGCTAGCGAATTTGAATTCAAAAATTGGATAGATGATAATCTCCAGTAGTTCCTGATTTTGTGCTTGATATATCTCTGTGATTATCCAAATCTTATCTTGCTGTTGAAAACGTTGATGTTTATCCATATAGTTGTTTGACCGTCTTGAAGATAGGCTTCCTCGTGAAATATCTTCTAAATCCCAAAAGAATAGGATAGAATCTTTCCTTCTTGATCTGACTGTCAAACTTGATAAAAACGAATTCTGTAATCTTCATGTAAGTATATTTTAATCATTGAATATAAACCCAAGCCATAAATATCAGACATAATCTGATCTTGGATTAATTTGATTTTTCTGTCATGAGTTCTTGAGATTTTATTCGTTGATTAAAAAAAAATTCGAATCCCCTTGGATATAATAACCAACTTTGTGGAACATTTGAATGTATTACCCAAATACACTCAACTTTGGAGCTGGGTCTTCAAAATAATGAAATAATTTTGAAAAATTCGAACTGTGATCTTTTTGTGCGAATTCTGTTCTTGTACCCAGTTCACCTTCTGAGTTACCTTCTGAGTAGTTTTGTCTTGTCGATCAGCCGTTTCACTCTCTGAGTTTCCTTCTGAATACTTTTGTCTTTCTATTTTGTCTCTGAACTACTTTCTGATTTATCTTTAAATTTCCATAACTTCTTACTTAGTTCTTGAAAACTTTACTTCACTTATCACATTAAATTGAGATTTCTGCATACTCAATAAATTCATTAGTAATACTTAATCTTTTTGTTATCATCAAAACATCAAAAGAGAAATACTAACATTCTCCCCTTTTTGATGATAACAAAACCCATCTATTAAAACAAAAAATTATTTTCATGATAACTCTATTCATTTGCATAATTTGCATAATCCAGAGATAATTCAGTAATTAAAATACGAGTTATATAACCTGCACAAACATTTGCATCGCACATAAATTCATTCATGCACAAGCATTCATCAATCGCATTCATTCATCGCACAAGCATTCATCGCATAAGTATTCATCAAACATTATTTGCATGATTATCTTTGTTTTAATATCTTCTCCCCCTTTTTGTTATCAGCAATTAGAATTAATACCATAAAAGAGAATATCAAATAGTCTGAAAGAAATGCATTGGAATTAAAAGGATCATAACAACTGAGTTCTTAAAAAAAACATAACAGACTGGAAAATCAACAGAAAAGAAAATTAGGCTTCTTAATAGGCTTGACTGATTTCCTAGCTGTGGTCTTCTTCCGTCCAGAATACCTAACGATAGGTAGAGTTGAGCTTTCAGGAGGTGGAGGAGAATTAAATGCCGGATTGAATGATTGCAGATACTCTATCAGAACATCAGAAAGAATGATTTGAGGAGTTTGTTGTGGTTCGGATGTTGAAGAGGGTTGAGAGATAGGAATCAGCTGAAAGGATTGAACATCTGGTTCCACTGTTGGTGGAGGGAAGGTGGTGAAACTTCACTGTCAGGGTGTGAAGCTTCAGACTTCTCAGGAGGATCAACATCATTTCAGCAAAGCTGGTGGAGAAGGGACAGAATCATGTTGTGGAGGTGGAGATGAAACAGAGCCATGAGTAGGATCTGTAAACATGTCCTCGAACATGTGTTCTACTTCAGCCTTCATCTCAGCAAATCTTTTCTCCATCAGTCAAGAATAGCTTCTTAAAATGCGATTTTGATGTTTCTCCTGGACCCTTAACAGAGATGCCCTCTGAGTCACTATCTGAGTCAGTGTCCAGATGTTTTCCTTCACCTTCCTTAATTTCAAACTTCCCTCCAGTCATGATTGCAGGTTTCTTCCTTCTTTTCCTTCATAACCTCCTTTCCTGCTCTTCGTTGGAGATTTTCCTTATCCTTCTTTTGTTTATCACCTTCTGAGCCACTATCTGCTCTTAGTAAGTGCTCCCCCTCAACTGCAGACTTAATTTTCTCCCAATCAAAAATTCTTTTGCTGAACTTAGGATGAACATACCAAGCTCCATCCTTAGCAAACCAGAATTTGCGCTTAACATTGATGTTCATTCTCATAAGCACAATTTCCCCAATTCTTTTCAGATTTTGAGGAAACTTAGCATTATCTGGCAGCTTTACTTTCTTAAACCTCAGCAACTTCATCAACATGCTTCCATAAGGCATATTAAACTTAGTTTTCCACAAATGCTTCAGAATCAAAGATGGTAGATCAAGCTTTAAATTTCTTTTTATTGCCAGAATGACAATAGCTTCGTTTTATTAATCGTAGTAGAACTACCATTCTTTGGAAGCAAACAGTCTACAACTATCTTGTGTAGCAGCCTTATCAACAAACTAAACTCAGTATTAAACACATCTTTTTCAGAATATGTTCCCACTCCATCATTTATTCACGAAACAGATCATTTTTCTTAATGGATACAAAGAAGTCATCATCCTTCTCATCTTTCATATCAAAACATGAAATAAGGTCTTTCCTAGTTATCTTAACTTTTTGCCCAGCTATTTCAGACTTCAACTTCAGTCCATCCGACAATGTCAAGTTATCATAAAATTCCTTGATAACTTCTCCAGCAACTTCACTAGACAAATTACACAGATTTCGACATCCTATTTATCTAGCCAATGGTTCCAATAGAACCCATTTTTCTTAAAGAAAGAAAAATCTATGAACGAATTATCAAGAATCTTGATATTCCCATACCTTTTCTTAGAAGAACTTCCTGTCTTCTTCTTCTTTGCTTCTGACATTTTCTTTGGGGATCTTGAAGACATTTTCCTCTTTTTCGAACTTCTTTCTTTTGCTGTGACTTAGTATTTCTTCCTTAGAACTTTCTGAGTCACCGTCTGGTTTAGGGTTTGAACCCTTCTTAGTCTTTCCTTCAGATTCTGGGGTAGTAACATCTAAAGATTCATAAGAAGACGAATCTTTTTCCTTTCCTTGCTCTGTCTCAGGGTTGGTTTGTTCAACTTCGACAGATTCATTTCTTTTTCTCTTCTCTCTCTACTTCTTGAGTTCAGAGAGTGTTCGTGTTGAATCAGAAGATTCATCACGAATCTCTATAGTTCCTTTAACAACTTTCCCTTAGGACCTTTTGAAGCTAATCTTGATGATTTTCGTGGTGCCATGTTAGGGTTTGAAGAGCAAAGAGAGCGCGAAATGAGAGAGAATTTTGAAGTTTTGAGAAAAAGAAAGAACGTTGGAGGACGAATAAGCAGCACAGGGAAATGGAAGAGTCACGTTCTGGCCGTTTGAAAGACGTGGGAAAATGGAGACGTGATTAATGATTCACTTTCTTGCACGTTTTCCATAATCATCCGAATTCAATATCACAAACACAAATTTATTAATTTATTTACTATTCTTATTATATATATATTTTTAAGAGAAAAAAACATATGAATAAAAATATTAAAAAGGATAACACATTCCAATCTCATTTCTCAAAAATTCAAATCTGGTTTTATCAAGGGGTTTAGTAAAAATATCTGCAAGTTGATTTTCAGTTGGAACAAAATCAATACACACATTTCCATTAACTACATGATCTCGTATAAAATGATGTCTAATTTCAATGTGTTTTGATCGTGAATGATGAACTGGATTCTTTGTCAATTAATTGCACTTGTATTATCACATTTAATCGAAATAAATTTATTTTCAACACCATAGTCTTGCATTTGTTGTTTAATCCAAAGAACTTGAGCACAACAATTTCCAAGAGATACATATTCAGCTTCTGCTGTAGATAAAGCAACTGAATTTTGTTTCTTTGAAGACCATGAAATCAATTTATCTCCTAAAAATTGGCAAGTTCCAGATGTACTTTTTCTATATCTTACAACCAGCATAATCAGCATCAGAAAAACCAATCAATTCAAAATTTTGATTCTTTGGATACCAAATCCCTAATTTTGCAGTACATGCAATATATTTAAATATCCTTTTAACAGCTTTTAGATGATTTTCAGTTGGATTACTTTGGAATCTAGCACATATACACACAGCAAGCAAAATATCTGGCCTTGAAGCAGTAAGATATAACAAAGATCCAATAAGGCTTCTATAAAGTTTTTCATTGATTTTCTTACCTTCTGAGTCAGCATCTAACCTGACTGAAGTACTCATTGGTGTAGTCACTTGTTTTTGTTTTCATAACCAAACTTTTTCAGAATTTGCCTTGTATATTTCTCTTGATGAAGAAAGATTCCTTCTTTAGTTTGTTTGATTTGTAGACCCAAGAAGAAATTCAATTCTCCCATCATAGACATTTCAAATTCAGCCTGCATAAGCTTTGCAAAATCTTGACAATATTTCTCATTAGTAGATCCAAAAATTATATCATCAACATAAATTTGTACAATCAATATATCTTCATTATAATGTTTCAAAAATAAGGTTGTATCAACATTACCTCTTTGAAATCCACTCGTGATGAGAAAATCACTAAGTCTCATACCATGCCCTTGGGGCTTGTTTGAGTCCATAAAGCTTTTCTTAATTTATATACATATTCAGGCTTGAAAGGATCTTCAAATCCTGGTGGTTGCTCAACATACACTTCCTCTTTAATATAACCATTTAAAAATGTTTTACATCCATTTGGAATAAATTAAAATTCTTAAAACATGCATAAGCAAGTAGCAAACGTATGGCTTCTAACCTAGCAACAGGTGCATAAGTTTCATCATAATCTATTCCTTCTTCTTGAGAATAACCTTTTGCTACAAGTCTAGCTTTGTTTCTTACTATTTTGCCATTTTCATCTAATTTATTTTTAAATACCCATTTAGTACCTATAACAGATTTATTTAAGGTCTAGGCACTAAATTCCATACATTATTTCTTTGAAATTGATTTAATTCATCTTGCATGGCATTTATCCAATTATCATCAATCAAAGCAGATTCAACACAATTTGGTTCAATTTCTGATAATAAAGCAAAGTGACTTTCAAAATCTTTTAGTTTTGATCTAGTTCTAACACCAGTATCTATTTTACCAATTATTAATTCAGGTGGATGTGCCGTTTTATATCTCCAAGCATTCGAGCTTTCTGGTGTATTAGCACTAGCATCTGTATTACCTTCTGTTTGACCTTCTGATCTAGCTTCTGAGTAATCAGATATCATTGTTTCTTTAGGTGATTTTTCTTTGGGTGATTCTGATACAGTAGCATCATTAGTAGCATTTTTCAAAAACACAGTTGTATTATCATCATCACAATCATCTTTAATTTCTTCAACAAAACGCACATTTATTGATTCTTCAATAACTTTGGATGTTTTATTGAAAATCCGATATGCTTTACTATTCAATGAATATCCTAAAAATATTGCTTCATCGGAACGTTCATCAAATTTACCAAGATTATGAATGTTCTTTTTCACAAAGCATTTGGCACCAAACACATGAAAATAAGAAACATTTGGTTTTCTTCCTCGAAAAATTTCATATGCTGTTTTTGATGTGAAAGGTCTAATATAAACTCTATTTATGATATAACATGCTGTTGCAGCAGCTTCAGCCCATAAATTCTTTGCAACACCGCTTTCATTAAGCATTGAACGTGTCATTTCTTGTATTATTCGATTTTTTCTTTCAACAACACCATTTTGTTGTGGTGTGTAAGGGCAGAGAAATTATGACTTATACCAAATTCATCACAAAAGGAAATAAATTGAGCATTATCAAATTCTGTACCATGATCTGATCTTATAGAAATAATTGAAAAACCTTTTTCATTTTGAATTTGTTTTGCAAAAATTTGAAAGGCATCAAAAGTATCAGTCTTACTTTTCAAAAAATACCCAAGTGTATCTTGAGAAGTCATCAACTATAACAAGTCCATATTTGCTTCCTCCAATACTTGAAACTCTTGTTGGACCAAAGAGATCCATATGTAACAATTCTAAAGGTCTTTTGGTAGATATTACATTTTTACTTTTATGAGGAGCTGATACCATTTTATTTTTAAGACATGTATCACATTTAATATCTTGTTTAAAAATCATTTTTGGTAATCCAGCAACAAGATTCTTTTTGGATAACTTTTCGAGTTGATAAAAATTTACATGTCCAAGTCTTTTATGCCATAAATGCACATTATCAGATATAGAAAGAAAACAACACTCAATATCCATATCAGATGGTTTAATTAGATAAATATTTTTCTTTCTAAATCCTTCAAACATTTTAATACCTTTATCATCATATGCATAGCATTTACTTTTCTCAAAAATCATTTTATATCCTCTGTCACATAATTGACTTATGCTTACAAATTATGTTTTAGTCCTTTTACAAGTGAAACATTTTCTATAGCATGTGGTGGATAACCAATCATACCTGTGGCTATAATCTTACCTTATTATTATCTCCAAATCTTACATAACCATTTTCTTTCCATACTAAATTTGTAAACAAGGAAACATCACCTGTCATATGACTTGAGCACCCACTGTCTAGGTACCAAGTTCCTTTTATTTTTGCTCCTTGTTCCTGCAATTAATCATAAAAGGCTATCAAACCCTTTTAGGAACCCAGACAAGCTTGGGTCCTTGATAAGATAAGCTCATTTTCTCCTTATTATTTACTTGATTCGAATTGAGCTTGTTCTTTTTATAAAAGCAATACTTTTCAATGTGTCCTACTTTATTGCAGAAGAAACAAGTATAGGTAGGTCTTAAATTATATCTTGCATTTACCTGGTTCCATCTATTTTGTCTAGGATACCTTGGAGTGTATCGCTGACTGGACCTTCTGAGGTTGCCTCTGACTTGATATCTTTGTTCAGGGCACACTCTGAGGTACCTTCTGTTATTATTGTTTATGGGTCTATTCATTGTTTCCCTTCTGATAACAGGTTGTTGATTACATGCAACTTCCTTTGCTTTCACAAATACAGTCTTTTTCATATGGTTAGAACTACTTCCAATTTCATATCCAAGTCCATATTTATTGTTTCCAATTCTTTGACTAGAAAGTAGCATATTTAATTTTTTATCACTCTCATCAAACTTATTGAAGGTGCTTGTAATGGTTTTTGACAGATCTTCAAATCTTACTTTTAGATCTTTAATTTCATCCTTCAAAACACCATTTTCTTTTCTTAGATTACCAGAATTTACATGCAATTTTTCATTGTCAATTTTCAGATGTCATTTTCATCAATAAGCAATTTGTTTGTTTGTTTCAAGACATCTTTCTCATTTTTTAAAGCCTTATTTTCAATGTCTAACTTAGATATTACATTAGCCTTTTTGAGAGCCTTTAACAATTTGTTCATTTCTACATATATCTCACTATCTGTCATATCAGCATCAGACTCAGAGTTTACCTCGGATGCTGCCATTAAACACAAGTTGGCTTCTTCTTCATCTTCACTTGCAGCTTCTGATTCAGCTTCTGACTCATCCAAGTCGCTCCAGGTTGCCATCATCGCTTTGTTCTTCTTTTTGAACTTCTTCATTTTTTCAATGAGAGATGGACATTCATACTTTATATGTCCTGGCTTCTTACATTCATAGCAAATGATTTCCTTCTTCTCTTTTCTTTGTTCTTTTTCTCTATATAGTTCACCTGCATCACCTTTGTAAGTTTTTCTTTTAGTAAATTTGAACTTTTTACCTCTTTTATTCCTGAGCATTTTATTGAGCCTTCGTGCCAGCAAAGTAATGTCTTCATCATCACTGTCATCATCATCTTCGGTTTCTGCTTCACTGACTTTCTTAGCTTTGAAAGCTATGGCTTTCTTGCTTGTTTCAGCTTCTTCCGTGGTGTCCAAGTGAGATTCATACGCCATGAGTTTTTCTTTCAGCTGACTAAGAGTCAATCTCTTCAAGTCTTGAGCCTCCTCAATAGCGGTCTTTTTCGCATCCCACGTTCTAGGAAGAATTCTAAGCATTTTCCTCACCAAATCTGGTTCAGGGATTTTCTTACCAAGTGATGTCAGTTCATTAGATATGGCAGTGAATCTATCAAATGCATCCTTTATTTTCTCATTAGATTTGAACTTAAAAAGCTCATATTTCTGAAGTAATGCATTAATCTTAGTATCTTTTATAGTTTCAGTTCCTTCATATGTCATGCATAAAGTGTCCCATATTTCTTTTGCAGTTTCACAACATGATATCACATAAAATTCAGATGATGCAATAGTCATGAGTAAGAGATTCTTAGCCTTGGAATTTGTCTCAATCAGCCTCTTCTCTGGTAGAGTCAACACTTCATCATCAGAAATCGTTACAGTATGATCACCATGTGAGATAACCTGCCAAGAGTCAAAGTCATTAGCTTTAATGTATGTGGACATCCGCATTTTCCAATATGCAAAATTCGTGCCATCAAAGAAAGGAGCCTTGTTCATTGCAATGTTGTTATCAGCCATTTTCAAAGATCACTCAATTAATCAAAAGAGAACCGCTCTGATACCAATTGTTGGTCCCGAAAGAATAACCAAGAGGGGGGTGAATTGGTTATTTAATAAAATTTAACCTTTTTAAAATTCAACCAAATTCACTCTACTTAGTTACTCAAATTAAATGGCTTCTAAAACTCTATTTTTTAAATATTGATAAATTTCGAATAATATCAGACAAGATCAAGTTCGCAAATAATAAAAATATTTAAAAAAATTTATTTTGCTCCCAGTTACTCTCTGACTGATCTTCTGAGTTCAATGTTCAGTAGAACTTAAATTTCCAGTTACTCTCTGACTGGTCTTCTGAGTTTATAATGCAGCAAGAATAAACAATAAAATATGCACGAAATTAAAAAGATAAGGTAGAGAAGAGATTGCAAGATCGATTTATAGAGGTTCCGCCTCGAGCGTCAATCCTCTCTTCCAGCTCCAAGCCGGGGACCCGGTATTCCACACCGGTATGTTCCACTATACCAAAAGAAATGAGAATACAAGCTTGTTCTTCAACAAAGAACTTCAAACACTCTGCTCAGCCTATCTAGCTTCACTCAAGCTATTTACTGATCTACAGAGACTAAATGTAACTCTCACTTCTACACAAATCTCATTCGAGATATACAATGCTTTGAAACAAAGAATAAACGTTTCTAAAATTTCAGCTCAAAGAAAATTCGAATGACAGTAATTTAGCAAGAGATTCTCGAAGGCTTTTGATTATTCTCGTCTTTTTCACACACCTCTGTCTTCATGTCTTCAGATATTTAAATTTAAAATTCTCCTTCTTCTTCGGTTGAAAACGGCTAGCGAATTTGAATTCAAAAATTGGATAGATGATAATCTCCAGTAGTTCCTGATTTTGTGCTTGATATATTCTGTGATTATCCAAATCTTATCTTGCTGTTGAAAACGTTGATGTTTATCCATATAGTTGTTTGACCGTCTTGAAGATAGACTTCCTCGTGAAATATCTTCTAAATCCCAAAAGAATAGGATAGAATCTTTCCTTCTTGATCTGACTGTCAAACTTGATAAAAACGAAATTCCATGTAAGTATATAATCATTGAATATAAACCCAAGCCATAAATATCAGACATAATCTGATCTTGATTAATTTGATTTTTCTGTCATGAGTTCTTGAGATTTTATTCGTTGATTAAAAAAAATTCGAATCCCCTTGGATATAATAACCAACTTTGTGGAACATTTGAATGTATTACCCAAATACACTCAACTTTGGAGCTGGGTCTTCAAAATAATGAAATAATTTTGAAAATTCGAACTGTGATCTTTTTGTGCGAATTCTGTTCTTGTACCCAGTTTACCTTCTGAGTTACCTTCTGAGTAGTTTTGTCTTGTCGATCAGCCGTTTCACTCTCTGAGTTTCCTTCTGAATACTTTTGTCTTTCTATTTTGTCTCTGAACTACTTTCTGATTTATCTTTAAATTTCCATAACTTCTTACTTAGTTCTTGAAAACTTACTTCACTTATCACATTAAATTGAGATTTCTGCATACTCAATAAATTCATTAGTAATACTTAATCTTTTTGTTATCATCAAAACATCAAAAGAGAAATACTAACACCTGCTCAGATTGTGGGCATGGTGTTTTTAGACGCTTAGACCACCCTTACAATTTTGATATGACTTTCATTAGTGGTTTAGCGGGTAATCGTGGGGAATCTAGTATCGGTATAACATTTGCTTCTTCTTGAAAGGATGTAATATGATTTAATTCAATGCTTATGGGAACACTTGAATTAAGTGATATTATGGATCGAGTTAAGTAAAGTCAAGAAACGGCTAGAAAAACATTGAGATTACTTAATCATTATGGATAAATTTATCTAGGATGGTATGAGTATCAGAGCTACTTATATCACCTTGAGCGTCGTGATCGTTACTCAGGTTCCCTTAGAAATCCTATGCCTGGAGTTGAATACTCACATGATGTATGACGACTAAAGATTAAATAATAAATAAATTGGTTGTTGCATTTTGCATTTAGTTAAGCATGTGTGAATCACTTTGCATTGTATTCATTACTGCGCTATTGGGCCTTTAGTCATATTTTAACCATTTCAGGTGAGATCTAACGAGTTTTACACGAGTATGGGGTATGAAATGATTTCGAGGAATTTCTTGATGGTTTGGAGGATTAGAGATGACCTTAGACTTGATGGAATCATTTTTTTTTACATTAGTTATGATAGCTTTGTGGTTGTATTTAAAGTTCTAGTGGGTTATATTTGTATTTTGTCAAGGCTTGTAAGAAGCCTTGATTGTAATACATATATATAGTACTTAGTTATGTATAACTTGAGTTTATTCTTTTTTGAAATATATTAATGGTTTGTAGTTGTTTTGCTATAAGTTTTGAAAAACTATGATTTCAATTATGTTAATTGTGGATTAGACATAACAATTCCTCAAACACTTCTTTTGGACAACTTATATAATCCTACAAGTTATTTGGTTGGGGAAAGCTATTATCGCTATTTTATTAATAAAGGTGATAGCAGGTCTTACATTGTCCTTGTATATTGAGAGGCAAATAAAGCTTCAAATCATCACTATACTTGATTTGACCAAGTTCGTAATAGAATTACTTGACAATAGACTAGTATATCTAGTAATGCAGATTGAGTAACACAACAACAGGTGATAAAGATCATGATCCAAGCAAACTTGAAATATACTTCTAAGAAGTTACTTTGCTACATTTCTAAGCTATCTAATTCTAAGCAAATAACAGTTCCACTAACAAAAATATTTCACATCCAAGGAGACTTTTCTCTGAGTAGCTAGTCCAATTAGATCGCCTCCTTTCCCTAGTTGAGCACCCAAGATGCTTAAGAGGACTACCCATGTTGTAATAGCAAATGACATTGAGTTGCACTTGTCCATGGCCAAACTACTATTACTCACTCAAGTACTGTAATATCCCTTAAATCTAGATAGTGAAACTATAAGTAGAGTTTGTTGAAACTTCAAAGTTAAGCGTACTCTAGGCCGAGCAATCCCAAGATGGATGACCTCCTAGAAAGTACTAGCACCAAAGGATAAAACCATGCAACATGTGGCTAAAGCAAATATTACCTCAGTAAGTGGAGTTCAGGGGCATTGCAGGTGGTATTAGAGCATTTCACCATTCGAAAGTAAAGGAGTGTCCTCCCTGCCTTAAGTAATTTTGGACCTGTGTAACAAAACTGACGAGGATGTCAGTTCTATAAGTGGGGAGAGTATGTAACACCCTTGAAATGTAGATAGTGGAACTCCAATGAAAAAGACGCTTTTTAGTATAATGGCTTGGAGTTTGTTGAAACTCCAAAGTTGAGTGTGCTTTAGGTAGAGCAATCTTAGCATGGGTGACCTCTTGGGAAGTGCTAGCACTAAAGGGAAAAATCATGCAACGTGTGACCAAAGCAGACAATACCTCAGTGGGAAGAGTTATGGAGTGTTGATTTCTCTTAATATTCGTTTTGATGATAACAAAAATATTAGTGATTACTAACAAAGTTACTAAGCGTGCAAAGTTTAATCTATTAAATATATATATATGTATATATATATACAAATGAGTATGATCAAAGTTTATGGAAGTGTTTTTAAAAAGGAAGATTCAATTCAAAAAGAAATTTAGAAAGTAACTGGAAAGTTTTTCAAGAAGAAAATGGACTCAAAAAGTAACTTAGAAGGTAAAACATGCTGCTGTCATGAAGACAGTAAGACTTAGAAGGTAACTTAGAGAGTAGACCTGCCATACGGAAAAAAAAATAATTGCAAATTTACGAATAGAACATGGAAAATCAAATTTCGTTTGATTATTTCATTACTTTGAAGATCGAAAAGTTGAATGTATTTGGGTAATACATTCAAATATGTTCACAAAGTTGGTTTAAATATCTAGGCAATTCAAGTTTTTTTGGATTAAAGTTTATCTTTGAAGATTTAAGTTTTGATAGCAAGTTCATCTGAAGTCCAAATTTATTTTTTAAGACATGTTCAAGATCCGGTTCATATATGACATAAGAAGCTTATCTGATAAAGTTACTCTTATTGGGATGCCAAGGATTGTTTTCTATAGTAATCAAATTAAATTTGAGAAGATAATTAACATTAAGATATAGTTTCGATTTTTAATAATAGTATCAAAGACTATTTTACTTCAAGATTTGAACCACAACGTTTCAGATCTTGCCTCAAGACTCATCCACAGCAAGATAAAATTTAAAGTTCATGATCATTATGTGAAATACATGAGAATTCTTAACGCTCAAAATAAGGAACAAAGATCATCAATCAAGCTAATCTATTTTATTTGTTGGAAGATTTGATCAAAAGACATCGTCTAAAATTAAGGAAGCAAAATATCAGGGAATTAGCTCAACGTTCAAAATATTCGTTGGAAGACCAAATCAATAAGAGGAAAATCTGGAACAAAGCTTATCCTTAACATCCAAAATATTCTCGAGATATCCGTTGAAGATATGGATATATATAACTGTTGGAATCCAAAAAGAGATAGATGTGTATGAAAGAAAAAATTTACAACCTACTGCAAGTTTACTGACTTTCATTTATGCTTACTCTGTTACTCTAAATTTTTCATTTTTGCACGAATTTGAGAGGATCTTTATTCTTTATTCCTCATTTTGATTTTGATTAGTTGTGTGAGATTGTAGAAGAGTAAGAGTGACATTTCCTTCTCTATAGATTAGTAAATAGCTGGAGTGAAGTTAGATAGGCTAAGCAAAGTGATTGAAGTCCAATGTATTTGGATAAGTTTGTATTCTCATTTCTTTTGGACATAGTAGAACATACTAGTGTAGAATATTGGGTCCCCGGCTTGGAGCTGGAAGAGAAAACTGGCACTTAAGGTGAAACCTCTATAAATCGATTTTGCACTCTTCCCTTCCTTTATCTTACTAATTTCATGCATATTTAGTTTTTTGTTTCTACTACACAATAAACTCAGAGACTAAGTCAGAGAGTAACTAGAAGCTAAACTTTTAAACAATTGCTCGACTCTTTATGGACTTAATTGAACCTGATTTTATTTGAATTAGAATTAATATTATCTATATTTGTGATCAAGTTTGATTGTTTACAAGTAAGTTTATAAGTCATTATAGTTTGATTAACTAAGTGGTGTGACTTTAGTTATTTTTTATTTGATTTTTGAAAAAGATAAATTTTATCAAATAACCAATTCACTCCTCTCTTGGTTATTCTTTGGGACCCACATGGAGCATCACAAGCACATGCAAGTATGTGTTGCAGAGTAGGCTAGAAGATTTAAGCACTTAACCCAACTGAGTACAAGCTACATATGTGAAGACAATGTTAAACGTTGTAGTACAAGACTCCAAACTGTCTTGTGTGCAAATTACTTCAAAAACCATTATTTTTTCTTTTATAACGGATAATACTTAAATCATTTCCTTCAATGAAATTATGATTTTGAGTATGACTTAAATTGTCCAATTAATGGATTTTATGAGTAGTTGATTTATTTTTATAATGGGAATTGTCAATTTGGAACTTTGATTTTATTTCTATCTAATCGTTCATAAGATAAATTATTTATGAATCTCTTTTGAATTAGGGTCTTAGATACTTAAGAGAGATTCAAAAACCCAATTGAAATAGAAAATACGATTTCGAAATTGATATAGATACGTGTTATTTTGATTCAAATCCTAGAATTTATAATCTTAATATGATTGGAATTGTGGTTTAGGACACAAAAACAAGTATAAACCACAAATTCAATTAGAATAACATTGTTTGTAAGAGGATCATGTCATTTACCTATTAATTATAAATTAATTACTAGAAGGGGATATTCGTATTATAATTAGGATTTTCCAACCCAAGAGGGAAGCAAATTCTTATGAGTTTAATCAAAATCCAAATAAACAAACTAATTATAGCTACAATGCAATGATTAGAAATTTGAATTATAGCATTACATAATTCCACTCTTATGTATTGTCACACCCTGAACAGGGCCTAGGCATATCTAATGCCACATATAATATCTCATGTATTACACACAAAAGCTACTCTTAAAGACTTGTTTATTGTAAACATTTGCTAATAAATTTTAAGCTTTGAAATCATACAATTATATTCCAAAAATAATTGGATTTAGCAATAGTAAAATAAATTTACAACTTTTTATTCTACTCTCACGAGTGATTAACTTTCATAAACAAACCATAAGCTACTCTTGAGTAGTTTAACCTTCACAAAAACATCGTTTCAACAAGTATCTTAAATAAGATTACCCTTTCATGATGGTGAAACAAAATTTTAAAGTTAAAATTACAAAACATGGGCTCTACAACCAGGCCTTTAAGAAAATACAAATTCATTAAAATAAAATAAAAAATAAATCTAGCATTTATAAAAAAAGAAAATAACTCCACTGATCCTAACTCGTTTCACTCTTCAACAAAATCTTCTAGAGTCACCTAAAATCTGAAACAATCATCATCATCAAAAGCATTACCTAGAAAGAAGAAAACAATGAGTCGAAGCCTTATACTAGCACACACAAAATGACACACAAGCTTAGTCTAATGCAATGAATCATCCAATAAATTATTTCTTTTAATTTGAATGTAAGAAAAATAACATTAGGTCACTCACACTCTTAGATCATGCCACTAGGAATTGGAGGGTCTTAAGGTGCAGCAACTGCTCAGGGGGTTAATATAAGCAGTCGAATACTTATATCTCCTATAGGACCCTCTATAAAAAAATAACTTCATCTAGAGTTCATAGCTATTACAATCTCTACCTATCTTAGTCCATAATAAGGCTCAATCGACCTCATAAGTCATAGCCCTACTATATTACTTCTCACCAATCTAGGTAAATGTTATGCCGATACTGTCACGCCCCAAGCGGTACCCTAAACGTAACAGTCCGCCATACTCAATACTAAAGCTTAAGTATGACAACTTAGCCATTCCTAAAAAGCTTTGATATTAAGTTGTAAGGCGTGCTTTCACAATTTTGAGGGACCATATATGGAATTATGAAGCTTAAGAAGATATAATAATATTAAGAAAAGAGGATTCATAACATTTTTTTATTTCATAACGATGTTTACAAAACTTAGGGCATTTCTCTTTATTTACTAATCTATTACATGAATATTTGTACATCTTATCCAACAATAAACTTCATCTAGGAATTCCTTATTCAAAAGAAAATACTTGACTGCAAAGTCCTCGTGGACTAACCACAGATAAGGGAATTGCAAAAGATATCTATAGGGGTATAAGCTAATAGGCTTAATGAGAACTATTTCCATAATAACTTCTTGTAACAAAATTTCAAACAAGTTGTTTAATCAAACAAATGGAATGCAACATACACATGGGCAAACAAAGCATATAGTTTTCCGGAAACTATATGTTGAATGGATTTATGCCCTCCATTCAGGGTTTGGTGATACATAACCTCAAAACAAGTAGTTTTTGTTAAAAAAAATTTATGCTTTCGACCAATATCGCCAAGCACATGAAGTCTACTTGAATTGAGCCTTGCTTTAGGACCTTCCGCCAAGCATTTCCTTAAATGTCGCCAAGCAATCGCTTTCGGTCATTCCTCTAAGTGTTGCTTTCAACCCAAGCTATAATCCTTCTCACCCAAGGATAATAACCTAATGCAATGTGACTCACTTCATGGTATGCATGAATTCATTTATTTACGATATCATAACATTATTATTACCAGATTTAAGGTATCAAGGAATTTCATACATATCAAGTGTTATATTAAAACAAACATCAAATTAATTCCGGCCTCGATATTCTTAGGATTCTTTCAAAGAATTACCTTTACAAACATATCCATTTGTCTTTTCTTAATTCTAATGCAACTAAATTATAAGCGCAAACAAGTAAAGCATTTTAAGGAAATAAACTCACGATGCCATGACGAAGATTTCTCTAGCAGATGAGTCGCTCACACACTCCACTTAATCGAAATAGTCTTCGGGATATAGGTATTCTTCCTCGGAATCACCTAACGAAAGAAAATATCCAAGATGAGTATTTCTCGATGATTTTCTTGAATTTTGACAAAACAATATCATGAGAACGTTAAAGTTCATATAAAGAAGAATTCCAATTTAAAACGGTCATAACTTGGTCATTTTAACTCGGAATTGCGCATATAATATATCAATTTTTACCTACTCGAAAAGATCTACCCATTTCTAAAACTATTTTTAACAAACAAGATCATATAGGCTCTAAAACAGTGGCAACAAAATTCACCACGAATTTTCCAACTCAAAATAATTTGGGTTCAAATATTAGATCATTCAAAATTTGTTTGATAAATACTTAGTTATCTATATAGTTGAAAAATTCTCTTGTTATAGCTACTTAGCTCATATTTATTCATGCTCAAGTATTTGTTATCCATTTATGTTCCTTAAGTAAAACAATGTCAAATTAAAGGTTTAGAAAACTATAGTTTACAAGAAATTTGTTTTTGTAGATCTTTTAAATGAATACTTTGCTTTTCAAAGAATCACTTCTTATTTGACTCATTACTTTTCCTAGATAACCTTTTTCGAAAAGTAATTTTCTTCTTTCCAAAATTCTCTTCACTTGGTATTATGTTTCTTATTTATTTTCTATACAATTTTTCTTTGTCCATTTGTTTGAAAAGATCTTTATTTGAAAATTTATCATCTTTTCCTCAAGTTATATTTTTCATAGAAATCATTTTTTGTACCGAAAATCGTTTTCTTTTGAAAAACAAAGTGGGATAATCAATGATTTAAAAAGTTTTTCATATCAAAAGTAGTTTCTAAAATTGTAGTGGGTTCTTTTGTAACTTGGAAAGAATGATTTTATTTTTGTTAAATCATAGATTTTATACATCAACTTATCTCTAAGTGGTAAAATTCCTTTTGTCAATTATTTTTAGAACTTGAAATTTTGGACAACAATCTAAATGATCATGATTTATGAGAAATAATAGCAAACAAAAATAACATAAATATTAAAGTCAAGTATTGGGAGTCTTAGTTTCTTCAAAGCTCCCGGGACTAAGAAATAGACTAGTCCCAAAAGAAAATAAAATGAAAGAAAGAAAATTTTGTTTTGACTTGATGATGACAAGTCTAAGACTAGAGACTAGTCTTAAAATAACAAGAAATAAATAAATTGCAATGGAATAAATAAATAAATTACATTGCATGAAAATAAATAAATTGCAAGTGAGCTTATATGCTCTAAAGAGTATGTATATATATATATATAGATAATAATACGTAGATATAATAACAATAATATAAACAAAATAACAACATAAACATAAATAGATTTTCATGAACAAAAACAATACATGAACATAGCGTAGCTTCCATAACACTTAGTCTTTGGAAACTCACACCATGGTCATGTAAAGTTATATGACATGGTAAGAAGAAAACAATAGGAAAAGTTTACCTAAAGAAGGCTTTGGTAGTGTTATGTGGTTATGGGTTTTGCTGTAGGTAGAAAGTGAATTTGTGATTATTTTGAGAGAGTTTTAGGAAGATATTTGGAGAGAGTTTTGAGAGGAGAATTTGAGAGAGTTTTTGTAAGGAATTTGTGTGTAGTAATTGTATGAAAGAAATTAAAGAGGAGGGGAGGGGGGTATTTATAGGAAATGAGGAGTGAATTTTTGTATGATTAAAATAAAAGAAAAATAAACAAATTGAGAGAGAGAGATTTGGGGGGTGGGGGAGGGAGGGCGGTGCCGGGGGGCGCTGGCCATGCATATAGAGAGGGGAGAGAGAGTTTTTATTTTTTATTTTTGTTGATTAAATGAAGTAATAAGTAAGGTAGATGTGAAATAAAGTTATGGGAAAAGTAAAAAGTAAAGGTTATAGATTATGGTGTGTGTAAGAGTAGGTGTAAGAAAAAGTAGAGATAAAAGAATAGTATAGAATAGTAATGAATAGTGTAATGTAAAGTACATATGACTAATAAAGTACCGGTAGTAAGAAAATACCGTATAATAGCAATATCTGTTATTTTTACTTACCGAAAAATTATAAAACTGATATTTTTGAAAACCTTATATTTTTGCGAGTCTAACGGTATATTCGGAATATTTTTACTATTTCGAGCCCCGGGACACGTTTTTCAAGAACTGTGTCCGATCGACTTCAAGACGATTTGCGGTTTCACTAATCTGATCTTTTTAAGTTTCCTCAAGTAATTACGCACTATTCTACATTCTAAACTCTTACTTAATTTCTCCGAGTTGCTTATTCGGGATTGTCGGACTTAAGCTATTACGTCTAACAGGGTTTTGTTGACTTTAGAGTTCTTGTTGACTTTCAAATTAAGGTTTTAGGCTAAATCGATTCCAAAATTGTAGGGGTTTACAGATACCATTTACCCTATCAGCTACTCGCTGAGCCACCTCAATATACCATGCATGGGTAAAGATGGCCTAAATACATAACTACCATGCTGACATCACCAAGCAAGGTTTTCGAAAACACATTAGAAAATATTAAAGAGGGGGAGTGAATTGAGTACTTGACCTAAATTCACAATTAAATAATTTTTCAAACAATTAATTAAATTAAACTTTGATGACAGTCAATGTAGCAATGATAAGATACAAGAAGGAAAGTAAAAGAGATAGGGAAGGAGAAATCAAGCTCAGATTTAAAGTGGAGTTTTGCCTACTTCCTACTGTCACGCCTCAGGGATACCTTAAACGTAACAGTCCGCCACATGCCATATAAGACTCACGAATCACTACCTAAGTCCTTCGGGAGTCTTGTATAGATATAAGGCGTCCTTTTACGACAATAGAATACTCGAACCGATGGAGTTAAGGAGTTTAATTTGGCATTCACTATCAATAGAATATAATCAAAACACATATGTAATTAGTTACAAAGTCTAAGGGGCATTCCCCCGCAAAGAATATTAATCAGATATCTATTACAGTCATCCAGAGTCTCTTAGTTTCCTATAGAAGTCTAAGCAAATTTGAATACAACTTCTAGAGAAAACGCCTAGCTCCTGTACCTGAGCTTTAGCTTGTCTTGGTCTAAGCCATATGAATTCGTGCTACAATAAATAAAAACTGTAGGGATGTAAGCTACACTAGCTTAGTGAATGAGAACTTCCAAGATCACAATTATAACACATCAATCAAACAAGTAATTAATCAGACAAGTGATATGCATCAAATAGATGACAGCCAGAAATCATATGTGGATGGACTTGTGCCCTCCATCCCGGGTTAGCAGATTAACGAATCCTGCAGTACTACTCAGTATGCCGTTTAGGATCACCGTTAACCAACTTATAAATTCGTTTATGGATCATGATTAACCAACTCATTAATTCGTTTATGGATCACGATTAACCAACTTTTACACCGTTTAGGATCACGGAAAACCAACCAATGATAATGCTCCATCCCCATTATGATATGAATGAGTCCATATTTATGTTCGATTCCGAATATTCAATTATACCAATTCTTTAAGTGATCAATCAATAATCGCTGACAGTCAATCCTAATTCATCTATACAAGCAATGGTTAATCACCTGGGTTTGATATTCTTATATCAATTTCTCATATCAACAAAACCATATATAATTCCTATTCATCCCCATCATGCATATCCATTTTATCTTTGCCAAGTATCTAGTGCAACTATCATTACAACCACATGCAATAATTGAAATCGGAAGTGATACTTACTCGGCTATGGATTACCGGTCTTTTAGTAATAATAGTCCGATGGCAGAGAATCGTCGAATTCAGTGTCACCTAAAAAGAAAGAAATATCCTGATAAGTTTTTTATCACTTAACTAATCCAAACTTGATGGATTGCCTTCAAGCGTAGTTTTAAATTTATAAAATCCTGTTCTTAATTCACTTTAAAGGAAATAGATAGTGTACCTATCGATTGCAGAATAGAATTAATACGGGTGTCGTCCTCTACGATCTGGATATCAAGTACTAGTATTACCGTTTCTCTACTATGTAACCGATAATTTTGATGATTACTATTTTATCTAATTTACTTTAAACAATATTAACATAGATCTAGTAACAAACAAGCAAGATTCAATAAGAACAAATGATCCAGATTTTGTCTTACCTCCAATTTATCATGTGAATCCTTGGCAACTCATACTAGATATTTAAGATTTAGTTCTTAAGCTATAGAATTCCTTAAGCAAAATGTCAATTCTTTCGAATCTAACAAATTGTCTAAACCTAGGTTAATCAATTATGATGTCTCCTCAATCAATAGCAACCTAAATTTGCATTAATAACATGAACTCATAAAAATAATAGAAGATTCTTGCCATTCTATGTCTAGAATTACAAACAAATCTCTTCAATTGCATAGATCAAATCATAAAAGAAATCTTTCAATTAACTTAAATGAAAATTAAACATAAATTTGCATTCCGGATATACAAATTTAAGAAACAGTTAAGAAACATGCAATTGAACAAAAGAACATCAATCCTTTATTAAACTCAAATCCTCATCACAAAATAAAATTAGAGTTCAACAAAACCTAGATCTGAAAAATTACTTTCCATAGTAATTAACAAGAATACATGAAATTCTAGAAACAAACTAAAATTCATGATATCACTTGAGAAAAATTAAGCTCAAAATTGTGGATCTTCAATCCAAGCTAATCTTGACTTGTTGAAACTCTGAAAAACTTTATGTATGAATTCTATATGTGCTTCTCTTTCTTCCTTGCTTTTCGTTCTTGTTGTTGGTTCTTCCTCCATCTTCAATTTATAATGGATTTCACATAAATGAAATTGAAAGCTCATTATGGAGGAATTTGGGAAGTTACAGGAGTTAGGGAGTTACGGGTCTTTTGGCTTTTCAAAGTAACATATAAATGGAATTGAATGCTCATTATGGAGGAAATGGGAAGTTACGGGAGTTACGGGTCTTTTGGCTTTTCAAAGTAACACCCCTTTAATGTCCAATAGACGTTTCTTTAATAAATAGGGGGTTACTATTCATTAAAAAAGTTTTTTCTCAAAAAGAAACGGACTGTCAAATCGACAGGTTTGGGGACAGGTCATGTCACTTGAGCATGTCGGTTGTTTTCCTTTATGTAAAAATTGACACGGCTGGGGACACGGCTTGTCCCAGAAATGTCCCTTGCAAAGTTGAATTTCCAGATTGACACGGTTTGGGACAGGTCGTGTCTCATAAATGTCTTCCAAAAGCTTGATATTTAGCCCTTAATTTTGCTTCTTTCTTGTAATGGTTGAAAGACATGGCTTGTTCTTGTCATGTTGAGTTCTTCTTAATCCAAACTTTGCATTTTTGACCCGTCTTCGCTTTCTTTGAAAAATATCTCTTTTAAAGACCTGAAAGCTTAACTCCATTAATTCAAGTGCTAAATTCCTAATAAAAATTACCATCGAACATATGTTTTAGCACTCATAAAATAGGAATAATTTTGGTTCATCAAAACTATATATCAAAACTTAATAAATTCGTAACTCTCGTCATTTGCGGAAGTCCTGACTTAAAACGGCCATAACTTGGTCATTTTAACTCGGAATTTCACAAATTATATATCGATTTCTATCTACTTCGAAAGATATATCTAATTATAATACTATTTTCAAGTTTTGGAAATGTTTGTGTCATGAACCAGTAGGATCAGTTCTTATCAGTAACGATTTCCAATTCCTAAAAATAGTGTTGTAAATGTTTGAAATGTTTCTATTTGATAATTCAATTATACATGCATTATTGATGATTTCCAAACATGAATGACATGTGATGTGTTTAATGTATGCAAGCTCTTGACAATATTTACTAAAAAGAAAATTTAGAAACTTTTTATTTGCAAGACTCCATGATTATTTTCTTTTAAGAAAACTAGTTTCCTAACTTTGATAACTCACTTGTGTTTTGGGATTAAGTCTTAGGAATTTCTAGTTATCTTTGTTAGAATTGAGTCTTTATAATATCTATTGCTTAAGACCTTCATTTTTACATAAAAATTTCCATTTTATACTTTATAAACATGTTTTCAAATAAGATTTATTCAAAAATCCGAATTTTTGAAAATTTAATTTTTGAATGTATTCTTTAAAAAAAACTTGTTTAATACATTAAAATTTAATGCTTTATTATACCTATCCCCTAAGGACTTCATTTCTTAATTAAAATTTTCATTTTGAGTTTGGAAAATAAGTGTTCTTATGGCAATAATCCAAAATTATGAATTTCCTAAATTGAGTAGTAACACAAAATTTCCTATATTGTTTCTACTCTTTGTTTTGCATATTCCTCTTATCAAATCTCATTTCAACTTATAAAAATCATCACTTAATGATATCTATTACCTATACCCTTCATTTTTCATATAAAACACAAGTTTTAAAGTTGATAAAAGGGTTTTTAAAGAATGGTTTTGAGTTTATACGAATTTTTTATATGAAAATTTCAACAAAAGTTTTTCTTTTTCAAGTTTCTTATCTTATCTACTTAAAGATTTATTAACTACAACATTTATATACACAAGACAAAGCCTTTATGAGCTTTAATACATGAAAACACAAAATATTCATGAGATCATGAATGTCAAGTGTAATATGAGTATCTAGATGCTAGATCTACTACTTATGATGCATGAAATGAAGTTTGAAAGTATGAATATGGATTTTTATGCAAGATCTCTACTTTATTCTACTATTATATGCATGAACATGAAGATCATTTGATAAAAACACATTTAAACACAAGATCCACTCTTGTGATGGCTTGATATTCATGTATTAGTATTTTCTTGTCCCTCGCAAGTGCTCATGGGGACTTAATGTGAAAATACTCATGAATAATCTTGCCATTATAAGATTTAATGGTAGAAAAGGGTTAGGATTCATCACCTAAGGCTTGAATAAAGAGGAAAATGAAGAAGAAAACAAGCTTGTGTGAGTGTGTGTGTGGGGTGTGAAGGTCACGATAATATGAAGAAAAAAGAGAGAGTTTGTGAGTTTTGAAATAAATGAGAAATGAATGAAAGGAGAGAAAGTAAAAGATTATTTATAGTAAGTAAAATTAAGGTTTTTTGTATTATAAAAAAAAAGAAAATAAAACAATTTGAGGGTAAAAATAGGGGGGGGGGGGGGGGGGGGGGGGGGGGGGTTGGGTTGGGTATGCGGCCACAAATGGGAGGGGGAGAGAGAGAGAGAGAGAGAGAGAGTTAAATTTAATTTTGTTTTGTAATTTATGTAATAAAAAGTATTAAATGTAATAATTTGTTAAGAGACAAAATTTCATTGGATAAAAAATGTAATGAGTGTTTGCAAGGATGTAAGACTAAGGTATGGCTTGTGTGTGTAGTAGGTTGTACTTGTGAATAGTAATGAATAGTAAACAACACAATTACTTTACCGGTAGTAAAGAAAATACGAGAAAAAGGCTATATCTGTAATTTTTATAACCCGAAAAATTATAAACTTATATTTTTAAAATCCTTATTAAATTTTAGTTCTAAAGAGTATTCTAGAATATTTTTCTGAATTTCTAGTTCCGAGGCTCGCTTTTTCGTAATGGATCTTAGGAAGGCCCGGAATAGAAAATTTTTCAAAATCAGAACTTTTTATGGTTTGAAATATACTTTAAAATAATTTTCCACATTAAATTATTTTATAAAAGTTCTTTTAATTTGAAACCGAAGAAAAGCTGGATCCAGGGTTCCTAGGTTTCTCTCACAAGGTTTACACTAATCTGGTTTAGAGTTTTGGTTTCCGGTTTCCGAAGTTTACTTGATTACTAGGAAAACCGGGGTTTACATCTACTCTCTACGATCTACAATTGCCTCCAATTGAGGACTTCATAAGCTTTATTGATTTCACAAACACACATGCTCAATTAGAGTAATACACAAGTTTACTACACTTAGGAAATAAAATATTTCATTTTCTTTTTGAAGTGCTCTCTTATAAAGTTACGAGTTGGGGAATAGAGAAATAAAACTGATTTTCTCTCTCTTATAAGAATTTGCAAAATAACGAACAAGAGAACAAAATTATGAGAGAATTCTTGATTTGTTTGTTTGCAAATGAAAGCACTTTCAATTTTTTTTTTTTTTTGAAACTCCAAAGGAACATATACTTATAGTCTTCAAGATCAATGTTCGTTAGGGATAACGTTTGATAGGCGACTTCATTAAATGTGCGCAATACTCGAATTTAAATGTGCATAGGCTTGCCAGTGCAGACTTCTATTCGCTTGCCAATCCACACTTCATGCCTTGTCGAGCCTTGAAATTTTGCCTCTTCATGCCTTGGATGTTGGATTCGATTAGCACTGTGCTTTGTCCTACTGGAGCTGGTCTAATCCCTATAAGCACAAAAATAAATCACACACACAAAACACAGATTTCTGTTATATGTATCATTTCCTTATTATATCAATCTTTATTCAAGTGAGTGTGTTTGTTAAAGATCTATATAACTTTTCCTCTAATCAAAATTACATATATGATAATTCAGTTTAACAATCTCCCCCATTTTAATGAGGGCAAACAATTATGTTAAAGCTATTTGTTATTTACTCCCTCTCAATAAATGCTCCGTCATAATTTTTTAATAAAAGCAAATCAAGAATGCTCAAAAAAAGAGTAGGCATACCAATATTTCACCCCCTTAATCATACCATTAGTTCTCTCCCTTTAACCTCACCAAAAAGATTTATACAAGATAATAAATAGAAGAAGGCAATGTAACTTAGAAATAGTCAAATAAAATAGCCATGTAGAACATTTAAGAAAGACATCATATATATACAAAAGTTACAAGGATGTCCAAACATAGAGTTTCAAGCTTAAACATGAATATGCAATCAAGAAAATAAGAAAACCAGAACATGTAAGAGGATTAAGCAGGAGGATCATCAGATGGAGATGGATAAGGATGAATTATTGTAAAAGTGATCCATGAATCCTCAAATGTCAATGCTAAAAGACTGGAAATCAAAGCAGAGATAAGAAATATGGGTCTCTATGGTATAAAATCTGGAGACCATATGATCTTGAAGCTTCTAAAAAGAGGATAACTAGGAGCAGAAGAACCAAAGGTAGAGTTGGAGGCTCATCATCATCAGAATCTGTATCTAAACCAGAACCAAGAAGTAGAGCACCACCACTACCAACTAAAGGCTCTAAAGTCTTCTTTTGTACCCATCTCACATATTGCCTTTTCCAAATCTCTGAACTTATGGTATTGAAAGAGAAAATTGAGAACCTGAAAAGGGCGAGTCTCGAAGCAAAACTATGCACCTTTGCTCCTTAACAAATGTGTGATCAACCTACTTCCTCTTAGAATAGCCTGAGTAGGCTTATTAGTGACATTCTTAAGGTTATGTACATCATATCAAAGAAATGAATTTTATCTCCTCTTAAGAGATAGACCATAAGCCACAAGTCTTGCTGGGTCACTGTAGTTTGTTATCCCTTACGTGGAATATAATTGTCTACCAAGAACTAATGGAGAACCCAACAGCTAAGAGACAAATAGGAAGAATATAGATTGCACGATTCTCGCTAATTTTGACCCATATTAGATATAGTGAACAACTCTTTATAATATTGAGCTCCATTGAAAGAACTTAGCATTCTAATCCTGGAGTCATCTGCATCTATCAGACTACATATATCATGATGTGATAATTTAAGTCTTATGCCATAGAGATATGAATATAGCTGAGGTCTAACAAAACTTAGACTATTGAAACTAGTTTCCACCCCAACACGCAAACTACCATACTCCTCCAAATAATAAGTCAAATTGCAATAAAATAACCAAACAGCTCCTCATTAACTTTGGTAGGAAAGACATTGTATTCATAATATTATTCAAAGCAACTCAAGCCATTTGAGGAATTCTAAATAATTGTAATACATCTGCATTGTAGTTTCTACCCATATCTATAGGAAGATCTCGAAATAAGGCATACCTATCAGAATGTTTCTTAGAGAGGAATAGAAACCCAACAAAAGCTAGTGGTGCTCGGTCACGGGTAGTTCATAGTGGCATGCTGAAAGGAACAAAGGAGAGAGAAGGAGCAGCAATGGAGAACAAGAGAGAGAAAAAAAGGGTGTTAAGAGATGGTATGGAGAGAAGTGAAGTGAGATAGAGGAGGTAGAGAGAAGGTTCTGGGAATTTTTAGAGAGAGAGAAATGAGAAAGAAAGTATAGAAGAGAGAAGAGAAAGAAAGAAAAGAGAGAAATGAGAGGAGAGAGAAGAAGAAGGTATATATATGCATATTGACAAATAGGTATTGGTGAGCCAGTCCATGGTATACCGATAGGTTTTTTTTGGAAAAAAAATGGCCAAAGACTATCAAGGCTTAGATCGAGGCCTCGAGGGGGATACCAATGAGCTGGTGTACGTTTAGGGCAAAATAGAGGCTTAGCGAGCCTTAGGTCAAGCCTTTGACATCTATATAAGCGAGCTAGTGATTGGGAGACTGGCAAGTCAGTTGCGCTATCAGACATGCAGTAGACAAAAACAGATTATTCCAAAAACACATCATATGTATGCATGTGTGATATTTAATAGCTTGTTCTACCTAAAAACAAGTTCTAGATCAACTTAGCTCCATGATATTTAGCACTCATCATTTTTTATCATGCCCATTTCTCTTTGTAAAGTGTAAAAACGATCCTCACTCAAGGGTTTTTTAAAAGTATCATCAATTTGATTGTTTGTATTAATAAATTCCAAGCTAATATCTCTATTTAGAAAATGATCTCTAATGAAATTATGTATAATTTTGATATGCTTGGTTCTTGAGTGTTGAATTAGATTTTTTGTTAAATTTATACCACTTGTATTATCGCAGTGAACTGGAACATTTTCATACTTTAATCCATGATCTAGCAAAGTTTGTTTCATCCGTAAAACTTGTGCACAATAGCTACTGATAGCTATATACTCAGCTCCGACATTTGAAAGTGCAACCGAATTTTACTTTGTTAAGTGCTAAGATATTAGGGAGTTTCCAAGAAATTGGCATGTGCTACTTATCCTTTTCCAATCTACTTTGCACTCAGCAAAGTCAGCATCAAAGTATCCAACCAGGTCAAAAAAAGTAAATTTTAGATACTACAAGCCAATTTTAATAGTGACTGCAAGATACTTGAGTATGCATTTTACTACACTCGAGTGTGATTCTTTTGGGCAAGATTAAAATTGTACACGTACACACACTGAGAACATAATATCAAGTCTTGAAGCTGTTAGATATAAAAAACTACCTTCTATAAAGTTTTTCACAAACATTTTTTTCATTTTCATCTTTGTCAAGTTTTACATTTGTACTCATAGGTGTAGGTTTTGTTTTACAATTATACATGTTGAATCTTTTCAAGAGTTCTTTAGTATATTTAGATTGATTTATAAAGGTTTTATTTTCATATTACTCTATTTGAAGACCTAGAAAATAATTGAGTTCTTCTATCACACTCATTTCAAATTTGTTCTTCGTGGACTTAACAAATTCATCTATAAGACTTATATTTGTAGCTCCAAATATAATGTCATCCACATAGATTCGTACAACCAATGTGCTTGACTTGTGATTTTTTATAAAAAGAGTTGTATCAATTTTTCCTCTAGAAAGTCTTTTGTTTAAAAGAAAGCTATTGAGTCTTTCATATCATGCTCTAAGAGATTGCTTGATATCATAAAGAGCTTTGTTTAATTTGTAAACATGATTAAGGAATTCATTATTTTCAAAACACGATGGTTACTATACGTAGAATTCTTCTTTTATAAAACCATTTAAGAAAGCACTTTTGACATTAATTTGAAAATGAGTAAAATTTTTTAATGCAGCAAATGCCATAAGCATTCTAATAGCTTTTAGTCTAGCAATCGAGGCAAAGGTCTCATCGAAATATATGTCTTCTTCTTGATTATATCCTTTAGCAACTAATCTAACCTTATTTCTCGTTATTTTCCAGCTTCATCAAGTTTGTTTCTATAAACCTACTTAGTTCTAATAACTGATCTATTATCAAGTCTAGGAAGCAAGTTTCAAACTTCATTCATTGTGAATTAATTTAATTTTTTTTTTGCATAGCTTGTATCCAAAATTTATCTTTTAAAAATTCTTCTATATTGTTAGGCTTGGTTAGGGATAGGAAAACTAGATTACTCATATTTCTTAGAGAAGATCTTGTTTGTATCCTATTAGAAAGTTTACCAATTATTAGATCTTTTGGATGTGATCTTGTATATTTCCATTTTTTTAAGAAGATCATTGTTAACAGATTCATCCATGACATCTTTTTTATGTTCATTTTCTTTATCTACTTCTTTATTATTTTCAAGGGAAAATTTATCCAAATCAACACAAATTTTATCCACATCATCACTTAAGCATAAATGAGGTACAGAATCATCAAAAGCAACATGAATAGATTCTTCTACAACGAAGGTTCTCTTATTAAACACTCTATATGTTTTACTAGTTAACCCAAAAAAATGCCTTGATCACTTTTAACATGAAATTTAGCTAGTTATTCTTTTCCATTATTCAAGATGTAACATTTAGTGCCAAATGGATGAAATTCAGAGATGTTAGGCCTTCTTCCTTTCCAAAGCTCATAGGGGGTTTTCTTAAGAAACGGTCTTATGAAAACTCTATTTGATATATATAACATGCAGAAATATTTAGGTAAACTGTTTTCACGTAATATGGTTCTAGCCATTTCAATTGAAGTTCTATTTTCCCTTTCAGCTACACCATTTTGTTGTGGAATTCTACGTGCTGAAAAATTGTGTTCAATTCCATTTTTTACTACAAAAATCATTCATTTCATAATTTTCAAATTCTCCCCCATGATCAATTTGGATAGTCACAATATTAAGACCTTTTCATTTTGGATCTTCTTAAAATATCTAAAAAGACATTGTTTGTTTCATCTTAAGATGCAAGGAAGAAAGTCTATGTATATTTAGAGAAGTCATCAACAATAACCAACGTATATTTTTTGCCTCCCAAACTTAGAGTTTGAGTAGGACCAAATAAGTCCATATGCAATAGTTCTAGTGGCCTAGAAGTGGAAATAGTATCCTGAGACTTAAAAAAAGTCTTAGTTTGCTTTCCTTATTGGCATGCTAGCATGGATAAATTTTCCTTCTGAAAATTTATTTATGGTAAACCTTTAACAAGATTCTTTTTAACAAGTTTTGAAATTCTATCCATGCTAGCATGTCTTGATTTTCTATATTATAACCAACTATTATCATTTTGAGAGTACAGATAAGTTTCATTGGATGATTTGAAATCATCTAGATTAATTTTGTAAATATTTCTTTGTCTATACCCTTCAAAATGAGCTTCATTATTGTCAATTCTTTCAATCGAGCATTTATTAGCAAGAAATGTTATTCATTATTGTTAATTTCTCAAGATTTTAATGTTGGAATTTTCTATAGGTTCTATAATTTTATTGGATTAATGTCTTAAATGGTATATGAAATTTGACAAAATATATAATTAGGTGCTCAAACTTTGAAATTGATCAATTTAATATATGAAAAAACTTTTCATGCATGCCAATAGTGTCTCCATTTAAATTGGCTAACACCATCATCCTATGTGGCGTTTTCAACTAGTATGTTGGAGGTATTATTGACGTACATGGAATGTTTTTTTAGGTACTAAATTAATCTATTTTAAATTTCAGATACTAAACTGATCAATTTCAAAGTTTAGGTACCTAATTATATATTTTACTGAAGTTCATGTACCAGTCACGGCATTTACTCCAATCTATTTTATATCACATAAATAGTTTTTATAAGTGTGTTATAGATTTCAACCTTCATGCATAAATAAATTCTATATATTGTAGATCATGTAATATTAAGAAATTACATTTTAAGTTTATTTCCATAGGCTATTTATGGATAACATATAAAAATAAAGTAGTTTTACATATTTTATAAAACCAAATATATTATTATAGACTTGAATTTTAAGAAAGAAAGTAAAAACTTACAAAATTCATGACAATTTTACAAGTTTCACAAGGTATTTTGTAATCTTATATCATGTAAGTTTTGCATGGTACAGGATAGTCACAGTGTGTTGGTCTTCTAGGTACAAATTTTAGTGCCTTTGTTTGATAATGTAGGTATGAGTAAGACTCCATAACTGACCTATCCTATATTAGTTCACCCCCAATTTATTGAATAGAATCATTGCTCATCTATTTTGTTGGCAAAATAATTTCAAGAAATGGGGCCTGAATAGTTGATAAAAATACCAAAATACCCTTCTATCAATTTATCATAGATTTTATCTTATATTGAAAACATAAAAGAAAAACTAGTCTATAAAAGTATTTGCATATTTATAATTAAATCATAATAGAAATAAATTTTCAACATATGTAAAGATATTTATAATTACCATATTGTATCATTTCTATTAATATTGGTAAATTAACAAATCATATATATTCATTGATTATTAGTGTACATTTTGAATTATATATAACATATATAAATATATACATATTTAACATATTATCTATTATCATACCTCGAATTAGGGTCAAGGTATGCCCTGTTGCCATGTATAACACTTGTGTATTATATGCTCAGGCTAACCTCAAAGACTTATTTATCATAAACATTAGCTAATCACTTTTAGATTATGAAATCATTCATTTAGATTTTGGAAACAACTGGATTTAGAGCCATAAATAATCTTTCACTACAAAAATATTTCATTTTCTACTCTCATGAGTAGACCAACATTCATTCATACAACCATACCATCAAGTATCTCCATATAATAAGTACCTTATCATGATGGTAACACAAAGCTTTGTTAATCAATTACAAAACTTGGGCTTCACAACTAGTGATAGGAATCATAGGTCACTTGGACCAATAACCCAAGCTAAAGCTAGGGGACTATTGAATTTTGCTCAAATAATCCTTACAAATGATCCAAATGATGATGAATTAGTCTTTCTTAGAAGATATACGATGCACTTTAAAGTAGGATCTGATTTGATGTGCTTAAGTATTGAGAATTCATCATCAGAGGAGACCATGCCTAGCGTTACGCTAATGATCGAGACCGTGATGAATAAGACACCCATGATCAAGCCCAGTGATTGAATCTAAACTTAGATGTTGTGCACCAATGGAGATCACGGCTACTATCATCCCCATGATCCAAGTCATTATTGAGAATACAGCCATATTATAGGTTATGAGCATGTCATCAACATATGAATCAAGGACCTAAAGATTGATTGTTATCTACCCTATCACACTCGTGATTACTTAAAAGATAGAGGAGAAATTTAATCTGAGGGGATCACGGCCCTTATCACGACTATGATAAAAAAAGGTGATCACTACCCCTCTTTTTACATTGTTTGAAGCCTTTATTTCCTATCTTATTTATTTATCGTGTAGTTTTTCATTTTTTGCCCTTACCCAACTTGTATGAGTGTATAAGGGCTTATTAGTGATATGTTTAGTAGTTTTTGTTACTTGTTTTACCCTTTATAAACTTTGTAATTTCCATGTGACAAATTGTCTTCTTGAATAAGATTGAGTTTTCTATTCAAGATTGCTCTTCGTTGTTTCTTATCATCGTACGTAATATCAATTATTTAGAAAAACTAGTTCAATTTATCTTTGATGCATCATATCCAATGACTAATCATTCATATCTTTCAATTTTTCTCTTTCATAAACCATAAAAACCCAAAAAGCTACTACAAACCCTAAATTGCAATTGAAAGTACTAGATCCACAAATTACTTGGATTCTCCCATTGGTATCATCTTGGTATTAGAGCTTAGGGTTATGGATTACAACTTGAGGCTTCGATATCAGATTCCTTACTCAGTAAATTTCGCTATTTTGAATTGCTTGAGCTATAAGTTTGATTTCTTTTGAGAATGTTTGGAAAATATGATGTTAAGAGTCGAAATGGCAAGGCACATAAAGATGAAAGAACCGTTAATATGGTTGGGTTCATGGATTTTATGAAGAAGATGATGTAAGGAATGCAAAGTATGATATAACAACATGGTGAAACGCTAAGGAGTATAGAATGAATTGTTAGGGGAAACCCTTAAACCCATGAAACACATGAACAAGAACTTATTGAGAAGATAGAATATAATCCTAGGGTCCCAATTCCCTATAGTGGAGTAGTAGATGGCCATGAAAGAGGAAGAAGGAATGTGCGTTACCCAATGCATGGTCGTATGGTTAAAGACTATGAAGATGATTTTGATGATCATCGAGATAGGCGTAGGCCTAGAAAATTATGCAGTATGGAGACTGTATAATTTAAAGTGTCATTTTTTTGATGGTATCGAAGCAGATAAATATTTTGATTAGGAAGATTAAATCAAAAATCTCTTTGACTATCATGATTGTGGTGATGTGTAGTGGCTTAAGCTTGTTGCAATCAAATTTAAGGGCTATACTTCACATTAGTCGAAGAATGTATTAGCTAGTAGAAAGATGAATGGAGAGCACGATGTAACTACATGGGCTAAGATGCACAAGTTATTGCAGCAAAGGTTTGTTCCAGATTTCTATAGCCAAGGTTTGTTGATGAGGTTTCACACTTTGCAACAAGGGAGTAAAAGCGTAGCTGAGTATATTAAGATTTTGAGATCCTTACCATGCGAAGTCAAATCATGGAAACTCCAAATCAATCAATTGCTAGATTCACTACAAGTTTGAAATCTGAAATTTTTTATGTTATTGGGCTTCAATGAATTGATACCTTAGAAGAAGCAATGTTAATGGCGGAAAAGGTTGAAAGGCAATGCAAATATCATAAATCTTTAGGTAACTCTTCTAAATATGAAAGTAGCAAAAAGTCTTATTGGCATGATGATAAAAAGAAGGGTACTAATAGTTATAAACATGATGAGAATCATGATTCTATTCTTGATAAATGCATTGATGAAAAGACAAAATCGGTATCTAAATCGAGTGATTCTAGTAGTGTTGGAAAGAAGAGATGAGATATTAAATGTTTCAAATGCTTAGGTTATGGACATATGGCAGCTTAGTGTCCGAATGGGTGAGTTATTTATACCTATATAGGTTATGTGGAAAGTGAAGGAGAGGAGGAAAAGAGTAGTTATTCTGATTCCGAGGAGGAAAGTAAAGAGTTGACAGTTGAACCATCAGTTGGGGCTACCATACCTTTGAATGGGGTAGTAAAGAGGAGCTACAGTATTATTACACTAGCTGTTGATCAAAAGCAAAGGGAGAACATATTCCATATTCAATTCTTAGTAAATGGAGCTATATGCGTCGCCATTATTGATTCTGAAAGTTGTACCAAAGTTATGGCAACAACACTTGTAGAGAAGCTACAACTTCCAACTTTTCCCTATCTACAACCATATCGTTTACATTGGCTCGATGATAAGGGCTCAGTTCATGTCACTAGGTAGGTATTGGTAACTATCTCTTTACCTAGCTGTTACGCTAATGAAGTTCTTTATGACGTAGTGCCTATGAATGCGTCTCATATTTTATTAGGTAACCTATGGCTGTTTGATAGGATTGTGAACCACAACAGAAAAGACAATACTAACTTCGTATTATTCAATGGCAAGTGGTTAAGCAAACACATCGAGAATTGACTCCCTTTAAAAAGGAGTCATTGTTGTTGGTATAAGGAGAGGTTGAGAAGGAATTAAAAAAAGGTCAATCCATGTATTTGTTGTTTATCAAACAAACTTTAGAAGTTAAATGTGATCCTTCTATTTCGGATGAAGTTTGAGATTTATTGACTCAATTTGCTAATGTTTTCTTGGAAGAACTTCCAAAAGGATTACCTCCTTTGAGGGGAATTAAGCATCAAATTGATTTGGTACCTGGAGCTACATTGCCTAATAAGCTAACTTATTGAATGAATCCCAAAGAGGCTAAAGAATTGAAGAGACAAGTAAATGAATTGCCAGAGAATGGATTTATGTGAGAAAGTATGAGTCTATGTTCAATGCTAGCTTTATTAGTGCCCAAGAAAAATGATAGTTGGAGGATGCATGTGGATAGTAAGGCGATTAATCACATCACTATGAAATATTCGGTATCCTATGCCACATCTTGGTGACATGTTAGACGAATTGCATGGTGCTCAACTATTTTCCAAAATTGATTTGAAAAGTGGGTATAATCAAATAAGGATGAAGACTGAAGATGAATGGAAGATGGCTTTCAAAACTAAGCATGGTTTACATGAATGGATGGTAATCCCTTTTGACTTGTCTAATACCCTTAGTACTTTCATGAGATTAATGAATTATGTATTAAGAGAGTTTTTGAGGAAGTTTGTAGTGATTTATTTTGATGATATTTTGGTATATAGTCCAGATTTAGAGAGTCATATTGTGCACTTTAGTTTTTATGGTGTTGATGAATGAGAAATTGTATGCAAATTTGAAGAAGTGTATCTTTTGTAAACATGAAGTGGTATTTCCCGGATTTGTTGTATCTAGAGAAGACCTTCATGTTGATGATGAGAAGATTAAGGCTACCACTGAGTGGCCTATTCCCACTAATGTTTTCGAGGTACGTAGTTTTCATGGACTTGCTTAATTTTACGGAGCTTTATCAAAGATTTTAGTACCATTGCAACATCATTAATGGAGCTCACAAAGAAAGGGGTTTCTTTCCATTGGAGTCAAGTGGTCAATAAATGTTTTAAGTTGATCAAGAAAAAATTAACTTCAACACCATTGTTAGTACTACCTGATTTTAACAAGGTCATTGAGCTTGAATATGATGCCTCTAATGTTGGAGTTGGTACAATTCTTATACAAGAAAGTCGTCCCACTGTGTATTTTAGTGAGAAGCTTCATGGAGCTGCATTGAACTATCCCATCTATAACAAGGAATTAAATTCATTGATCCGAGCTCTTACAATATGGTAGCATTGTCTATTACCAAAAGAGTTCATCATATTTTCTAACTATGAATCTTTGAAATATTTGAGAGATCAAAATAAGTTGAGCAAAAGGCATGCGAGATGGGTTGAGTTCTTAGAGACATTTACATGTACTATTAAGCATAAGAATGGTAATACTAATGTAGTAGCTGATGCATTGTTTAAGAGACATACATTGTTAAATTCCATGCAAGCTAAGTTATTGGGGTTTGACCAAATTGTGGAACTATACTATAAGGATGGAGTGTTTGCGCCCATTGTAGAAGTTTGTGGATAGGGAAGGTCTATGGATGGCTATCATCCAGTTGATGGATATTTGTTTTTCTAAGGAAAATTTGCTACTCCTCATGGACCAATGCAGGAGATGCTTATTAGAGAAGCCCATGGTGGTGGACTTTTCAAACATTTTGGGAATCATCATCCTCTTGATGCACTGAAGGAACACTTTTATTAGCCTAGTATGGCTAAGGATGTGCATAAAGTGGTGTTCTACTTGCAAGAGGGCTAAAGTCTAAGCAAATTGCAGGGCTTATATATGCTACTGCCCATCCCTACTAGACCACGGGTTGATTTGAGTATGGACTTTGTCTTAAGACTTGCTAACACTTAAAGAGGACATGATTCTATTATGGTAGTTATTGATTAGTTTAGCAAGATGGCACACTTCATTCCACGCCACAAAACTGATGACGTGATACATATTTCTAGTTTGTTATTGTAGGAAGCAGTTAAACTTCATGGCATTCCACAATCTATTGTTTTTTTTATAGAGATGTGAAGTTTTTGAGCTACTTTTTGAAGACCTTGTGGAGGAGATTGGGAACAAAGTTGTTGTTTAGCACCACTTGTCACCTATAAACCGATGGTCAAGCCGAGGTTGTGAATAGGACTTTAGGTTCTTTGCTACAGGCTACTATTGGAAAGAATTTGAAGGATTAGGATTTTTTTTTTTCCCATTATGGAGTTTGCTTATAATCATTTGATCTATAGTGTGATAGGTAGGTCGCCTTTTGAAGTTGTTTATGGTTTTAATCATAATTCTCTATCAGAGTTGCTTCCAGAAGCTCTTATGACAGAAGATAGTCAAAGTGGATTGGAACGTGCTCACCAAATCCAAAAATTCCATTAGAAGGTATATGATTGTTTACGAAAGCAAAGTGATAAGGTGAAAGAAAGGAGAGATAAAGGAAGACGAAGAGTTGAGTTTAGTTTACACCCAGTAACTTAGTTTGGGTTTACCTTAGCAAAGATAGATTCTTGAGGCGTATAGGTCAAAAATTGGCACCTTAAGCTAATGGATCATTCAAGACTGTTGAGAGGATCAGTGACAATGCTTATAAGGTTGAATTATCGAATAATTTTGGAGGGACCTCAGCTACATTCAATGTGATGGACTTATCACCATACAATCCGAACAATTTTGATCCAAAATTGAGAGCAAATCTTCATGAGCTTTAGGGAGATAATAGGAAAAATGGGTCACGTGGGCCAATAACCCGAGCTAGAGCTAGGAGACTATTGAATTTAGCTCAAAGAATCCTTACAAATGATCCGAATGATGATGAATTGGGCTTTCTTAGAGGATATATCATGCACTTTGAAGTAGGATCTGATTTGTTGTGTTTAAGTATTGAGAATTCATCATCAGAGGAGACTACACCCACCGTAATGCCCGTGATGGACAAGACAATCGTGATCAAGCCCCGCAATTGAATCTAAACTTAGATGTTGTGCACCAATCGAGATCACGGCCACTATCAACCTCATGATCTTGGCCATGATTGAGAATACAACTGTATTATAAGCTGTGACATGTCATCAACCTATGACTCAAGGACCTGAGGAGATAACGGGCATGGTCACCCTTTGATTGCTTGAAAGATGGTGGAGGAATTTGATCCAAGGGGATCACGGCCTTTATCACAATCATGATCAATAGGTTGATCTCCACCTATGTTTTTATGCTATTTGAAGCCTTTATTTCCTATTTTATTTGTTTGTCTTGTAGTTTTCCATTTTTTACCCTTACCCGACTTGTAGGAGTATATAAGGACTTATTAATGATATGTTTAGCAATTTTTATTGCTTGTTTTACCCTCAATAAACTTTGTAATGTCCTTATGACAAATTGCCTTCTTGAATAAGATTGAGTTTTCCATTCAAGATTGTTCTTCGTTGTTTCTCGTCATCATATGTAGTATAGATTAATTAGAACAACTAGTTCAATTTTATCTTGGTGAATCATATGCAATGATTAATCATTCATATCTTTTAGAATTTTTGTTTCACAAATCATGAAAACCCAAAAAACTATTATAAACCCTAAATCACAATTGAAAGCACTAGATTCACAAATTACTTGGATTCTCCTATCCATACAACTTGGCCCTTAAAAAAATACAAGTTCAAAAAGGATATCACAAGACTTCAAAGAAAATAAAGCAAATCCAGCTTCAGACCAAACAAAATCAATCCAATGATTCTAATAGCTTCACTGGTTAACAAACTTCTCGAGGGTCATCCTATACTCGATTCAATCATCAGCATCCAAAATCAATGCCTGGAAAGAAAGATAATGAGCCAAAGCCCAGTACAACAACAACATAAGCAGATACAAAATGAGCATACATACTTATTATAATGAAATGCGACATCTAACAATTTATATCTTTAAATTTGAGTGTAACAAACAACAGTAGAGCACTTACACTTTGGTAGCACACCATTGGGAATCTAGAGGTCTTAAGTAACATCAACTGCTCAAGGAGTTGATATAATTAACCCGAATACTTATAACCCCTATAGGACCATCTAAAATAATAGCTTCATTTAGGGTTCACAATCGTTACGCATCTCTATCCATTACTGTCCATAATATAAACAACTGAGTCGACCTCATAAGTCGTGAACTATACTATATTTCTTACCAATTAGGGTAAACCTTGCATCGATATTGTTTGACCTATCAATGACCTGCCGAGCTACTTCCATATACCACGCATGGGTAAGAATAGCTTAAGCACCTAACGACTGTGCTAGCATCGCCTAGCAAGGTTATCTCTCCCTAGACCAGATTCAACAACCATGCACAAGCAACAAATAATTATTAAGTCTTTTAAATATTAATTCATTTAGAATATCTATCTTAACACACAATACATAAGTCAATGCGTACCTAGCTCGTAGCTAGGAGATAAGTTAAAAGATATCTTAGAAGATAGTTCGGAAGATAAGCTTAGAGGCAAGCTAATGTATGTTCAAGAAATTAATTCATATAAGCATTTAAATAGATTATCAACTTATTGTAAACCCATATTAAATACTCATTTGATCAAACACAAAAGTAGGAACCCTACTATGGCTGCGAGAATCACCACACCAAGATACGTACAGTTCTCTATTATCTATCAATGCCCACTATAAAATCATTATCGCTTCTTATTATCCATGTAAATATTTAAATAAATTATTAAATTACAGGAAATAATCATTTTTCTTCAACAAATATAAATTAAAACAACATACTCCTCTTATTATTAATGTTTATATGAAAGTTCACTAGTTAGATTAATTGCTAACTACAACTAATTAAACTCTAAAGAATTTACTAAGCCAAGCTTATTTAATAAGTCTATATTAACTTGATTCAGCCTAATTGAATAAAATTAGTATTTTAGCTCAATAAAGTTTATTAAGTCATGTTGAACTTAAAGCTATTAATTAAGTCCACTTTATTTTCAAGTTGAACTTAGATATATTAACTAAGTCCACTATATTTTCAAAATCTATGTTGAATCTAATTAGTTATGAAGTCTATTAATACATTCTATAATTCAAAGTACACTTAGTATAAGTATAAACTCGACTCATTCCTATTAATGCAAATACCAACATACATATACATATTATTTATTTTATTTCTTCCTTTTCTTCTTTTTTTTTCCTTAAAAAGTACCAAGGGACATATCACACTCATGATGAAGGCTGTGATATATATCACTAGCCTCATCACGCCTGTGATCAAGGATCATGCCCTCGATCATGGCCGTAACCTAGGTCATATTCTTTGAAAGTTCTTGATCAATGAAGATCACAGTCCTCATCATGCCCATTATCTCATCTTAAACTTAGGTTAGTGTAATTCACGGGCCATATCACACTTGTGATGAATGGGGTATCAAGGGTTACGTTTTCCTTTGTCTTTTTACCTTAAGTTTAATTACTTGTTTACATCATACTTCTAACAAAACATTATGAAAAAAGCATACAAACTTATAACACTTCTATACACATATTTCTAGATCACACATGTTCAAATCCATTCATTAGACTTTTAGTCTACACATGCATAAACATATCTAGGTTTTAGCATACATGTTCACATATCACTAGTTTACAAATTTTATCACAAACCATACATATAATTAACATTACTTCATCATATATATGCATTTACAATAATTAATTTAAAAGAAAACAAATAACTTACTTATTTAGCAAACATAAGCCACTTGATCTTCGTTACTACTACTACTTCCTAGTTAATGAAGTTACTTCATGCATGATTCCCAACTTCTATCTTGTTTCCTATTTTCAATTTCTCCTAAGATCTCATACAAATAGCGATTCAGGGTTAGATTAGTAAGAGAAAGAGAAGAGAGAAAAAGAAGAGGAAAAGAAGAAAGAAAGGATGGCAGTAAAAGGAAAAGGAAAAGAAGAAGATAAGGATTAGAATATATTATATGGGTTATAAGCTTTGGGCTTTTTGTTTGGATTTGGGTTGGGCTTCTTGATCTTGGGCTTGGCTCCTTAAATGATAATGGGCTTCTATTTTACAGCTTCAAGAACTATAATTTGGCAAGATAACTTAGGGGATATAAATTAATAAATTAAATTAAAAATTTAGTTTAGAATTTGATATTTAGTTCGAGATAGGGAATTTAAGACTTCGAAATTAATATCTAGGATCAAGAAGTAAGATTTAAAATTTTTAGGGATTAAGGAAATAGAATTTAGACTAAAATTTAGGGGTTTAAGAATTCACTAAAACATCTAAGTTGCATGACTAAAGGTCTAGGGATTTGAAATTAGAAAAAAAAAATGGAGTTCAAATTGTTGGTTGAAAGAATTGAATAATTTGATTAATAAAATAGGTTATTGAAGAAATATATAAATGGAAAGAAATATTTGAATTCTCAAATTTCAATTACATCTTTTTACTAATTTGACTATGTCAACCTATGTAATCATACCCTATAGTTTACTTAATTTATTTAATTAAACTATCTAAGTTCAATTTCTAAATTAAATTTAAACTAAAGTTCAAGATTTATCTGAGTTCAATTTCTAAATTAAATTTGTTTGAGAATAGAGATATTATTATTTAACTGTAATTAGACATATAAATAGCAATTTTATAACAAGTGGGAGCAAAATAAAATAGCAATTTCAACAACCAAACATGCAATTAATCCTTTTCAAAATACCGATTATTTTTCTTTGTTGACACTTTTTTATGTAAATTATATAGTCCATCTTCAATAATATGAATTGTTTATAAATATTTGATAACAATAAGCTTCTACGATCTCATCGATGGAACTGTTCAGTCAACCATCTAATTGTTAAAATAAACATAGTAATTAGAATATTAACTATTTCAATTATTCGATCATGATCGGATATGATGTGAGCCATTGGATAGTAACGGAACCTGCTCTATCAAAAGTAATGATGGAAGCATAGAATTTTCTTTTGACAAGCGTGTAGAACATAGTATAAGCTAAAGGGGACATAAATAAGACTAAATCCTTTTGAACATACCATTTAATACACTTCAAATCTATCATCCATCCTTTTTATGAAAAATTCTATGTACCCATTATTAATTTTGACCATACCAATCTTGTTAATATTCATCGACAGGACCATAGAAAGCTACTATTCTTTTTTGTTTGGTAGAATTATATTCAATTCCATTTATTATGGAAAATTTTTCTGACCTTTTAATTAAAATTCGACCAATTTTTACGATCAAATTGTTTCATTTACCCAAATAAAAAGAAAAAACACAACACCTTTGTAGATCCTTTTTTTTATTTTGCCCTTTTAGACGGTTCTCTCTGTTTTTTCTCTCTCTTCCATTTTTCTCACCCATTTTCCTACGTACCAAACAAACTTTTCTCAGCTTCCAAATCAATCCCATAATCGATCACAACAAACATTAAAATGGGTATTTCTCCATTCGTTTATTCGTTTACGTATTCGCATGCATTTTATCGTATGATCATTTATATTTTGTTTAATATTCATATGTAAATATATATTCATATATATACGCATGTGCGTACATTTATGTATGTATGTATGTAATTAATTTGATAGTTATAAATGTTTCAGTTATGGTTGATTTGATTAGGTTGTTATTGTTAACGTATTTAGTTTTTGGTTTTTGTTCCATTTTGCATGAAACGCGATCTTATGTTAAGGGTCATTAATACCAGTGTGTGATCATAATATCACAATAGAAAGACATAATTATGATTTTTTTTTTTTTTCAAAATTTTGTTAGCAAATCAATTTCAGGAAGGCTTGAATCCTTCATCAGTTTGCATTCCCTTGTTAGAAAATTTTAATAAGAATTAAAATCTGAGCAAGCGAATCGACAATGGCTTGAAGTGGTGTAAATCATGCAAATGATTGTCGTTTAGATTGAAAACAAAATGCACTTGTGTTTTGTAACGACCCCGTACTCGAATTGTCCGCTACTCTATCTGTGAATGCTTAATCTAAGTCTGATATCTAGGCTATTATACTGAAAGGCGCCTCAATGAATAGAGTTTCATCACCTCAAAGATATCACACCTTGAAGGATATTACATCTTTCCGGTTTTGATGTTATTGAACATGACTTTCTCATTTTTGTGACTGAATAGCATAAAAAGCTTGTAACCATCCGACTGGTTGATGGAGCTGCATTGATTTAGTTTCTATAGTTGCAATGAAAGATCTGAATGGAGGCTGCCTTTTTTGGTGAAAATAATTTTGACATATTTTTGAAAGTTAAGTTTACTACTATTTGTAGCTGTTAAGTTCTAGGCTTTAATAGAATATGGCAGTGCTAATTGACCATGCGGATTGGTAAAAGGTATTTCAAGGTGACAGTGGTCAAACGTGCTATTGACAGTTCCTTCTGTTTCCCTTTTGTTTAGTGGAAAATATATGTTTTTATAAATGTTCTTGTCTACATCTCAGATAAGAACAGCGAATGCTGTTCCACTCAACTCATTGATGGAGATGGTGCATTCAATGTTGCTGGCCTTGAAAATTTTATCAAGGAGGTTAGATTGGCTGAATGCGGATTGTCATATGCTGTTGTCTCCATCATGGGCCCTCAAAGCAGCGGTGAGTGGCTTCTTTTATTGGTCTAGGCTAGCGCTTCTTCTAATTTCTTGGTTGAAGATATTTTATAGAGGAAGTTCAACCTTTTTGCCACCACTGTACTTAAGAGGGGAGGAGGCTCTGGAGCATAGTTGCTCTTGTTTCATCATTTTTTTCATTAAATATATTACTATCAAGTAGCGTTTGGATTCATTCGGCTTTATTTACAATTTTTTAACTTTCAATTAATCCTTTGCCTAATAGTCCATACAACTTAGCAAATCAACCTTGTTGGAACATGTCTCTAATTTCACATTGTCCTTGTGACAGGAAAGAGCACGTTATTAAATTACTTATTTGGGACCAACTTCAAGGAGATGGATGCCTTCAAAGGAAGGCATGTGTTAGCATTCAATTATCTTGGGATCATTTCTTTTGTAATGTAAGAATCAGAAAAAATTGACTTGATTTTTTTTGTTTTTTCCTTCTCCTCAGGTCACAAACAACTAAGGGGATTTGGTTGGCAAGATGTGCTGGGATCGAACCTTGTACTCTTGTAATGGATTTGGAGGGTACTGACGGAAGAGAAAGAGGAGAGGTCTTTCTACCTACTTTTTTCCTCTGTAAATAGCAGTGTGAATTTTAAGGACCTTTTATCTTACTTTCCATTTCCTTTTTCATGGTGCTTTGAGTTGCCCAATTTCCAGTTCTTTTAGTCTTGCTGCAGAGTTGATTGAGCACAGCAAGTGAAAGAAACTGAGAGAATGTACCTAGTCTATTCTTTTGGAATCCAACTTAATTTGTTACAAATATACCTTAAGTAAACAACAGATGAAAATTATGCTTTTTTTACTTATCGAAGAAAAAGGATTAAAATGAATTTTTTTTTGTCTAGCAATATGATATCGCAATTCAATATCAAAGAACTCAAGGGACATGTTGTATTTTTATATTGTTTAGATGAAGGTTTCAATCATATTTTCTTGTTAAAATACTAAATTCTTGCTCACTATTATAGCTTCCTTATTGGTTTTTATTTTACTTTCAGGACGATACTGCATTTGAAAAGCAGAGCGCTCTTTTTGCTCTTGCTGTCTCAGACATTGTGCTAATAAATATGTAAACACTTTCAGATGCTTTGACTGAGAACATCTTGCCATGTTGTGCATGTACTTAATAAGACGTTTTCCCTCCTTCATTTAGGTGGTGTCATGATATTGGTCGTGAGCAAGCAGCAAATAAGCCTCTTCTAAAAACAGTGTTCCAGGTACTTGCACTTAATTTTTCTAAAAGCAAGTCATGTTGTTTGAAGATTGGAAGAGATGTAATTAATTTGCTAATTCTGGTTGCAGGTCATGATGCGACTGTTTAGTCCCCGGAAGACAACATTGATGTTTGTCATACGTGATAAAACAAGGGTACATGCTTCTCGAGCTTGTTGTCTGATATTTGCAGAGAGACAGGCCCATTAGTTTGATTCTTTCATTTGATGCACTGCTTCTTCATTTATACTTCAAGTTACCTGTAAAGCTTTTCATATTCTGCAGACTCCTCTGGAAAATTTGGAACCTGTCCTTCGAGAAGACATTCAGAAGGCAAGGAATATATTGACTTATTCTCTGCAATGGTCGAAATATCTAGAAGATTGATCTGTTTGGTTTACCATGTTCTCTCTGTTGTTTGGTTGCAGATATGGGATTCTGTTCCTAAGCCACAAGCACATAGTGAAACTCCACTTAGCGAATTTTTTAATGTATGCATCTGATCTATACACACCATTGCTTATTGAGCACTCCCCTTTTTTCTTATAATTTAATTACTATAAATTGTCCAGGTTGAAGTTGTTGCTCTTTCTAGTTATGAAGAGAAGGAAGAACAATTCAAGGAGCAGGTATAAATTCACCAGATCCTTGATTTGTGTCTTCTTGGCTCATGGCATGCAAGTTACTCTGTTTTATTTACTCTTGATATATTTTCTGGAATATATATATATGATCTATATATGTTATAAAAAGGTTGCAACCTTGAGAGAAAGGTTTTATCATTCTATTGCACCCGGTGGGCTTGCTGGAGATCGGCGTGGTGTTGTGCCTGCTTCTGGGTTTTCTTTTAGTTCCCAGCAAATATGGAAGATCATTAAAGAGAACAGGGACCTTGACTTGCCTGCACACAAGGTAAGGCTTGATAAAGTTATCTTCACAGAGATGGATATATTCTGAGACCTTTTCAATTCAATCCTCGTCAAGGTTATGGTGGCTACAGTACGTTGTGAAGAAATAGCTAATGAGATTTACTCCAGTTTCATTGCCAATGAGGTATGTTTTCTGTTCTTGATGATACGCCTGATATATTCAGTATGGTCCTATGTGTTCTATTTCACACGACTAACAATTCCCTACTATATTTCAGGAATGGTGCGTGTTGGAAGAAGCTGTGCAAGTAGGACCTGTTGCGGGTTTTGGCAAGAAGCTTAGTTCAATTCTTGATGCTAGTCTGTCGGGGTAATATGTAGCTTATGTATTGATATCTACTTTGCCATGGTGATCATTTTATTTGTAACTGGTTTCATGGGTGTAATAATCATCATGGATGGTGCATATATGATGACTTTGCTTTAATAATCCCACTTAATCCATAAGGCTACTACTGCTACAATTACACTGATCTTTAGCATTGCTTTCTTATAATTATTATATGAGGCTCCAATTAGATTAATGAAATAATAAGTTTCCAATCGGTACTTTCAATTCGATCTGATTAGGTCTTGAGAGTAATAGATGTTAATTTTATTGATTTTGATTAAAGACTTTGATTGAGATAGGATAAATCACCATTTGCCTGTCTTAATAGGGAGAATATGTCAGCTCTTTTATTATGGATTCATTATTGTTCCTCCTTTTCTTGATAAAATAAGTAAAGATGCATTGACTCCTAAAAGTAATATGTAGTTATGTATATAAATGCATGATATGACGCTATGTATTACACTAAATGCCACTAACCCTGGACTACTATACTTTTGAATGGAAGCTTTGTTAATCCTGTCATGGCATGTGGGGAGCGGTTACTATTGTAATGGCTCTGGACATAGAATTTCATTTTTCTTCCCAGTGAACTTTTGCAACGTATATTGACTAATTTTCTTACGGTATCAGCGAAAACCAGCAATTTTTAGAAAATATTATCCTATGATATATGCGACTGAAGTGTCAGTTCTGTGTCTTTTGAGCATGCTGCTTTTGTGGCTTCTTTACATGAATTCCAGAAGAACAGTATATATAAAAAGCACCTCGATATTTGTAAACTTGTACCATTAATGTATAAGTTAAAAGAAGCGTACACTCATCTAAACCTGAGCTTGTTGTGGACTAAATACTTACCCGGATAATTGAACAAGAGGTCTTAATTTCAATTGCCTGCAATTCTCTATTTGACTCCTTATTTAATTTTTATAGTTCAATTATTGTCACTGACTATATATTAACTTTGTAGATATGTTTCAGAAGCTACATTTTTTGATGAAGGTGTCAGATGTGCTAAGCAAAAAACCCTTGAAGAAAAGCTGCTGCAGGTACATTTGTGGTTTGGTTTTACTCCAAGAATTAGAGCAGCATTATTTTATTGTTTGCACATTTTGATCATACTTCATGTGAATATACTTCTGATTTTTCTTTTCTTTTCTTTTTATTTTATAATTGCAAGCTAATGAAAACTCTAAGAAAACATTGGCAGAGGATTTTGAAGAGAGACCTTATATATAGATCCACTAACCATACAACTTTAGATGTGGAGTGGCATATTGTTGTTGATGTTGTGGTGGTGCAGTGTGTACATATTTTTATGTTGATGCCTGTTTGTATTTTTTGTGTGACATTTCAGCTTGTCCAACCAGCATTTCAAGCGGCAACAGGTCATATACGGTCTGGAACATTTGAAAAATTCAAAGATGCATTTAATAAGGCTTTAAATGATGGAGAAGCATTTCACCAAGCTGCTCAAGCTTGTGCTGATGTGCATATGTCGATGTTTGATGACGGATGTGCAGGTGCAGTGAGATGCTTCCAGTTTCTTTTTCATATATGACTAGTGTTTAATTAATTACTTGAGGACTGGTTGAAAGGAAGATTCTATAATTGGACAACCAGCGGTTAGAGTATAATTTATGGGGAAGATTATTCATAAAAGGAAGTCAGCGGGGCCATTTTCCATGTCAACAATTTGAGATGCTTCAACTTTTGACAAGGTTTTTTAATTCCTTTCTGTGCTTAAACAACTGTTCATTATGCTGGCAGATGCTGTTATTGAACAAGCACAATGGGACACTTCTAAAACCAAGGATAAGTTATGCCGTGACATTGATGCACATATTGAGTCAGTGCGTGACACTAAGTTATCCGAACTTTCAAAGAAATACGAGGTATTGCATCGACCATATTTTCATTGGCTTGATTAACGTTTCTTTTTCTATCTGTCAGTTTATCCTTTATTAAGCAAAATGCTAGAATCATGATTTTTGTGCTGCAGGCAAAACTTGATGGGGCATTATCAGGGCCTGTGGAAGCTCTTTTAGATGGAGCTAATGGTGAGACCTGGCCAGCCATAAGGAAACTTCTTGATCGTGAAACTCAATCAGCTATCTCAGCGTTTTATGCAGAACTTTCTGGGTTTGAACTGGATGAACAGGCTAAAAGTAGAATGACCACTGGTTTAAAAGATTTTGCGCAAGGTTTGGTTGAAGCAAAAGCAAGGGAGGAAGCTGGAAGGGTCCTGATCCGGATGAAAGATAGGTTAGACACCATTAAGGGTATTGATTTGACTATTTCCCTTACTTTTCTTTTCCCATGTCATAATTTGTACTACTGGTACATATAGGTTTTCAACATTGTTCACCCGCGATTCTGATTCAATGCCAAGGGTTTGGACTGGGAAAGAAGATATCCGTGCAATTACAAAAACGGCTCGTTCAGAAGTATGGAATATTTAATATGAGCTTTATATTTGCTCTTAGCTGTGCATTTAATTTTTCTAAAATCTTTTTTACACTTCTGTAGTCATTGAGGCTCCTAGCAGTGATGGCTGCCATAAGATTGGACAATGAACCTGATAATATTGAAAGAACATTGTCCATTGCTCTGGCAGAAACTAAAAATGCTGGTTCTGCTTCTGAAAGAAGCATTGCAGCGGTCGACCCACTAGCTTCAAGTTCTTGGGATCAGGTTATTTGCCACAATAAGAGGACGAATGCTTATGACTCTTACTTTCTTAAAAATAAATATTATAATTTACTCTTGCAATGCAGGTTCCACCCTCAAAAACATTGATCACACCAGTTCAGTGCAAGTCTTTGTGGAGACAGTTTAAGGCCGAAACTGAATATAATGTCACTCAGGCTCTCTCTGCACAGGCATGATTTCTGGCACTTGACTCTTTAAAAATAGAGTTTAGTTTGCCAGTCTTGGTTCATTTCATCAAATATCTGTATAATTAGTTATTATGTGTTTTCTCCTTTTGTCAACACTGTTGTATTGCATCGAAATTTTTATAACTAGTTATATATCTAATGAAACTCCAGGATGCTAACAGGCGTAATAACACCTGGTTGCCACCTCCATGGGCAATTATTGCCTTGATAATTCTTGGATTCAATGAATTTATGACACTCTTAAGGTATAAATTTTTTTCTGGTGCTGATATCAACTTCCATGGCATGTACTGACCCTGCAAATTGCTGGTTCCATATGCTAGTGTACTCATGTGGATGTGAACTCCATTATTGCAGGAATCCTTTGTACCTGGGTGTTATTTTTGTTGGTTATCTAATCATCAAATCGTTATGGGTACAATTAGATATAGCTGGTGAATTTCGCAACGGTTTTGTGAGTATTTTATCTTAATATGATCCTCTATATGAGTTATACTTTTAATTGTTCTTATTCACCCTAATATTCCTTTCTGATGAGCATTTTGAATGCTGTATTTTTCATCTGGAACCAAAAATCTGTTAATCTTAGACCACACACATATAATTGTTAAAATCACAAGTAAACTTTTACAGTTCTACATGTTTACAACTTTATGAGGGCTTTCATTATTAAAACAGATGCAAAGTTTTCTAAGAGTAGACTTTTGATAAAATTATGAGTTTAAGGATATGATTCTATACGTTTACAATTCTACTAATTTTATACAATTCTATGAATTTGTACATTCTAGTTCCATGTAGAAATGCAAGTTTGACAACATGACACGTGCCAATATTTAGGCCAAATATGTGAAAAAAAGTTGAGGCACAGTTATCCATCACTACCATTCACAAATAATATCCGGGCAAATTCAGTATTATAAAAAGAATCTGCATGATCCTATTTACTGAAAACTTCACCAAACCACCCTTTTATTCCTCATGTCAGGTAAATACCTCTACAAGCCTAACGTCACTGTATAATTATTTGCAGCTACCAGGACTTCTATCTCTGTCTACCAAGTTTGTTCCAACGGTAATGAACCTCATGAGGAGGCTAGCCGAGGAAGGGCAACAACCACCAAGAAATAATCCTCAGATAAATCGTGTACATACAAGAACTGATTCCAATGGCCAGTCTTCTTCTTTCTCCTCCTCCTCCTCATCTGGGGCAACGTTTGCAAAAAGCCCACGAGTGTCAAGTCCCAAGAAAGAAGATTAAATTGGATCTGAAACACAAAGCAGTAATTGTGTCAAGAAACAACCAGTCACCATCTATCTCTATCATTAAAGATAACGTGATATATTTGTACATTCTCAAGAGCTTGCAACTATGCTGACCTTTATTAAGGTATGTTTTGGGGTGCATTCATTTTTTGCATAGACGTCGTGCTCCAGGATTCATGCCTTCTTATGTATTTCCTCAGCCGAGAAGCCAAGCTGTTTACATGTGATAGTTGCAATCTTGCCTTTTGTCTTGTATCTCCTTACTTATTGTTGGTTTTAATTTTGTTCAAGAACCAATTTTTGAATTGTAGCATGGAGAAATTCATTGAATTCAATCATGTTTATATTTTATGCACCATTTAGATTCTGTGTTTGTTATGAAATTCAACCGTATTTATGTTTTATGTACCATTTAGATTCCTGTGTATAAAATTCAACTGTGTTTATGTTATAAGTGGTTGCTTGAAGTTATCTATGTTTGAATCTTTGCACTAAGTAAATTCTCGATATCTCCGTGAGCAGTAATTTAAGAAGTGATAGACTTGGTGGAAGGTGGCAGTAAGGGTGTGCACGGTACAGTTCGGTTCGGTTTGCATCTCGAACCGAACCGCACCATAATTTACGGTTCGGTTTTTTTTTTAAATTCGAACCTAACTATGCGGTTTGGTTCGTAATTTTTTTGAACCGAAAAAAAACGGTTCGGTTTGCGGTTCAAACCGTTTTTTCATAAAATAAAAAATATATTCTATTGAAAAAGTTTAATTACATATTTCTTATCACTAATGCAAATATAAACAATAATTTTTAAAATTAATCATTTATCAAATAAACATGTAAAACTTATATGGAGGAAAAGATTTCATCCATTATAAAATTATAACTATGACTAGTCTCATTTTTCTGAATTATCTTGAACTATAATGATATACTAGATTTTATCTCAATATAAGATATAAAATGTAATTCGTTGTATGCTTCTAACTAACATATTATCAATTATATAAATCAATAAGTAACTAAATAATAGAACTAGATTAATTAGTAAGACAAATGGAAAAGAAATATGCAGAAGTTAGAATACTAGAGGTTAAATTCTAAAATCTACCTTACTTATAGATAATATAACAATTAAAACATATTATAAAAAATCTAATTTTATTCTAATGAATAACACATATCTAAGTAAAAAAATTTTACAACAATTAATTTTTTTAAGTTAGAATACTAGAGTTTAAATTCTAAAATCTATCTTACTTATAGATAACATAACAATTGAAACATATTATGAAAAATCTAATTTTATTCTAATGACTAACACATATCTAAGTAAAAAAATTTTAAAAACAATTAATTTATTTAAAAAAATTAATTGTTTTTAAAATTTGTGACATAGATATATACCATTAATAAAACAATTAAGAGTAAAAATAATATGTTTATTTTTTTTAATATATAAAACGGTTCGGTTCGATTCAAACCATACGGCTCGGTTCATGGTCCCGAGCCGAACCACCAACCGCATGCTATTCAATGAACCAAACCGCGAACCGAATAGTTTAAAAAAAAACCGAAGTTTCGGTTCAGTTCGCGGTTCGGCTCACGGTTCGGTTGGTTTTTTTTTTTTTTTTGCACAGCCCTAGGTGACAGGCATCGAGGACTAAAATCCCTCAGTAAAAAGTCAATGATTTGATTGAATATTGGCTTAATCATTCAAATTACGAACGACAGATGTGTAGTATGAAATTCCCGATATTCTTAGTGTATGTATGGCAAATATATCTCCATATTATTTATTTACCTTCTTCTGTACATATATTAATAAAAGGTTAATATCGTATTTGGTACCTTATGATTGTGGCTTAAACATGACTACAGTTCTATAAACTTAGATATTTCAATCTATAGTACATATGATTGTGGCTCAAACATGGCTAAAGTTCTATAAACTTATTTCTTGTCAACAAATAGTCAGTGTGATGGAACTCTCATATGAGTTGAAAGAGGAGTTTATTAGGTTTTGGGTCTAATATTTGTGGGCCCATGGCAAATAAAAATTGAAACCTTAGTAGTTATATATTTATCTTTATGTAAATTATATTAGAAGGTCAGAATGTTTGGGGATAAGTTCATTTTAGGTCACAATATTTCGAAAAGTTCAAAAAAAGTTATAACATTTAGTGAGTAAGTTTATTTTAGGTTACAACGTTTTTTAGTGGTTTACGTTTAGAGAAGTAAGTCAATTGATGTCATCATTGGCACGTGTCAATAAGAAAAATATTTAATTAAAACTAAAAAAAAAACCCTTCTTTTAAGGTCTTATTGACATGTGTCAATAAGAAAAATATTTAATTAAAACTAAAAAAAAAACCCTTTTTTTAAGGCCTCATTGACATGTATCAATAGAAAAAATTTTAATTGAATATTAGAGGACACTTTTCCAAACATTGTGACTTTATTTAAACTTTCCGATACATTGTGACCTAAAATGAACGTACCCTCAAATGTTATAACCTTCTACTATAAGCTACCCATTTATCTTTCAAGGAATGAAATAAAAAAAAAAAAAAAAAAGGAAAGTTCTATCAAGAAAAGGAAAGTCCAGACTCCTTACTTGTTTTACAAGAAAACAAAGTTAAAAATAGTTTAATCCTACTTGACACAACACGATGTTGATGCCAAATTGAAATTGGAAACGATTTCAAATTCTTAATTGGAAAGCTTATTGAATCTTAATTGTGATCAAACTTTTTTTGTTAATTCGTAGTGTGGAGTATTATAAGGTAATTATTTTTATTTCTTGTTAATTATTTCTCAATAGTCCAGACTAAATAGGTATTTTTGTGTTCTTGCAAATTAATTAGATTTATATTTTTATTACACCAACCGTATTGGTGAAGGTTTTGTTCCCCACTAGTACAACTAATGGACAAAACAATCGCAAAACCATTATTTGATAATAGTAAAAGTTTGGTGTTATGGACTAGTGGTTTTTTTTTTTTTTCCTCTATTAAGGTTTTTGGCATTAAATCCTAATGTTATTGGTTATTTGTTGTTTCAATTTATTATATTGTTCATCGCTTATAAGTAAAAAGAAAAATATTTTGTTATTATAAAACAAACTTAAGGTTGTAATTGAATTTAATAAATAGAATAGAACTTTAATAAAATTTTTAATTGTTAATTTTTTATTTGAATGAAGGTATTTTTAAATAAATAAAATCTTGCATTGAGTTGCTATTCATAAACTAGTGATGAATGTATATTAAATGTTTTATGTAATAGAGATTTTTTAAGAAATTATTCTTATAGATAACATAACTAAATATCGTAATAATTCTTCATATGATAGAATGCTTATTGGAATTACTATTTCAACGATGCAAACGAGTAATAGTATAATTTCAATAGGTTTATTCAACTAATATAGGTCACATGCTATTACATGATGATCACGAGAGTAACAAATATTAATATATATATATCCGGATAATGTAAAAACATGCCAAAGGTGCAAGAAATGGTTTTAGCCAATGTTGTCTGAACCGAACCGTGAATTGATTAGGATATGCTAAAGGTTCAAGGGTCGAACTAAGGTCTTTAAAAAATGCAACTTTAAGTTATATCATAATTATGAAAATAAATAAATAAATCAAACATACATCAATATCATTTTATTAATTTAAAATATAAATTTTTTTTATTCATATAAATAAAAAAAAAAAAGAAAAGCACATAACAATATATATTATATAATATAGATAACAAAGTTTATGTAGTCAAATACAATTTTGACCTATAGAATTTGAGTTTTGTTCTCCCACATTATGGACATTTGGTGCATCCAAATTCTAAAGCTAATATTGATGGTCCTAAATGAGTAAAAAAGAGGAGGGTGAATTGGTTACGAATAAATTTTTAAACTTTTTGTTTTAAAATTATTCATAACCTCAATTAGTTAATCAATGATATATGGCATTTTGAATTCACTTTGCAAACACAATCAAAATTAATAATAAGTGCACGAATGTAAAAGGAGAGTAGGATAAGAAAAGATTGCACAAGTATTTATAAAGATTCCATCTTGTGCATCAATCCTTTTTTCCAGCTCTACATTAGGGACTTGGTATTCCACCATGGTTCGTTCTACTATATCCAATAAAATAATAAAAGTACAAATAGTGTGCCAATACAAATGGATTCAATTCCTCTACTCAAACTGTCTAGCTTACCATCTACAAAGCTATTTATCACTCTCTTATATGATCAATCTCACCAAAGTACAAATCAAGTTAAAGAATATAAGAATATAAAAGTTTCTCTCAAGTAAATTTGCTTAAAAAAAGAACAAAGGGAATTTATATGAAGAATCATAAGCTCTAATTGAACGTTCTAAGTTACTCTTTGAGTTATTCTCTGAGTAACGTTCTAAAATCCGTAACAAAAATAAACTATGAATGAGTTTTTTTAACAGTAAAAGTATTTAGACTTTTTTCTCAATTTTTCTTGTTATTTCTAATTTGGACATGTGAAAAACTTTTTATATAAGGCTTTTCCAACGTTCAAATGCTCCAACATAATTTAGAGTTTAAATCTTCTTTTTTTTTTTTTTTATTGGAGATGGCTAAACTTGAGAGATATCCTCCACAAATTTCTCTAATATTTTGTTAATATTTCTCTTATATATTTTGAATTATCTCTACTGATATATGCTTCAAAAGTTGTAATTTGAATTTTCAAAATCGGATTTCCCAATATCTAGAAGCTTCCCTTGAAGTATGAAGTATATCCTTGAATTGAAACCTCATCTTTTGTAATACCCCAGAATTCCACCTACCGAGGTATTCTTCGCCTTAACCACACGCCGCGCTCTACTTAGATCACACTTCACTTTAGAGTTCCAACGATCTTTAAGTCATTACACTAAAAGACGCTTCTCTTATTAGAGTTTCAACATCTATATTTGAGAAAAATCACATCTTTAATTCAAAATTCATGTAAAAAATATCGCCATATTTTTCTCCGCTTATAACTATATCTCCAATACATCCCTTTAAACTTTATCCCAAAGAATATATCTATGACCTCCATTTGATTTGAAATTCAAATCCCTAAATTATCTCTAGAAAATATTATTTTTCTATCTGAAAATTAAATTCAAAATACCTGCTATATCTTATAAAACTTGGAACCTTAGTTTCCATCTTCCATAATTTTCTTTCATTCTTTATAATAAGATCATTTTGAAATTATAACCGACCTTGGAATTGTTTGATCCGTAAAATCATCACATTTAATTGAAACTCGAAGTGTCATGCTATTGTTTAGAATGAACTATTCTTGCTACAAATTCTTGTGATCATGGATTAACTTGCTATACTATATATATTATACTTCCACATTGAATTGTTCCCAACAATGTCCATATATTGCTAAAATGGATAGTCACACGTTCATGTTGATAAAGACTACGAGCTATCCTCGTAATTCAGCGAATTCATTCACATTTTTTATTATTGGAAAAGTTGCACTGTATTTTAATAATCTAAGATGCTAATACCCTAAGCATACTTGCTATCCTTGAATCAAATTAATCTTGAGAATAATATTATAAAATGACTTTGAAAGCCTTTCTACTTCAACAAAAAACTAATCCTCAGTGGATATAATTCCACATTTAGTGGAGTACATAATATATATATTACCTGTTAAGGTTAAGTTTTTAGATCAGATGGTGTGGTATTAATCATAATATGGCAGGAGGTCAAGAGTTCAAATCCCTACACACTCATTAAAAACCCCATTAAAAATTAAGTCGTCCACTTGATGGACCTTTACAAAAATCAAAGTCTCAGCCCACAAGTAAGAAGGAGTGTTAAAATAATAAAATAATGGCTCATACCATATCTATAAGTTTAAGATTTTAGATTAAATTGTTGTGGTACTAACCTTAACATTACCTAAATATATTCGATGTGTAAAGTTGTGTCTTCATATGATTGTTTGTCCAACTTAATCCACCACATAAATTTCACCAATTTCATATGTATCAAGTGTTCCCTACAAATAAATTCATCATGTAATTGTTTTCCACAGTGACATATCCTTAATTTTTTTTCTTCGAACAAATATACTTAAATTGTCTGCACACTTCACAAGCATATTAGTAAACACTTAAAATGTTTTGCTATTATCAAAAGAAAATTGGAAGATCTAACAAATATAAAATGCAAGTCGTATGGTCTTCTAAAATTCTACATGTTTCTAAATTGAGAGTCACTGTTAACTCGTAAGAGTAAGATTATTTGAATTGTTTCTCATTTATTTGTAACCATAATTAATCTATCTTATTTGTACATGATTAATTAAGTTTTTATCTTTTTTAATGTGTTTTTTACAATCAACCAAATTCGATTAGGAACCAAATGGATGACAAACAAATTTAAATTAAAAAAATAAACTGAAGCAAAATAGCCTTGATTTCTCTCTCTTGTTAAGATTGGTCATTTTCATCGATTGCAAGATGATGAGTCTAGGGGGCAATAATTGCTCACTCGTTTAGTCAAAAATTGCATTAGAAATCCTTTTTCTTACAAACTGATATTTTTTCACTTTTCGAATTATGGATAGCCACACAATTTCAAAACTCCATGATTAGTAAGAGCAAAGTTAGCTATTTTAGGTGGTTTTATCCTCTCTCTCTCTCTCCCTCTCTCAAAACTTGCATCAAATCGTATATGGATGACTTCTAGCAAAGACTTAAGATTCACCATTAGATCTTGCTCAAAGTAATACATTTGTTTTAAAAGTAGTAGGTATAGTAAGTCAAAAAAGTGGCAGGTGTGGTAAGTTATGTAAAAAAGTGGTAGGTCAAAAAAGTGGTAGGTATGGTAGTTTACGACTTGACCGAAATAGGTCTCCCCATCTCTCTATCTTCTTTCTTCTCATCTCTCTGTCCAAAAACAACCCTCCATCTCTCTATCTTCTTTCTTCTCATCTCTTTGCCCAAAAACAGCTCCGTCGAAAAAGCCAGCCACCAAACTAACACCTTCTCTTAGCCACCTACTACGCCAGCCACTTGTTGCCTTCAATAACACTAGCACTAATCGCCACCCCACCCCAACCGCACATGCTCCATCTACCAACCACATAAATAACCTACTCTACCTTTGATAACACACCAACCACCATATGTACCCTAACCAAATACCTAGGCCCTCCATCACCAAAACTAGATCCTAAGCCGAACCCACCACTAAACAACACCACTAACACAAACAGCAACAACCAAAACCAAACCACTAACTTCAACAACCCCCAGCAACACACACAACACCTACTACTACTAACCACTCCACCTTTGCTTTTTTTTTTTTTGGAAAAAAAATAAGCTTGCATTCTAACCTAGCTAACCTACTAAGTCAATAAGGTTACGTTGAATTGGCTGGGTTAACCAAGTCTGGCCAATTTAACTATAAAAAGGTCCATCAGCAGAAACCAGCCCACTTTTTTTAGGTCAGTTTTGGTTGAACTAACTAACCTAGTGCAATTTCAACAACATTGGTTTTCGTGTTCTATACAATTTTGTCTCTTGTTTCTACAGAAGTGCTTCTTGATCTTTGTTTCTAATCTTTTAGATCTTCCTTTTCAAAACTAGATTACTTGGAAGCAAACAAATATTAATATCTGCAAAGGACTCACCAAACATTTAGGAGTGCTTGATAGTTAATAAGAATTACCATATATCATCTACAGGCTCTATTTGTTCATCTTATTTTAATCATTCTGACATCTTTTTTTTTAATTTCCAAATAAACTATTTCTCAAGAAATAAATATAGATGAAAATGGACATTTTTTACTCATAAACAAATCAAACAGACCAAATAAATGAATACAAATAAGATATGAATGCAGATCAGATTAGATACAAATATAAATATAAATGAAAATCAAACAATTCAAACAAAATATAATAAAACTACCATCATTTATCTGAGAAAAAAAATATTTATGTATTAATTTTCATTTGCTGAACTATTAAGTGATTCATGTGTGATGTGGCTTGGTACTTAAATATAAGGTAACGATAACAATTAAATAATTTTAAAGAAAAAAAAAAGAGAAAACTATAACAAGAAGTCTACAATGCTCACCCCTAAGTAAAAAGTACCATTCACAAAATCCACATGGCCGATGGACAACATGTACAACCCATAAACATGTGTATTAATTCTGAGTACAAAGCTGATTGAGCCTACGAAGCTATGACCTTCAAGCTAATGCAAGTTGTCACACCGAAAGATACCCTAAATGTGGCAGTCCGCCACATACAATATAAGACTTAAGAATGACCACCTTAATCACGTGAAAATCTCGATATTATATGTAAGGCGCACAACACGGTAATAGGAGATGCTTTTGGGAAGTGTGATTTAAGCAAATAATAATGATCATACAAAAATCTAGAAATAAGTTAACTTGTAAAAGCAATTAAGAGTGTATTACATAAATCATAAGGACATTTCCTCGCTAATTCTCTAAGGATCAAATAAAGGTTACTAATCTTTACAAAATAACTTAAACACTTCATCAAAAGATTTTAAAGGAAGTCTATTCTAATCTTCGAGTAGATTTCCCCTAAAAGCTTTCCAAAAAGAAGACTTACGCGGATATGGTGAGATCTCGGTATAAGAACAGATGGTCCTGCACATACAAAAATCTATAGGGGTAAAGATTTACGAGCTTAGTGAATACATTCCTGATTTACATACTCGAAATATCAACTAAGTTTTATTATACAACCAAATGAATGCAACAACCACATGAGCATATAAGACATATGATTTTCCGGGAACCATATATTGAATGACTTTACATCATTCATTTGGGGTTAGGTATTCCGGCCAATTATAACCAACAAATTGTAACATTAATTTTTCATAGTTCTTACAGGTTACAATACACCACAAAAAAACATGTAGATTTTTCGGCTCCTACTCGCCATCAATTTATGTAGTTCTTACCAACTCTTACTCGCCACATATATTATACCGGTTATGCCTACCACCACTATCATACACTTGTCCCACCAATTATACAATAGCAAATTCAATGTGTCTCAACTCGTGAAGTGCATGCATCAAATTTTATTTAGAGTCTAGCCATTAAATTTCAGTTTCTTGCAAGTGATCAACCAGTTTTAAACACTTCAACATACCAGTAAATCATACAATTTATTATAAGCAATTCTTGGCTCGATATGCTCAAAGTTCTTTCACTCACATTATAAGTCACACGCACTTTCCATTTTATCTTTTTCCTATATCTAGTGCTACTATACTACAAGCACAATCATAAGTATGAAAATAAGAAAAGTAGTCTCACTCGGCTATGGTTCGACGATACTTCCTTAATCGTAATAATTCTCGAGGTAGTACACATCTTCCTCCTCTTTGCCTAAAGAAAGGAAATACCTAAAATGAGTATTCCATGGAATCTCTAGTCAAAATTTCTAATTCTATTCTCTAGTTGCTGTAAAATTCATATAGGTGGAAATTTCGACTTAAAATGGCCATAACTTGCTTATTTTAACTTGGAATTTCGCATATTATGTCTTGTTTTCTACCTACTCAAAAAGATCTATCCATTTCTAAGGTTATTTTTGTTATAAAAAGTCGTTTGAGTCCCGAAACAACAAGGTACAGATTCATTACAAAAATTCTAGTTTTCTAAAATAAGTTTGCAAACTTTCTTTATCCAAAAATACTTGTACCAAAATGTAGATATTAGTATAGTTGGTAAAATTCTTTGAATATATATATATATATATATACATATATATTGACTCATATCATATGCATGAATTTAGTAAGGTTGTCTCAACAATAATTTTTGTAAAACAAGGTATCTTAAAAGTTGGAAAAGCAAAACTTTGAAAATTTCCACTTTAGCTTGTTGGAAAAATTCCTTGAATCATTATAAGTGAGTATTTCCTCATTTTAATTTTATTTCTTAACCTTTGGAAATAATTAAATTCCTCTTAAAATAATTTTAGTCTTTTTAAGATTCTTACAACTTAATTTCTAGGTGTTGAAAAGTAGCTCCTAAGTATTACTTGATAGTGGTTAAGATTCATTGAAGTTTACATATTCTTAATTTTTCCTGAAGTTCATTTTACTTTAATAAATAACAATGATTTCTTAAGTTGTTTACTAATTTTATTCCTAAGAAAATTTCATTTCTAGAAAAGAAACTTCTTGATGATTTCACAAAATTGTCTAATTCTTAATATTTTAGAGTATTGGTGAAATTTTCATAAGGAAGTTTATGGAAACCTTTGCTAATCAAGAATTTGAAATCTTCAGTTTTTAAAGAAGACTTTTCCATTTTATTGTTTTGAAAAGAGTATGTGTGGTATATCTACTTTATGTATCATTTGTTAAAATTCTAATGTTTATTGTTACTAAAAACTTGTGATGAACTTATCTAGATTTTGGAAAAGATTTGTTAAGATAGAACCCCAAGTTTTTATGAAAAATCATTTCTTAAGTGACAAAGTTTATTTTTGAAAAGAGTTCACATATTCCTTTATTCAAGAAAATTCCCTTTTTATTTTTGTTGAGACAATATCAATATGCTCATGCATGAACATGAATATGTAGTCATGAGAAATAGAACAATGTATCATAATAAGATAGGTTATATAAGAATCAATAAGAGCATAATATTAAGATCAAGTATTGTAAACCTTAGCTTCATCAAGGTAACCCAGTCAAATATTGGGAGCCTTAGCTTTATCAAGGCGACTCAGGACTAAGAATAGACTAGTCCAAAAAAAAAAAAAGAAAAGAAAAGAAAAGAAAAAAAATAATAATAATAATAATAATGAGAGCAGGTTAGAAGATGTTAGTGAGCATTTAAGCTCCAAAAATATATAGGTATACATACACTTAATAATATATATAAGATTAGATTATGAGCATAATAACAATAATAACACATGATATCATAATAACAATATAACAAAATCGGAATTCTTGGTATGTGCAAGAACAAAACATGAATATGTTGTTACTTCTACAACTCATATGAGTTTCAAGAAACAACACAATGGTCATGCTAAGTTACATAACATGGAAATAATAGTAGTAGAAAGTCTTTACCTAAGGTGTTTTTGTTGAAGGAGGAAGATAATGAGTGACAGTATTATGTAGGTAGTAATGAATGGTAGATAATTTATGTGTAGAGAAGAATTTTAGAAAATTTGATGGAAGAGAGTTTTAGTAGAGAGAATTTGTGGAGAAATTTTGGGTGAGTTTTGCTATGTAAAATGAGTGTGTGAAGAAATGGAGAGATATGGGTATTTATTGAAGGTTTTGAGGAGGGAAATTAGATGTAATAAAATAAATTTAAAAAAAAAATATATGAGATGAGAGGAAGGGGGATGGCCGGTGCATGAGAGGGGAGGAGAGAGAGAGAGAGAGATTTTATTTTTTTGTTGTTTTGTAATAAAAAGTAATTAAGATATGAAGTATAGTCGATGTGAAGTTATATTAGAAATGTAAAAAGTAGAAAATAGGTGTATAGGTAGTAAGAATATATTGTAAGATAAGTAGAGATGGATAAATAGTAATAAATAGTAGTATAGGAAATGAATAGTAAACAAGACTAATATTATACGGATAGTAAAGAAAATACACGTATAAATCTGATATCTGTTATTTTTAACTACTGAAAACTTACGAAACTGATATTTTTGAAATCCTTATATTATTACGGATCTAATGGCATCATTCGAATATTTTTACTATTTCAAGCCCTGTGACACGCTTTTCAAGAGATGATCGTGTTCGGATCCGAAATACACTTAAATTATTGCAAACTATTATCCATAATTAATTAAATTCCGTTATTTAGGGTTTAATAATACAAGATTATCGGATCTAAACACTAGGGTTTGTTCTAATCTTTTATTGATTTTTAGGGTTTTTGGTTGACCTTTAATTCTAAGACTTAAGTATAAACTTAATAAAATTTCAAGTGTTTATACAAGTGGTTGTCATTAATTCATTATCATCAAGTTTTTCTTAAACTGAAAAGAAAGATAACTACATGTTTACACATCGGCGATGGATCAATCTAGCCATCAATCTCCGGTTCATGGGTTTGTGTATGCTTGACCCCGAACCAGCCTAAGCTTGAAAGGGTCATGTTGACCCGATTCAAACCAGCTGGTCACGAGCTGTTTCATGGCCGAGTGATCCATGATAAAGCTTTTTTTTTTTTCATTATTTTCCTTATTTGCTTTTAATTTTACATTTTTGTTGCATAAAACATCAGGCTGACACACTTCACACACACATTGAACACTTTTATATACACTCACACAGAACACTATTCAACACGTACTATTCACACATGTTACGCTATTCAAATTTGAATTTGATTTATATTTAATCAATTTAAGTTTAATTAGGTTTTGGAGTTACTTAAGAAAAATATTATAAAATTTAATTTGGCTCAATAAACAAATTAAGTATCTCAAGTTCAAACTTGAATGAACTATGGGTTGAATTCAAGTAAATATAAAGCCGGATATTTACATATCTAATAATAATAATAAGAGCCATTTAAAACCGAATTCTATAAAATTAGCTGTTGTAAGATCCAAAAGGAGTCGTATTTGTTTTGACCCTCATCGGCACAATTTCAGCACTCACTATTAAAATTTAAACAAAAGAATGATACACGTAAGGGATTTCAATTTCCATCAAACTCATCACCTTTATGGCAAAAATAATAATAATAATAATAATAAAGAATTCATCAAACTCCGTGTCGCTTTATTTTATCAAAGCAAATGAAATAATGCTGAGCACAGACATGCTAAGTTATCCAAAATGAATGAAAAAAAAAAACGAAAAAGAATGGAAATTACAATATTATAGCTTTTTCTAGTACTCTACGATTAAAATAAAAGGTCTATGAGACGTCTATATATACATTTTTCCAGGCCAGGTTGGCAAACTGACCCTCCAAGTGATCTAGGTCCCAATTTCATAAATCCATAACCATTTTGTATAGGTGACAGGATGGTTCTAACATATGGACTCACCGGATCCCCAGATGAGTCGGGATAATTTTGAACCAACCTCTTTTAAAAAGAATTAAAGAAAGAAAAATTCTTAAATTATAATAATAAAATTTAAAACTTTAAATATATAAAATGTGTCTAAGAATATACTACTCTTTATATCATATTCATTTAACATTATCAAGGATATGCAATTATTTATACACAAGCACATCCCTATTGAGTTGAAATATTAATAATGCGGGATTGAAGTAACACAATAAAAGAATAGAGCTTACAAAAGAAAAAGAAGTCTCATATTGCTTAGATGTTTGAGATTTTTCTGTTAGTAGAACTTTATATAAAGTATGAGACATAGTTTGACATTGTATTTATCACATGTTTTCAATAACGCATTAATAGCCTCTTCACTTAACATTGATAGGTAATTATTCCATCCTTGTTTTATGAAAATAACGCATTAACGGCCTCTTCACTTAACATTAATCGGCAATTATTCCATCCTCCTTATTTGAAAACTACTATTATGATATCCATTTGAGAGGAATTGCAATTCATGAATTGCTATTACATAAAATGATGAATAGCAATTTATTTCTCTACATCCATGAATTGTCATCTAATGGTTTATTTTTAAACTTTATCATAAATGTGTTTATCTTGACAATATCAATTATACAATTATCCTCTCTTTATAATAAAGATAATGTTCACTTGATGTAAAAAATAAAACAAGTAAATTATTCAAGTAAAAAGTAATTTATCCCATATTCATTTTACATTATCAAGGATGTGTAATTATTTATACACAAGCATATCTCTATTGAGTTGAAATATTAACAATGTAGAACTAGAGCAACGCTCTAAAATAGTAGAGTTTATAAAAAAAAAAAAAAAGTCTCACATTGCTTAGATGTGAGATTTTTCTCTTAGTAGAACTTTATATAAAGCATGAGACATAATTTTGAATTTTATTTATCACATGTGTTATTTTCAATAATGCATATATTGTGAATAGATAATTCGTGATTTTATTTACATGAAAAATAATCTAAACGTTAAATGTTATTTACTTTTTTTAACTTTCCTACTATTTTGCATTTTATATCTATATTTATTTCTTATTTTGTCAAATAAAAAACATATGTGTATCTTTTTTAAATGAGACTCGGTTGATCCTGTTGTGTCTACGAGTCTAGTTGGTATGGTCAACCAAGACTTGTGGACCATGGTGGGTCTTGAGGTGGACTTAGCGTAGCCGTGTCGAGTCAGATCCTGGCCCGAACCTGACTCAAGAAGATGTCTATGTCCAAACATTAACATTAATATTGTAAATGAATTAAACCCACCTATTAGTACCTTATACATTCGAACAAGATTCAAATCTCTATGTTATAATTCTAATGGTTTTAACATCCTTATTGAATCTTGAAAAAAATTACATCTACATTCATTAAACTCCTTTTAATATAGATATAAAAAATTTCTCAAGATGCAAAAATGTAGCCATTTCCTTTGCAATGGCCTACTTAATATAATTTTTAATTGAGATCACTCAAGCCATCTTGAAATGGCATGTAATGAGCTTAGACTTGACTAAATTAATCTCATTTATACTTGATTTCTAAAAAAATTATTGCAATAGATGTTGTATTTATTCAGTTAGTTAAAATGTAATTAGTCAATTACGATTAATTTGTTAGATTGTTGTTATCTTTGTTATATTTTAGCTATGTAATTAGTCAACAGATATATAATAGAGGAAAATGTTTTATCGAGAATTAATTCACATATACAAAATTCATTTCTCTATGTTTTCATCTTCTCCTTTCTTTAGCTTCTTTAGTTTGTCATTTCTTATACGATACTAGAGTTTTCATTTTAGAAATAACAAAGATGAGTTCTTCACATTTAACATCCACCAGAGAAGAAAGTTCACCATTTAATCCTTACTTTTTACATCCAATGAAAACCAATCCTTGAATTTAGTTTCAAATGCTTTGACTGGCCCAATTACCATTCTTAGAGTCGAGCGATAAAAATGGCAATATTGTTTGAGAATAAACTCAAATTTGTTGATGGAAGACGCAATTCAATGGTTTTATCATGGTTGTTACATTCTTTGTCAAGATTGATCGCTCAAAGCATAGTATGGATCGACATGGCTTATTAGGTATGGAAAGATCTTCAATCTTGTTTCTCACAAAGACTTAATTAGGATTTCCAAATTATAAGAAGAGATATATAACCTTTAATAATGAACACTTATTGTAATAGAATATTTCACACAATTGAAGATTCTTTGAGATAAGCTAAATATTTTGAGACCTTTACCAAATTGTAATCCACGATGCAATTGTGATGCTTCAAATGTCATGAAGTAGTGTAACAATGACCAAGTGAAACATAATTTGAAAGGACTTGATGATTATTATGCAACTTTTCAAAACTTATTGCTTATGAATCTATTGTTGAATATCAACAAGGCTTTTTGTTTGGTCAGTCAACAAGAAAGACAACTTAGATCCGTTTCAATACAAAATCCTAGAGAACCTAATGCTTTTGTAAATGGAACAAACAAGAATGTTGGTGTTAAAAAGAAATTTGGAAACTATGGGGAAATAAGATATCAATTTTTTCTTGTTATGGATTTATAGGTCATACAATGGATAAGTGTTATAAAAAGCATAGAAATTATAAAAATTCAAAATAAAAGAGAGTCAATCAAGTTAAAAGGATTTACAAGAAGAAAAGTTTGAAGATAATAATTCATAAGATCAATATGGTAAATGGTTTATACCATATTGATTTTGGGACATTCAAAGGCTGATTTTTCATTAGAGATAGAGAAACACTCAGCTTCATCAGCTGTTTGAGACAATAAATGTCATCTTTGGCATTAAAGGGTAGGATATGTACCTTTTAGAAAAATAAAATTACTTTTTGAATAAGATATAAGCATTATAGCACATGATTTTGAACAGTGTATGTCATTTTGCTAAACATAAACGACTACCTTTTCTTACAAGTGTCACCAATTATTTGAATCAATTCATATGGACATATGGGGACTAATGTCAATAGCTACTTTGTGTAGTCAACATTATATCTCAATTGTTGTTGATGATTATAGTAGAACAACTTGTATTTTTTTTTTTTTAATGATATTCAAATATAAAGTAAGAAGTTTATCACAAAATTTTTCTAGTTTTGTGCAAACATAGTTTTTGATTAATGATTAAGTACATAAGAACTAATAATGAGCAAGAGGTCAATATACCAAATTATTTTGCTTCAAATAATCCATACATAAGAAATCTCATGCCAAAACTTCTCAACAAAATGATATTTTGAAAAGAACATTAGCACATCATGCAAGTGGCAAGAACATTATGATTGCAATCTAGTTTATCTTTAAAATTTTTAGGAGAATATGTTTTACATGTAACATATTTGATTAATAGGATACCTTCAGTGGTTTTAGGAAATACAATTCCATATCAAATTCATCTAAATGTCTTTGGATGTTGATGTTTTACTTCAACAAATGATAAAATGAAAACAAAGATTGATTCTAGATAGACATCAGCAGAGGGCGGTTCTGAACTACGAACCGTCCTAAACCGTTCCCAGCTATTCCATACTCGGGAACCGCCCCGTCGGAGAAGGTTATGAACCGCTGAAGGACCTGCCGGAACCGGTGGGTCTTAGTGGTTCATCCACACGGAACCGGCGGTTCAACCAGTTCCGACCCGCCATATAGAGAAATTAAGAAAAAAAACACATAGAACACGGAAGATGCACTATCAAACTTATACTGATCCTCCAAAAGATTTGAACTTTCGACTATGATATGCTGATAGATATATATATTTTATATATATATATCTTTAAATACAAGGAACAAGATAAAATCATTGAAAATTCTAGAAAAACTATGGAAGTGGTTAGGCCTGAGAGGTCAATGTCAAAATTTCTGGGACATCGTTTTACTCCTCAATGGCCATGCTTTATGACCATGTATCTGAAATGTCATTTAGTGATCTTGATTATTGCAAATGCAATTTAAAAAAAAAACCTAGTTCACGGTTCGCATGGAACCAGAACCAAAACCATAAGAACCAACGGTTCCGTGGAACCGTGGACCGCCCCGGTTCTGGTGGTTTCGGTGCGGGTCAGTTCGATGATGTCTAATTCTAGAGTTGTGTGGTACATCTTTCTTGGTTTTATGCTAGGAATTAAGAGATGTAAGCTATATGATATTCATCAATAGCAAGTTTTTGTATCCATGTGATCTTTTATGAAGATATTTTTCATATCTTAATGAAAAAATGTCTTCTAATAATGAAGACATGATTACACATTCAACAACTTCCTTTGATATAAATTTAGATTTCAGTGTATCATCAAATTTTTTTTACATACAAATAGGCCATATTTGATTTCTCAATCGGAAACATCATTAATTTTTTAATCAAACACTGATTCTTCATTTCAACTAGGAAATGTCTTTGTTACTACTAAACCACCTAGTTATATTTAAGATTATGATTATTCTAACAATAAAAAACATAGAAGTCCCACACTTTATCTTCAATTTACACATATTCAAAACTTACTCCAAAACATTATCCCCTTACATATGTTATTGATCAACATCAAGAACCAAACACTTATAGAGAAGCTATCAAATGTCAAGATAGGAGAGATGCTATAAAAGTTGATATTTCAACTTTAGAAGATAATCATATTTAGAAATTGGTAGATTTCTCACCTAATAAAAAATCCATTGATTGTAAATGGGTATATAAAATCAATAGAAGTGAATTGTAGCAAAGAATGTATATAGCTAGATTGGTAGCAAAAGGTAATATAAACAATTTGGAGTTGATTTTTTTTTTAACTTGTCATCTTATAGCAAAGTTAATAACTCTTAGAATGCTAGTTGCACTTACAACTTCACAAAATTGGTTTTTACACCAATTAGATATCAATAATACATGTCTTCACGGAGATTTAGCAAAAAAAAGTGTATACAAGTTGCCTCAACGATTTAAAGGTTAATATTCATCTTAAGTTCGTCAATTAATAAAGTCCTTATATGGAGCCAACAAGCTGGTGGTAGATAGTGGCATGTAAAACTATCTTTTGCTTTGATTTCATATGCTTTTGGTAAATATTTGGCAAATCATGGTTTATTCTAAAGAATAATAATTATACTTTCACTACTTTACTGATATATGTTGATGATATTATTGTTGCAATTGTTAAACCGATGGGTTCGATGTGTATTTTGATGAGGAAATGGATTGCACAATTACCCACTTGGTTGAGTTTAGATATACTTTGTAGCAAAAAAAAAAAAAATGTGTGTATTGATATGAGTATGGTTATACTATTTAATTTTTGTTTTGGATAATGTCACAAATTATGCATGAACTTTAAAAAAAATGCAATTAGACACCTGAAATTGAAATTGATCAATTTAGTGACTGAAAGAGTTTGATGGAGGTACTGTTAGTGTACACAAAAAGTTCTTTCAAGTAATAAATTAATCAATTTCAAAGTTCAGATACTAAGTTGATCAATTTTAAAGTTCAGATGCCTAAATTGATATTTTGTCAAAGTTCAGGTACCATTCGTGACATTAACTCTTTTTGTTTCTGTGTGTGCTTAAATTGTTGAAGGACTAATTATACTACAACTAGCGTCAACACACCAGCTAAGCTAGTCTCCAGACGCTAGCATGACCAAAAGTGTGGTCATGAGAAATGCAGCTAGTTTTTAGACGTTATGCAGTTTTCTCATGACCATAATGCTTTTGGTTATGGTGCGGTAAGCTAGCTTCCCAATGCCAAGGTGAGGCATCTAAATGCCAGCCAATCTAATATCCTTTTATGCCTTGTTTTGTACGCAATGTCTGAATGCTAGGGACTAATACCCGAATGTCAGTTAACAGAAAAATAATCGTTGGAGCATTTGATGCTTAGACAAATTTGGTGGTCTTTGGACCAATAGCTAAAAGATATATGAAGTTTATAAATAGAAGACTTGGGCAGATTTTTGAGGAGTCAGTTGAGCTATTATTGTTGTATTTGATCCTCTTGAATTGCTCTCTTACTTAAATCTCCTCTTGGTTTGAACTTAATTAAGCTAATGAGTTAATCAAACTAAATATCATCAAAGTTAATCTCAATACAGCCATATTGAATTCAAATAACTTGTGAATAAATTTGGTTTATCTATACATTTAATTAACACACCAATGGCCTTCTAATCTAGTGGCATCGCTCTTAATTTCTCAAATAAAAGGTAATACATTCGAATCCCCCTCCCCGATGTAACTTCCTAAAAAAAAAAGAACTAATATTATTGCACTCCTGTTTTATGGCCATGATCAATGGTCTAGTCATAGTCATGTTGGTCCTCAACAGCATACGGGGATCGATCTATGTTATTGGATTACTTCTTAAGACATTTTTCACATTTGAGATAAATAAGAATGAGAAAAGGAAATTAATATAATTAATTTTTTTTTAAATTACAAAAATATCACCATAAGCAAAATAATCCTAAATTTAGGCAAGTTGAACTTGTCTTTTGAACAAACGGGCTTGAATAGAGAAAGTTGCACAAAACATAAATTAAAAAAAATATATCTTTTCTCTTTCTAATCCTTTCCTCATTCTTATTCATCTTCTTCACCCATGTTCTCCATTTTCTTCAACTCTTAATAAAGTTTCTTCAAAACCTAAAAGCCCAAGTCATCACCCATAATAAAATTTCTTCAAACTTATCTGCTAATGGACTGATCAACTATGATGAGTTTGTCAAAGTCATGATGGCCAAGTAAGGATCTGTCCTTTTACATTGTCATCTAGATTTTAAAAAAAATGTAAAAAAGAAAAAGAGATTGCCGGGAAGATAACTTTGCCGAGATTTTTTTTGTTCTCTCAGAGCTTTGTCTTGGAGTATTTTTACTTCTACTTGGTCACTGTTGTTCCTATTTTGTGTCATTTCATGATGTCCATTTTCTATGTACTTAGTGGCTCTATTTCTTGTTGTTATAGGTTTTGCTTCCTTCAATGGCAGACCTGGTTTTCAAAAGAGGAGGGTAGTTTTTGTTCTAACCTCTTCTTTTCAAGTGATGAGATCATCAACTTGTGATCTCGTCATTGCCTAAAACTAAGATTATTTTTATTATAGTGGTATTTTTATAATTTTTTAAAAATATAAATATTAATTTCCTTTTCCCAAATAAGAACTTTAGCAAAAATCAAGAAAATGATTTATTTGGTATTATATACCATATGTACATGAGTAGTGATAAGTATCAATAATTTTTAAACAATAGTAGTGTTTGTAAAACATAGATGTTTATTTTTAATTAATTATTATACCACTATTATGTATCTAAATATAATTGGTCTATAATCATGTTTATATAAAAATTTTGGTTATGTGATTGAGTATTGGCATGAATTATGAGTTAATTATAAATTATATTTAACATAAGTTTGATTATGTGATTGAGTATCGACTTAATAAATAAATTGTAAGCTCAGCAAACACGACTAAATTTTTCATTATATTTGACAAGTTAAATCATATTTATTAGTGATATATGTCGAGTCTATGGATGTCACTCTCACGTATATTAAAAAAATATAAAGCACCCGTGGACTTAAAACTTATTAGGTTTTGGTCTGTTAAATCTTGGAGCGTAGCCTATGTATATCTGGGATGCATGACATTCATTGTGGAACCTATCCAACACACGGTGTTGAGCAGATTTTATGATTCATTAAGTTTCGATACCTACCCTAACTGTGCCCAAGGGCAACACTAAAGAGTGAAACTAGCATAAAGTCAATACTCAAATCCAACCCAATTTTGATGGTATATGGATGTGCACGACATAAAGTTTTAATGGGGCAAAGTAGACAAGGCGCACACATAAATAAAAAAATGAAATGAAATGAAATAAATTATATAATGAGTGGCCAGTGTCCTGTAGGCCATGAGACAGTACGATTCCCGTGGATCCGAGACAACATGAACCCTGGAACAACCTCAAATTGTGAGATCGAGCATGTAAAAACACACTGACAACATCTGCATCCAACTGTAGCTGTAATCAAAGCCAGGAATGTTTGATGAACAGCTGAATTACAGTGTGTAAATGTGATAGCCATAAATTGGCTATTCACCTGAATCTTGCTCGTATCTTGGCACTCTGAATTGGACCTATTTATTCACTTATTGCTTGTATGAGCTGGTGGTGGTGTGCATCCGTAGAAAGGTAGAGAACTCATGTTTGATGAAAAGAGGTTTGATGAGTATACATCTGATACGCTATGTGTTCGAACAAGTACCAACCAAGTATTAACGTATTTTAAACAAGTATTAATGCATCATTAATCGTTTAGAGGGACATATTATGCTAATGAAATTTTTTATCCATGTTTAAATAAGTGCATATAACACTTCACTTAGTTGTTTTTTTATTAGCTTAAACAAATATTGATTTTTTTTTTTTATTTAGATAGTGAATTGATGGGGACAGTTTATAGACTATATTAAATTGCATAGCTGTCTCATAGTTTTCCAAATTAATGGCCTCTTCCTACTCTTATATGATACACAGACATGCTTTGCTCCAATTAGGTGCCAAACCGGTCTACGTCAATAAGTCAAGTAAAATTAGGTGAATTATTTATGTTTGTAGGGTAAATAATAAATTTATTTTTTTATATTTATTTTATATGCAATTAATTTTTTATTTAAAAATTATAAGTTTGCACCTTAAACCCCCATATATATTAAGATCATAGTATATTATTTTACTCTTAAATGAATAATATGATGAAGAAAAACTAAAATTTGAAAAATACATTTAAATATGAAATAGTCATGTAGAAAATTAAATACACCCATTTTACAAATCTGGAGGACTAAACAAACAAATTTAAAAAAAAAAAAAAAGAAGAAAAAAAAAATGGGGTGGGTGGGGGGTTAATCCACATGAAATAACATAAATTACCCTAAACTCTTAATATAATCTAGAAGTATTTTTCAGTTAAATATGTATTCATGGACTTCTACAACACGTTTTTTTTTTTTTTTTTTGGCCAAACAACGACAACAACAACATGTTTGCCTTCCATAAATTTTGAAAACAGCACCTTGAAACCATCCCTACCAGTATGTTACAATTACAGCTAGTAGAAAATATTAAAAAATTAACAAGAAATTATTTGAGAATTAGATATAAAATATTTAACAACTATTAGCTAGTCAACATCAATATTTAACACTAATAGTTAATTACAAACTAGAGAATTAGAGGATACTATACATAATCAAAGAATATAAATATATCCATTCAACAATTAAATTAAGAAAATAAGAAAGATCAAAGATTTCTTAATGAAGTTTATCTACCATCCATCACTCTGCTCTCTATTTTTCCGTTTCCACGGATCCCTTTCTTTAAGATGGCCTACTCTCAAATTGAGATGCCCTAGTTATAAAGCAATTATTTTTGTAATAATTTTGTGCTTTACACACACACACAAATATTAATAATTATGCGAAGATAAAAAGAATACTTTAAAAGCTCAACACATATACATGTTCTTAGGACTGTAAATAAGTCGAGCCGAGCTTTTGAAGGCTCCGGGTTAGGTTTTGCTCATTTAAAAATTATCAAGTCATTAAATATATATACATATATATTAAATAAAAATTACTTTTTGTGATGCTTTAGTTATAAATTATAATATCATAAATATGAAACTCATAATTTATTAATGAGCTTACCTACGAGTTAGTCCATGAGTTTAAACATATTTGTTCATAAGCTAGCTTGCGAGCTTGAATTGAAGAAGGAGGTTGGCTCATTTAGGTAAACAAATTTTATTTTAAGTTTAAACTTGGATCATTTATTAATCAAGCTCGAGCCTAAGTGAGTTGAAGTCAACTAGCTCACAATCAGCTCAACTCGTTTGCAACCATACTTATGTTGTTCTTGAACAATAGTATTGTTGGGTTTACGTTGAACTATTACCTTTTTTCTTTTTTCTTTTTTTGTTAATTAGTTTGACTGCAATCTAAATTGAGGCATGTTTGATTCGTCTTATTTTTGTCATTTTCAAATAAACCATTTATAAAGAAACAGATATAGATGAAAAATATATATTTTTATTTATAAATAGATCTAATAAACTAGATACAGATCAAATAGAAATAAAATATAGATATAAAAATCAGACGATCTAAGCAGACACTTATAACCCAATTCGATTAGTCTGGCTCTAAGCTCAGTTATAAGTATTACAATTGAAGAAATAATAAATAGATCATGTCATATGAATTGAAGGAGTTGAATGATTAGTTTTAAAAACATAGGACGAAGATTAGATGCATTTTCCGTATATTTCAGGAGAACCAGTACTCCTCAAAATATGCACATATATATATATATGTATGTATGTATAGCAAAAGAATAGTCAAATAAATTCATTAATTCCCAGAAATGGAGAGTATAATATCCATTCACGAGAGTTGGTAATTATTGTTGCCCCAACACCCGTCTTTAATACCCCCAATAATTTTAAGATTCAATTTACAGCTGGATAAGTAGTCCTTTCATGTGCAAATGTCTACCTTCACTTTGAGCCAAAGCCAAGTAGTAGGAGAAGGCTGCCGTAGGACTTTCTTTAGTAGCCGTACAATTTCTTAATTTTCCTAATCTACTTATAGGGTCAATTAATACATTTTTCTTGTCTTAATAAAGCTTATTAATTAAGCAATAGCTGTTCCTGTGATCAAAGTTTCTGGTGCATTAACCCATGTATTTAATAGTGGATAACAGTAGGTAGGATTAAGTACTAATTATTTCTATAAATTGGCGCAATAAATTTTATCTTTGACGTTTTGCTTTCAGAACAGTTAATGCCCCAAATTTCTTGAGGACCATACTACACCTTTGAGGTGTTGCACTTTGAGGGGACAATTTAATCTATTACTTATTGGTATTTAAATTGTACCGGTATTAACAATCTCACAAAATACATATCATAATTATACTTATAATATTGTATTTATAGATGTAGGAATTCTAATAGAGTAGTTACGTGCATATTGTGTGTGTATCATGCTACAAATTACTTGTGAGGAATGACACGCAGTGACAAGTGAAGATTTGGAAGAAAGAGTAGGTAATCTCAATCATCTGAAATACACTTATAAAGGTAGAAGAGCTATCAAATATCAAACCCTACTAAGAGTATTGAACAAGCGTTTCATCTCTTAAGATAAAAATTTTACAACATCTCATAATTTCTATCAAAATTTCTTATCATTCAAATGATGAGAGACTTGAGGTATTTATAAATTTTGGTTATCGATGTCATCCGTTGCATCATATTGACAATCAACGACTAAGATGAGTCACTTTTAATGCATGAGTCATAATGAGAAAGATTGGATCATAAACAGGTCAGTCCAACAGGCTCTACTCGAAACACACTATGCATACGATGTCAAAATTCTCTTGATCATTCTAATGAGGATGACTCTTCAACTTCGGTTACTTAACTAAAAAAGTCAAGCCCAAATAAATATTAATAATATTTATATAATTTAAAAACCTATTCATAGAATACATAATTTTATATCATGTATTATATTAATATCTTAAGTTCGCGTTATCATATCAGCTTAGTAAATTATATCTTAAATTTCGTATTGATATTCACACAAATTCTTTCCCTTATCAAGCTAGCGATTTTTCCTAAGTATATATGTAAAATACATAGGAAACTCTATCTTGTCAATATCAAATCATTTTACCTCCTTTATTTTTATACGAGCCCGCATGTTTTATAGTTTTGTTTTCTTTCTTTCTCTTTTTTTTTTTTTTGAAAAAAAAGCTAAAATACCCATTGATGAGTTGATAGCTACATTGTCCAAATCAGATCTAAAGTTTTTATCAAAGTGAAGATAAATGACTCGATTATTAACTCAACAAACAGAAAACCGAAAAAAATACATAGCATCATGATACTCGGCTTTGAGACCAGCTCTATTTGTACAGTATGACACGAGTATTATCACATTAAAATTTGAAAAAATGTGTCACTTGAAATCGAAGAGACAAACCTATTTTCTGAATAATATATTCCACATGAATGAGTCATGGATCAGGATATGAAGATAAAGTAACTTTCCATGATAACTAGCCACTAATTTGTGCTATGGTAAATATATTGGATGGTTGGATTTTTATTTATATTAGATCAGTTTTAGTAACTTATCATATCGAATCAATATTAATTAGTATCAGTTCAGTTTGATCAGTTATGAGTAAAATTATCAATTTTTATCGATATCATATCTATATTTATTTATTATTAATTCTTTGAAAACGAAATCAAATCAATTATCCAAACAGGTTATAATTGTTGAAAACATATGTATAGCTGAAAGGAATACTGAACCGAAAACTGTCGCTAAAACGGCAATTTAAGGTCAAGGTTTAGAAAATTTGGAGATGGTTTAAGAGTTATAGGTATATTTCTAAAAGTTATTGAAAAAATGGAGATATACTTTAAAATTAAAATGTCTATTATTTTTTCCAGACAAATAATTTTGTGTTAGGGTTTCTTTATATAATATGCCTGTCCTTTTATTGCAACCACAAAGCTACGGATATCGACAATTCGACATATCAACCAACGTAAAAAGACATGGGAATATGATGGTGACAAATCTGATGCTAGTGGAGTTGGGATTGGCTCACAGAAGTCGAAACACTTACTTCACGTTATCACGCAATGAACTTGATGCTGTTGCCCTCAAAAGAGGCTTATTATCACATTATTACGTGAAAAAAAATATGCCATATATTTCCTTATATACGTCTGTGGGCCCACATTTGGAAAAAGAAATCCCCAATACTACTATTGTTAATAATAATAATAATAATAATAACAATAATAATAAGGATAAACGCCAAAAATCAAACTTGAACTTTCTAAAAAAATCCAATATACTTAAATTTTTGCCAAAAGTTCAGTAGTATCTAAATTTTGGTTTTTATATTTTTTGTACTGAGAAAAGTTTTCACATGTGATTTTTCTATCTAGTTGAACTTGTTTCATGTAAGAAAAATATACACAAAAACTTGTTTCAAGTACCAAAATTATCAAAACCAAACTTTATGGAAAAAAATGTCCATAGAAACTTGTTTCGGACTCTAAATTGTTCAAAATCCAACTTTAGGTTTCTAATTAAACTTTTGGCGAAGTTCAAGTACTATTTTTTATATTGACCCTTATAATAATAATAATATAATAATGTATGTGTAACATATGTTATCCAATAAAACCTTTCTCATTAACGCATGACATTCTCAAACTCGGACCCATCTGCAACATTACAGTACTTGAATGCTGATAGTAGATAATTTTCAAAAAAATAAAAATAAAAACTGTCATTTATATTTTAAGGGATTCACATTATTTGTTAATACTAGAATCAAGCTTAAAAACCACTTATAAAACATAATTTTTAATTAAAAATCTGCTACCTTCAATCATTGTTTCATAGGCTCAAAAGAATTTAATAGAACTCAAATCTTGTGTTGTGTGTGCTCCATAGCTGTCGCAATACGATAAGGAGTAACAATAACTTTGTGAATATGTCATAAAACTATTAGTTAGATAAATCTTCTAACTCCTGAAGTGTATATTCAGCTGATTTATAACTTGAAGAATTAAAAACACACTATTAAAATTTTAAAGGCCCAACCATACGATAGCTAATCAATCGTTTTTTATATTTTTTTTGCTTTTTTAATCAATTTCATTCCAATGACTTCCGATTAGTTGTACTCATAACTTTTTTGACAACACACCTCTTTTAGTCAAAATCATCCCTGTCATGCTTTCATGACCATTATAGAGAAATTGACAAAAATCCTACTTTGAGGTATCTACAATGGTATTTTTAGTTTCTTGAGTTGAGTTTTGTCGCAAAGATATGCCATGAAAAAAATGAAATGCCGATTCATTTGACACAATGGCCGTACTACCAATTATGTGCTTAACATTTCAACTAATTAAACACAGTGATGGTAATCATCAAATGTGGTTCTCCAGTAAGGCAATTCGGTTTCATACTTAGTTTACTTCAAGGTTCAAATGGTTTGCATTAAAATTTGATAAAGTAAGTCAAACCAATTTTTTTTTAAGTTAACCAAACTACATTGCTAAGAGAAAGACAAAGTTATTCCAACTTGGATGAGAAAGTAATTCTCAAAAATTCCACATTTAAGGCGCATGTCATTAGTTTTTTTTTTTTTTTTAATGTCATAAATAAAAATGCTACATTAGTCAACATTGCCTCATGGATACAAAGCATCATACTTTAAACTTTAGAGGCTTGGCGATAGCTATAATAAGTGTGTATTGTGTAAAAAAGAAAGAAATTAAAATGGAAAGGTGACTTATTAGATTAGAAGCTCTATCATGGATGACCTACTACCTTGAAAGCAAAATTTAGGATGAATGAGATGCAATCAACAACATTGTCCACTCCTCAAGGTTAACACATTAGCCCTTAATGTATGCACTTGCAGCAAAAGTTTGGAGCAAGCAAAATTCAATTGCTCAGAACAACAGTTTGTTTGAGTTTTCAAGAAAATTCATACACTCCAATTTATAGGGAAAAGAAAAACAATATATCCATCTATCGTTGAGGATGAATTTTTATATTAGACTGCTAATAGATGGAAATAAAATTTTGGTTACATATTTGAAATAATTTTTTCCGTTACAGTAATAATAAAATAAAAAGTTACAAAAACAAATCTTACAATTTCAAAAAAGCAGTAATAGTTAATTTGAATAAAAATTTAAAATGAATACAAAAATTTTAAAAAGATGATTGCACATGTGTGTCGCCTTCTATACAAAATACTTGCCAAACGTAATTAACTTTAATCTAACCTTCATTTCAATATCTCATGTGCCATAGAGTGAAAGGTTTAAAAAAAAAAAAGGAAGGAAAGTTGTTATCTAACCATTTCCTCACATATTGTTTGTAGCAATCCTTTTTCAAGGTAACTAACCAAAATATGGTATCATTTATAAAATAGTACGAAGAAATGAATATAACATTCAAAATGGATCTCACTTTTAGAAAATAGAAGGGGAAACTCATGGTTTGGTTTTCTAGGGCAACAAAAGGGGTTACGATTCAATTAATGAGGGGGAAAAAAGGAAAATAGGAGGGAGAAAATATTTTTTTTATGGATTCTCCATCACATATGTTGTGGGACTTGCCAACTCATCTAGGATATGTTGGGGTGCTTTAGGTTGAAGATAAGGCTTGCTTTGACATTGAAAAAACATCTTTTATGTTCATCCAAATAATTTAATAAATGTCTTATCTAACTAGTAACTATACATCATACACATTTGGACAAATACTGGCAAAGACATTTTTGTCGCTGGCTTCAAGTTTAGTTCTTCTATTCCCAAATCTTCATGCTTTTGTCCAATCATTAGTCGACATTATGTTGTCCTTTTCCGATCAATTATTATGACACGTTCTTAAATTATGACTTCTATCACACATTAATGGCGAGTCATCCTAAAAATTTTGATTTAATAAATAGATAGTTACATGTTTTAATAAAATAAACATGCATATTTGTTGTCCTAATTGCTTATCTATTCGTGCACATTTCAAATAGCAATACTCACGATTATCAAAGAAATTATAAAAAAAAATAATTTATAAAACATAATAAGAAGATAATAATTTTGTCATCTCAATTAAAGAAAGTGAGCTAATAATACAGCCTGCGATTGGATATGGAAATTTAATAATAATATTAAATAAGGCAATTATTAAAGCTACTACGGAAAGGGTCTTGCCTCTCTTTAGACATCACCACAGGGCGGTTCCGAACCGTCAATCTCCCCGAACCGTCACTGGCGGTTCTTGACTCGGGAACTGCCCTGTCTGTGACGGTTCCGAACCGTCCAAGAACCCGCTGGTTAGCGCGGCGGTTCCAATCGGGTCCGGAACCTCCAAATATTTGAATTTAAAAAAAAAAAAACCGGTTCACATGAACCGGAACCGCCAAAACCGACGGTTCCTTGGAACCGTGAACCGCCCCGGCTCTGGCGGTTCCGATTCCACTAAATGTAGAACCGTGAACCGGCGGTTCCGGTTCGGGTCCGGAACCGACCCAAACCGTGCCGATGTCTACCTCTCTTGGTCCATTACATTATGAACAGTTGCAAGTAATAACGATATCCTATGAAATTTTATCTGTGATACTTTCAATTTTATAATGATTTCTAAAGACTGCCTTAATTTAATCTTTATAGATATATTGTGCAAATTATATCAAAAGGTCTCAACATTTTGAGGTAAGTTTATTTTGGATCTTAATTTTTTGAAAGGTGATTCAATCCAAATCTCTATAAACATGTGTCAATAAGCTAAGGGCCTTGTGAGTTTTAATTAAATATTTTTTCATTGACATGTGTTCATTAAGATCTAAATTGATTCATTTTTCCTGACGTTAAGACCCAAAATGAATTTACTTCTAAACGTTGAGACATTCTGGTATAATTTTTCCTAGATATATTTGACCAACTTTGTGAAATTTATTGAATATATTGGTCAAATATATTCAACTTTAGAGTTAGGCCTTTGTTATATCAAAATAAATCAAGTTGGAATAATTTGAATTGATAAAACATTTTGTGCATATTTGATTCTTTCATTTACAAGCTTTGAGTATGCTTTGAGTAGTCTTACATATTTTTCTCCAAATAAGGGCTACTTTGAGAAATCGTTCTTCACAATGTATATCAATTTATCCTCTGATTTTCTTTAAATTTTCTTAAATCATCTTAAATTTATCAATTATCTAAATTTGTTAATTTGATATGCACAATAGCACATTACTAGTAATCTATAATTATTTTTGTTACAATAATCAAAGCTTTCTAGGAGAGAACCTAACACATCTCTACAATATTTTGTTTTATGACCATGTAACTTTTAGTTTATTATTGACTTGGGTACGTATTAGGTTTTGTGATTGCATAGTGTGAATTAATTTATTCTATGACAACTCTTTCATATTTAGGTATGCCAGGGATGTTTGGTTCTTCAGGCTTTTATTCTTTTTATAAATGTAAAAAAAATGAAAAAATAAAAAATAAAAAAGCTAGGTGTCTCAACCATATCATCAGAAGGGATTGGATGAAGAGGAGGAGGATAAGGGTATGGTAAATGAAGTGAGTCCCATCAATAAAAGCTCAAAACGGCTAAAGGGTAGGTCTTGTTAACAAAAGTTAAGGCTCATATTAATGGGCAACTACTCAGTTGAGTTCTAAACTGCTCCATTGCCCCTAAACTAAACTCTTAAAGGCGACAATGATTTTAATTTTTTCTTTTTCCCTTCACCCAAAAGCAACTTCGCCTAAGACTCCTATTTCCATTTCTCGTCTCAAAATCTTTGAAGCGAGTTTTGAGATGGAGATTCAAACTTTATACCATTTCTTTTCAATGATAAGGAAACTAATTAGCATAAGTGCAAAAATGAGTATTTTGGACTATTTATTACCTTCTAAGCAAGTGAAGATCAAATAAAATAATGAACTTGGGTGATCCCGAGAAGCTAAACCATGTGCTAGTTTACATCCCTTTTAAACTACTATTAGCCTAAGTGCAAAAACGAGTATCTTTTTTTCCTTCAATTTTTGCTAAAAGTCTTCATTTTGATGAGATATAAAATCATTAATTTTAGTATTAGTGGTCACCCTTTTAAATTACTATTTTTCAAAGGGCTACAACCGGTATTATCATTAGTTAATTCCTCTGCGAAGTCGACCAATTTATGTCTCAAAAAAATTCACAAGTAGTGAATTTTATTTTCCTTTTTCCTAAAAATCATTAATTTTTTTCATAAGGTATAAACCATGGATTTTAGTTTTTGGGTCATACTAAGGAGTTCCTTTTATAGTGTGAAATAGTTTTGATATAAGTAACGTAACTGCTTTTACTTTTAAATTTTGCAAATTAATATCTAAATTTTTATTTTCTTTTTATAATTTAGTACTCCTAAGTTGAAACCATGTTCAAGTCAGTGTATTTACATTTGCAATTTGGTGCCTTTAGTGAGAAACGAAGTTTGATTTAGTATCTCTAAGACCATAAACTAACTTTATTTTAAAGTAGAAGTCTTGAAAAAGGAAAAAAAAAAGAGTGAAACTTTAAACACTAAATTTTGAAAATATGGAAGTAGAGACACTTGTATTGTCATATCCTAGAATTACTTACGAGTGGTCATGGAATGATTCTAGATAATGCAAAATTGACATATCTAAGTCAAATAAAAATTTAAAAACAATGTTTCTTTCTCTTTCTTTTTTTTTTCAATTATTGCTATAAATAATCTATTTTGATAAGCAATAGATAATGGATTTTGTGATCTCTTGTCTATTAGTGTTTTTTTTCTTCCTGGATGGGAACAATTGAGGAGGATCATGGAGTCCTCAAAAGATATGAGAACGAAAAGAGCTGCTCAAATCCAAAAAAGTCTGCAAGTAGTAATAATTCAACTAAGTGAATTCTCATTGGATCCTTTTTTATAAATACTATGTGTAATAATTATATTGTTAGTATTTCAATCTTATTGACGAAATATTGGTTAATAATAATTTTTTTTCTCGATGTGCTATTATATATATACACACACACTAAATGATTGATTCTTTGATCACTCACATCAAAATTGACAATTTTCTTTTACTAATAAAACTAATTTGCAAAATTATTATAAATAAAAGGCATAAATTGCTAATAGACACCCTCATCTCTTTTACACAAACTTAATCTCATCGTATTTGAAATCCTCCTTGTAAATTTTCCAATTAAGTCTTGCTGCTGTGGCTGAATGATTTAAACAAAGATCAATTCAAGAATTTAAAGAAGTGGTGAAAAAGGGTTTGTAAAATCTAAGAAGATAGGGTAAATGCGACATCCAGGAAAAAGGGGGTCAAAAGGAAAAATTTCATATGGGGAATGAATAAAACATACATCACATCTTTTTATTGTGATATAACTATATTTTTGGACCCAGAAACGACCAATTTTGGTAGATCCCAAAACATAATTGGCCATGAGCATTTAACACTGCAAGTGTACGCATTATTATTTTCACCAATCCATTCGGCATGGAGACACCTTCATGAACCATGAACACATTAATATCAGCAACTGCTTTTGAGAAAACACAAAGCCCCTTCTGACAAGTTAAATATTTAAATCGAGGTGTCCTGTCGCATGCGCAGACATGTTTTCCAAATCCTTTTCTATATTTTTTTTCCCTATGAAAAAATTCGATTAGTTTCGTTTTTTTTTTTCTTTTTATTAATATCAGTGGATGGCTATTGGGCCATTGGTAAGTATAACGATGCAATTGGGGCGGGTTCGGAATGGGTTTTTTAAAATCCGAACCCAACCCGAGTCTTTAACGGGTGTCCCAAAACCCAGAAAAATCCTATTGGGTTTTTTTTGTCAATCTCAAAACCCAACCCTAGGATTTAAGGAACTCATAACCCAATCAGACCCGAGTCCAAGATTTTTAATTTTTTTTTTAAAAACAAAAGAAAGAATTTTGTTTTAAGTTATTAATGATACAAACACTTATATTGAAAGAATGAATTTTAGGCAATAATATCATAGAAAATGATACAAACACTTCATTTCCACTTAATTTCACATACATATATATAATGGGATCTTTGCTTTAATAACTTAATATTTTTAATTTTTAATATTTGAATTTATACCGGGTCGAGTTTTCCAACGGGTTACATAATAAACCCAAAACCCGACCCTATAATTTATCGATTTTTTTTTAATCCCAGAACCCCTATAGGGGGTTGAGGGTGGTCAGGTACCCTATAACGACCTGCCCCACTTGCATCCCTAGGCATGTGCTCTCAACTTAATAACGAATTACAAATGTCTTCGGGTATTTATTAGATCTTAAACGGAAAAGATATAATAAGGCAATCGACCTAAACTTTCTCCACATATAAAAATTTATATTGGAATTCTTAACCTTTTACAAAGCTTATGAACAGAAGTTTTCTTGACGCAATTAATTTTTTTATTTAAGCTTGATACTAGCCACATTTTCATTCTCTAGAAATTTATAATACAGATTAATAAAATAACCAAATTCACAATTTCGTGTAATTTCTTCCTTTCTAAAAAACTCATTTCTCTATTTTCTGATCACATACATCGGTCCTTCTTCAGTAAGTCTTTTCTAGAGAACTAGTCTCTTTTCATTTAAGTTGTTTCTTTTTATACTCCTCCACTTTTCTCTTCAATAAATTCATTTCCTCTCTTTCTTCCGGCACTCTTTAGCCCTTTCTTTAACTCCTTTTGCAGGGAAACTTAACTTTCTTTCCATTGAGATAAATTTCTAGTTTTTTTTAATAGAATTTTTATGTTTTTGAAATTTTTATAGTTTTAAATTAATTTCTAAATTTTTAGTTATTTTTAATTATTTTATTAAATTTATATTAATTTAGTTATTTTAATTAAATTGAATTAATAATTCCAATGAATGAAATATGTTAAGTGCCAAAACTTAAAAGAAAAATCTCCGCATGAAAGAGCCATCATTTACAAGTTTTTTGCAAAGGAAAACGACTCAAATTGGAAAAAAAAAAATTTAGGAGCCAAATGGAAAAATAGTAAACCGTTAAGGACTAAAAACATACTTTTTCTCCAATATAAAATTAGTTATCTAAAATTTAAAGCATTAGTTCAATATCTAATTAAAATTTTCTTATTTATTAATACTATTTTTATTAATAGAGAAAACTCTTTTGTTGAGGGGATGGGACAAACTTAATGAATAAGGAAGTGACAATACATTAAGTAGCCAATTAAAAACTAGATAATTAGACAACCAAATAGGCAGATCAGCACACATATAAAGTTGTTGTGAGTTAATCGCCTACTTAATTATCTAGATAAGCATTGTGTGTGTTAATTCGTTTGTTTAATTATCAATTCTTCTAGATTTTTAATGGCTACTTCACAAGTGTTACTTCCCATTCGCTCATAGTATTAATTCAGCAATGCTACAACAAAATGGAGTTTTGACAACGTTTAATAAACATCACAAAATACTAATTAAACGACTTTAAAGATTTTTATTAACATTTAGTACACATGGCCAACAAACATTGTGAAAGGTCTATCACAAATTGAATACATAATATTAAAAAATGAAACATTGCCAAAATAAATTTGGGCGTCAAGTGGACTTTATTGTGCAATATTTAAATGTGGCCTATTGTTAGGTATAGATCACAATTAAGTGCGGCTAAATGCATTTATCCCTTCTCCTACCAAATTTAAATGTAGTGCAAAGTGATGATCGGCGACGTTTTAAATGCAACTCTTTTAGTAAGTTGGTGATGTCTAAACATAGGTAAGTAACTAAATTGGTGATGAATAGATGTAGCCTAACACAGAAATTGGTCATTAGACTAAAGTAACGACATATAAACATGACAATTTATCTATGTTCCTGTCATTTAAACAAGGCTATTCAAATATATTGGCAATATGTAAGTGTGGGTGTTCAACTAGGTTGTTAGCAAAATCTCTTGTTAGGAAAATTCGAGCACCCCTAAGTTCTTGCTTCACCATGAACAAGACAACAACTGCAAAAACACTCTGAACAATTGTTGTACTCATGCCTTTGTAAAAACCATATAGCCCTTCATATCAGATTATCTTCAAGATTACATCCAATGTACCTAAATTCAAAGATTAAAATAGCTAGAATTTTATTAGTTATCTGAAAGGTAAAAACCTAATGAAACTACAGAGTAGCTATAGGATCAAAAAAATGCAGAGTGAAGAAGTTTTGAGTTTTACTAAAAGGTCTCAAGAGACATCACTACATTGAATAGATTTGAACAGGAAAAGGGAAAAAAATCCATGTAGAGAAAACTAAAAATAACACATGATTCAAAGTGAAGTGGTGTTTTCAAGACATGATATCATAATAAACATGATTTTAAAGTGTATATATAAGCCTTAAATGTGTCTTCAATAAGAAATGAAGTCAAAAAAATTGCTTCTAGAATAGTATTAAAGAAATTAAAAATTGCAATTATAAAGGGCTTAACTAGCCACATAAAAATTCCTTAATCTAGTGGTCAAATTGTGTTTGTAACAAATTAATAAATAACATATCCAATGTATATTTCCCCTTTTTTTAGTACATTTTCCAAGGAACATGAAATATAATCCATACTTAAGCATAATTTCTTCCAATGCTACGAGTAGATGAAATACTATATGTATATTATATCTATTTTATAAAAACTATAGAATTATATATGATGCATATGTGGTATGTGTATGTGAGAGATAGATATGCCAGAAAGGGATGAAGATAACTGCATAAAGGCAATTAAAATTGAAGGAAAAACCTACCTCGTAAGTCAATCTTGACATCATCAATATTCAATCGATCCTACACAAGTGTAAACTTCTTAAACAATGAAAGATTGGGAAAAAATGAAAAAGAGTACTCAAGTTACTACATACTCTTGTTGGGTATCTGAGAAATGTTATGTACCCTAACTCTTGATAGCAAATAACACATGTCCCATAGAACAACAATTTAATAAAATGAACCACCATTCATGTCATAGGCAATGCATAATTTCAAAAGATTTGGAGTATAAAAATTGGTCATGGAAAGAAATACCTATAAAATGTACAAATTGGAATGCTATCACTTTAATTGCCTTAATATTGAAAAGGGAGGGGAGAACCAAAGGAAAAAGACTTGTTTCATTAATTATGTGGAGAACACTTATAAAAATAAAAGGAGATAGATAAAATCATGTCTACAAGAAAGACATTAATCAAAATACTAGCCTCACTTGTAAAGAGAGGCAAGGAATACGTTTTGAGAAAACAAAAAAAGTTAAAAAGTACACATAGCTCAAACCATTAAACATTTAATAAGTGAATCCCTTAAAATGACCTAAACTATTAAGTAAGGAAAAAAAAATCTGCACTATCAAAAGGCAATCTATATGTCTACAATCATTGCCAACTATAAAAATAACATGAATATTTGATTACTTCTTCGAGAAAAAATAAAGAAACTTACCATGAATTACATAATGAAAAGAAAACAAACACAACAATCCTATAGTTCATAATTATGCATAACTTGTACCTAACCTACTTATTGATTTTTTATTTTTAATAAACCAAGTCCCTTTGATTTCTTGGATAACTTCAATACTCCAAGCGAGCAAAACATAAATAAAATGACCAATTCTTACACATGACTTCAAAACGAAATTCTTAACTGAAACAACAAATTTTGTAATTCTTTAGATAGCTTAGTGTCTTTGATAATAGATTTATGATTGAGTGCTCTCGTGTATGTATTAATTTAGCAAATATCAATTTCTTATGCATTGACACCTATAGTCATTATAGAGAAAGACCATCCACAATTTTATAATTCTAAATAATAAAATTTACAACATAATTAAATCAATTGACAAACATATAAATTTTAATATGTTATGTTGGATGTGTGACTTAAATTCAATCAAAGCCATCAACTTTGAATCAAGGCTGCCATCTTTGAAGTGTACACTGCCAGCCTTAAGCCAACCTTGAATTCTTGAAATTATTTTCGAGAGATATGGTTTGTTAAGGCCGATGCCATATCATTATGCTACCGGCCTATCTACTAAAGCTGCCAACCTTTAACTGGTGTTGGACCTAAATCGTTGTCCTTTGAGCTGCCGGCCTTTATGCTGGCTTACGTGACATATATATATATATATATATATGTTTGTGTGTTCTTTTCTAGGGCTATGAGGTGAGTTTTGATTTCAGATCAATTGAATCATTTCTATACTCATCCTCTTGTACTCTTTCTTCAACATTAGTGAATTCCTCTCCTTTGCCCATGGTTTTTCCTATTAAGGGTTTCCATGTAATCTTGTGTGTGCTTTACTTTATATTTTTGTCATTATTTGTCATATCTGTTTATAATAACCTGGCATCAGAGCCAAAGGTTTGGTTTAGTTTTGTTTTCTCTACAATAGCAACCGTGAAATATGATATTCCGTTATTAGATCGTAACATAAGATTTCCCTATGGAAGGTCAAGATGCGAGCGGTTCTTGCATAGATGATTTGGATAATGCATGATTAGGGTTTGAGAAGATACCTTCGTCATGGTCACCTAAAGAAAAACAACGTAAGGATCGAAAAGCCTTTTCTTAATTCATCTTCATTTACCAAATCAAATTTTGTAGGATATGTTGAAGCTGCGTTATGGTTGAAATTAGAGTAATTGTATATGATAAAAAGTTTGACCAACAAATTGCTTTTGAAGCAACAACTATATTCATATTGTTTGATGGAAGGTGGATCTCTAGAAAATCCCTTAACCACTTTTAAAGAAATTGTTTCTGATTCGGGACTTTTTGAGGTTAAGTATGATGAAGAGGATTTAGCTTTGATTTTATTATGTTCTCTACCTCCTTCTTATTCAACTTTTAGAGACATTATTTTATATAATCATGATTCTCTTACCATCGATAAAGTCTATGAAGCTTTAGGTTCTTTTGAGAAGGTGAAGCATCTTGTAATTAGACTTGAGCATTAGGCACAAGGGCTTGTTGCTCGTGGTAGGAGTCAAGAACGCAATTTTGGTAGTAATTCAAGAGGAAGATCAAAATCTATAAACAAGGATTAGATCTGCAGGTATTGCAAGAAGAAATGACACATCAAATCTTAATATTATAAATTGCAAAACAAGAATAAGAGAGCTGCTGAAAATTAAAAAGGGAAATAACCAAAAAAATCTGGTGAAGCTGATGTAACTGAAGAACACAGTGGCAGAGAACTTCTTGTTCTTCTAATGATGATCCTCAAACAAATGAGGAGTAGATTCTCGACTCTGGTTGTACTTTTCTTATATGTCCCAATCAAAACTGATTTTCAACATATGAAAAAATATCCAAAGGTGTTGTCCTATTAGGTAATAATACTTCTTGCAGGATTACAGGTATTGGTACCATCAAAATTAAAATGTATGATGGTGTTGTTAGGACTCTTGGTGATGTGAGACATGTGCATGACTTAAAAAGAAATTTGATTTCTTTGAGTACTCTTAGTACAAAAGGGTACAAATACACCGGTGAAGGTGGAGTCTTGAAGATCAATAAGGGATCTCTTGCGGTGATGAAAAGATAGAAAAGGAATGATAATCTATATGTTTTGCAAGGTTCTATAGTTGCAGGTGATGCGGTCATCACTTCTTCTTCTTTGTCAGATGAAGATGCTATAGACTTTGGCATATGCATCTACAACGTATGAATAAAGCCGATATGGCTTAATTGAATAGAAGAGGACTTCTTGATGGGCAAGGCATCAATAAATAGAAATTTTGTAAACATTGCATCTTTGGGAAGCAAAAGAGAGTCAAATTCACCACAGGTACTCATAATACAAAGGGTATTCTTGATTACATCTGTTCTGATCTTTGGGCGTCGTCTAAAATGCCTTCAAGTGGAGGTACTATTTACATGCTGACCATCATTGATGATTCCTCCAGAAGAATTTTGGTATTTTTTATGAAACAAAAGAGTGATATTTTACCTACATTTAAAGAGTGGAAGATGATGATTGAAAAACAGCCAGGCAAACATGTAAAGCATCTTCGCACCGATAATGGTTTAGAGTTTGTTCTAATGATTTTAATGTTCTATCCAAGTTAGAGGGAATTGTGAGGCATCTAACAATTCCTGGTACACCTCAGCAAAACGGGTAGTAGAATGGATGAATAGAACTATTATGAAGAAAGTCATATGTATGCTTTCTAATGCTTAGTTACTGAAGTCACTTTGGGCTAAAGTAGCTTCCACAGTATGTTTTTTTATTAATAGGCCTCCATCAACCGCTATTGAGAAGAAGACTCCATAAGAGGTATAGTCCAGTACTCCCCTAATTATTCTGAATTGAAGATTTTCTGATGTCCTGCATATGCTTATGTTGATAATGGGAAACTTGAGCTTAAATCTCTAAAATGTATATTCCTTGATTTTAAGTTTGGGGTCAAGAGATTTAAGTTGTGGTGTCCTAAATTAAAGAAAGTCATTATTAATAGAGATGTCATTTTTTATGAAACAGCTATGTTACATGACTCGTCTTCTAACACTTCATCTAATAAAGCACAACAAAGATTAACCATGCAAGTGGAGTTTGAGATTGATTCAGGTTCTACACTAAAGCCTACTTCTTAGCCTATTACCACACAACCACAGCAGCAATATTCTATTACTAAAGACAGACCTAGAAGAGAAGTTAGGCCTCATTAAAGATATGTAGAGGCAGATCTTGTTGCTTATGCTCTTAATGTAGCAGAGGACATTGATTCTAATATGGAGCCATGTACTTACTTAGAGGCTATTAATTATGATGATTCTAGTAAGTAGATGATTGTTATGCAGGAGGAGATGGAATCCTTCGAAAGAATGGCACATGGGATTTAGTAAAGCTTCCTAAATGGAAGAAGACTGTTTGGTGCAAATGGGTATTCAAGAAGAAAAAGTGATGCAGCAGAAAACGACTAGGTTTATCGCAAGACCATTGAACCGCGCACAATTACCGGTTTGTGATCTTCAAATACCTATTGGTTCTGCGAATACCTAAGTACCTGGCATCAAATATGAAATCCTCATAAGGAATTGATATTTGGGATAAGAAAGAAAACACTCTCAAATAATTTTCATTCAATAATCTATAATCTATCTTGCATATGCTAGGGCTTACATATATATAGACAAGCGTGAAAGTTTTCATAACCGAAAAAGGACTAAAACCTATTAAATAATATTAAATAACATTTAAAAGGAAAAACCAAAACTGATATCCTATTAAAAAACATTAAATCCTATTAAAAATCTTACTAAATGATACTAAATATTATTCTTTAAAATATTAAATGATATCCTAAAGACATTGATTACATTATTAATTATGAATTTTAAAAACATAAAAGACATGTAAAGTATACCGCTCCAACACCGGTAGTGTAGAATCAAACGCCGGTGGTGTAAGTTGTCGGTGTAAGATTTTCCGCCTCTCCATCTTATGCTACATCATTCTCTTTAGGCTAGACAAAATTCGACCTCGAATTTTAATCATGTTATGCAAGACCCAATCAATGCTAGATATTAAGTAACAATCTATACCAATTGAACCCTGAACAAATAACTTTTGATGTTTTGTTCCATGTTCAAAATCAATATGATGATATATGTCGAGTAACAAAGATAATCCATCAGTCACGATTTCCTCTACGGCATGTTCTTCATCATAAATAGGATCACCATTGTCTACAGTCTAAAAAATAGCCTCATCTTCCCGCTCATCAACATAACTATCAAATCCAGGACCATCATTAGCCTCAAAAGCATCCGTCTACATTCTTTGCAACTTTTTCTATAACATTAACCTTGAATTCTCATCCAATTCCAACTCATGTTGCACATACTCCTTTGTCATGGGTACCAAGATGAATTTCCTTTCCATAGTAAAACAATAGTAATTGTTAAGAGGCTCATGACTCACATCACGATAAGATATCCATGGTTGACCTAACTATATATGACAATCATCCATATTTGCAATATCACATAAAATTGAATCTTTATAACTTTTTCCCAAAGAAAAAGATACTTATGCTTGTGTTGTCACTCGAATTAGTTGATTGTTACTAATCACATCATATGGACATGGATGGTTTACTACAACTAAACCCAATTTCTTAACAGCATATGTTGAAATCATATTACAGGAGAAATCATCAATGATCATAAGACAATCGTAATTCCAATTGTCACGTTGGTATAAAATTTGTTTCTAATCTCCAACGAACAAGCGTTTCCTTCAAAAAGCACCATGACAGTCTCAGAGCAAATTCAACTTTGATACCAATATGATGCAGCGAAAAATGAAAAAGTTTATCACAAGATCGTTGAATCGTGCACGATTACCGGTTTGTGATCTTTAAAAACCTATTGATTCTTCGAATGCCTAGGTACCTAGCATCAAATATGAAATCCTCATAAGGAATTGATATTTGGGATAAAGAGAGAAAACACTCTCAAATAATTTTCATTCAATAATCTATCTTTCATATGCTCTAGAGCTTACATATATGTAGGCAAGCGTGAAAGTTGTCATAATCGAAAAGGGACTAAAACCTATTAAATAATATTAAATAGCATTTAAAAGGAAAAACTAAAACTAAGATCCTATTAAAAGACATTAAATCCTACTAAAAATCTTACTAAATGATACTAAATATTATTCTTTAAAAATATTAAATGATATTCTAAAGACATTGACTACATTATTAATTAGGAATTTGAAAAACCCAGAAGACATGCAAAGTACGCAGCTCCAATACCGACAGTATAAAACTAAACGTCGGCAGCGTAAGTTACCGACGTAGGATTTTCCTCCTTTCCATCCTATGCTGCATCAAAAAGGAACATCAAAAGTTGAAGAACTTAGATACAAAGCAAGACTTGTTGCAAAAGCCTACAGTCAGGTACCAAGGATTGATTTAACTTATGTGTTTTCTCCTATTGTAAAACACAGCTTGATTCGAGCCTTACTTAGTATTGTAGCTATGTAAGATCTTAAGCCTAAAAATTAGATGTGAAGACAACTTTCTTACATAGAGAGCTTGAGAAAGATATCTACATGCAACAGTCAGAGGGTTTTGTAGTCTTAGGAAAGGAGGAGCATGTTTGAATGTTAATTATGGCTTGAAGCAGTTAACCAGGAAATGGCTCAAGAGGTTTTACTTATTTATGACTTCTCATGATTTTAGGAGAAGCAATTTTGATAGCTATGTCTATTTCAAGAAATGTGATGATGGGTCTTTTGTATATCTACTCTTGTACATTGACATGTTGATAGCAGCCAATGATAGAGGAGAGATTAGAAAGGTTAAAATTCAATTCACCAAAAAGTTTGAGATGAAAGACTTGGGAATAGCAAAGAAGATACTTGGGATGAAAATTTTAAGAGATAGAAAAGCAGGTACGTTGCACCTAAGTCAAAAGAAGTACATTGAGAAAATCCTTTGTAAGTTTAATATGAAGAATGCTAAGCCTATTAGTACTCATTTAATAGCTCATTTCAGACTTTCATATGCTTTGTCTCCACAATCAGATGATGAGATTGACTATATGTCAAAGGTTCTATATTCTAGTGTTATAGGATCTCTTATGTATGCTATGGTTCGTACACATCCAAATATGTCATTTGCCATGTTATCAGTAGATATATGGTAAATCCTAGTAAGGAACAATAAAGAATAGTTTAATGGATTTTTAGATACTTAAGAGGTACTACTAATGTTTGTCTACAATTTGTTAGAACAAGAGATGGAATTGTTAGGTTTGTTGATTCTAATTTTGCTGAAAATTTGGATAAGGGAAGATCTCTCATAAGGTATATTTTTACACTTTGTGGTTGTACTATTAGTTGGAAAGCCACATTGCAAGCTACAGTTGCTCTATCCACTTTTGAAGTTGAATATATGGCTATCACAAAGGCTTTTGAAGAAGCTATTTGGTTGCAAGGATTATTTGGTGAACTTAGGGATCATATGTATCATGAAAGGACAAAGTATCAATTTATCCGTGAAGTTATTACTTGTTGTGATATTACTATAAGTAAAGTCAGTAGTCAAGATAATCCTATTGATATGATGACAAAGACACTTTCTATAGCGAAGTTTGAGCAGTGCCTGGATTTGGTTAGTGTTTGTTGATGATTCATCTCCTTTAGGGTTTGTAGAAGAGAAGGAGAATGTTTTGTTTTTGTGTTGAAGATTAGAGTTTGTGCATTTTTTTATTGCTCCTGAATTTGTGTCAAGGTGGAGATTGTTGGATGTGTGACCCAGTCAAAACCGCCAGCTATTCTTGAAATTATTTCCAAGAGTAATGGTTTAGGAAGGCCAGCAGCTTATACGCCATCAGCCTTTAGCCGGTGTTAGATCTAAATCGTCATCCTTAGAGCTACCAGCCTTTGTGCCGGCTTACAAAACATATGTATATGTTTGTATGTTGTGTTTCTAGGGTTATGGGTTTAGTTTTGATTTTAGATCGATTGGATCATTTGTATGCACATCCTCTTGAACTCATTCTTCAACATTAGTGAATTCCTCTTCTCTACACGTGTTTTTTTTTTTTTTTGGTCAAGGGTTTCCATGTTACTTTACATTTTTGCTATCGTTTATCATATCTGCTTATAACATGAATGTTCAAATTCTTAAATCGATACACAAATTTTCACTAATATAAATGTATTTCATATCAAAATATATTCACTAGATAGGACTTCAAACCAACTTCTCATCCTAATGTCAAAGACCCAACGACATCACCATGTATATTCACTGATTCTAGAAGAAAATGGTTCTCCAATGTTTGTCAACTTTGAGGAAATAAATACACATATATAAAAAATGGACTAATCGTAAAATATTATGTTTCCATCATTAAAAGGATAATTACACCAGTAGCGATGGATAGATTAGCAGCATAAATTGTTCAACGAATCATCTAATGTCATGTCTTTTGAAAGATTAGTAAAGTTTCTTCAACCATTCCAGTATAAATTTTTGTATTTTTCAATTTGTATTAGCATAATTCAATTTACTTTTGCTTGTACATATAGAAATTTTTTTTATTGAAGTATAAAAATTACCAAACCAATCAGTATAAGTTTCTCACCAAAAAGAGAGAAGCAAAATGTTTGTTGATTTAGTTATATCATAAAATTGTAAAATACTATTTTCTTGGACAATCAAAATATAATTAGCTCTTGGTTCTTATCAAAGTTGTAGTTTTGCATAAAAAATCATTCCATCTTCTTTAAACCCCAAAAATCAAAAGCCCTATCATCTTGCAGTTGTTTTATAACCTTAAATTCTTATTAATCCCTTCCCTATTCTCATCATTGTTCTTTGTTGTAAAAGGTCTTACTCCATCTCCTTAAAACTAACAAAAACTAAAAGCACAGTGCCTAATAAATTATTTATAACTTTAATTGCCCATTAAATCTTCTTTTAGCATACTACAAGCAAATGGCACATGGAACAAGACCTTTGATTATTATTAAAGAATAAATTTCAATATACATGCAATTGGCACCTTGATTTAATGGAAAAGAAGAGATACAATCCTTAAAATCTCTTACATATAAAATTTTTAGTCAGTAATTGCAAATCCACAATCAAAATTACAAGCTATAAGGAAAAAAATATTTTAAATTATTTAATAGAAAAAAAAAACTGACAAACCTATTTCTACAAGCAAAGTCCATAGAGATGTTATATAGTACTAAATCAACATCAACACAAAATCTTCAAACCCAGATAAAGAAATTTGTAAAAAATAATTGAACCATATCTAAAAAAAAAAGGACCATAAACTATACAACATGAGGGAGACAAAAGGTAAGTGGCTAGTTACGTATTGTGGGAGTTTATCTATTAAACCACCTCCATTAGAAAGTTGCTTAAATAATTATTTAACATGTTATGTCAGCTTTTTAAGCAACTCTCCTTTCAAGTAACTATCTACTCTATCTGTAAGTTACTCAAACAAAGTTTTTTTCGTAATTTTTAATACTTTTTTGCAAGTCTCATATTATATTTTTATTTTTAGATTAAAAAACATTTTCCTTATTAAGTTAAATAAATTAAAAATATATTAAAACTACAGTTATTTTATTTTCATGTAGTAACAATGATTTTTAATTTATTTATTAAAAAAATAGAAGTATCAAAATATAAATTATTTTAATTTGATGACTTCACAATAGTTAATTTATTTTACAATTAATATTTAAGATAAATTAGAAACACGATAATTTAATTTTAAATCAATACAAGAATATACAATTTAAAATAGTACAAAAACAACATTTGGGGGAAGAAAAAAAGAATGGAAAACCAACATAGTAAATGTCAACTAGTGGGTCCGAATTGCTCCCACACATGTTCAATCAAGTCAGGTTGCAACTGACGATATTTAACCTTATAACGGAATCGAATATTTTTTTTCAATATATGTCGCATATTCCGCAATATGACTATGAGAAATATGAGGTGTTGGCTCACTATTATCTCCCAATTCATAATTTAATATTTAAAAGTTTAAATTATAGTTGTCTCATTGATCTTCGATAATCATATTATATAAAATTATGCATGCTCTCATAATTTGCCCTAAAACCTCTTGATCCTAAAAGTGCAAAGATCCACAAATAATAGCAAAACAAGACAGTTGCACTCCAAAAGTTTGTTCAACATCTTTCCTACATCCTTGTTGGTGCTTAGCAAATAACTGCTCCTTTGAGCCACGTAAATATGAAATAGATTTGACAAATGTTAACCACTCTTGATATATGCCATAGGTGAGATAATATCTTGTGTCATAGTTTTTACTATTCACGATGTAGTGTATCAATGGAGCAAGTCCTTCTAGGATATCATCAAATAGAGGTGACCACTCTAGTACATTAATACCATTATTTGCACCTAGGATGCCAAAAAATGCATGCTATATCCAAGTGTCCTATGAAGCGACAGCTTCAAGCATGATTATTAGATACCCATGATCTCCTCTAGTATACATACCTTGACATGCAACCGGACAATTTTTCTACACCCAATGCATACAATCAATGCTTCTTAACATATCAGGAAATCTATGTTGCTCAGCCACATTAAGTAATCAGTCAATATTAGCTTGATTTGGCCTACGTAAATACTTATCACCAAAACAAGAGATGACCCCTTGGATAAATTTTTTAACACATTGTATGATCGTACCTTTAGCCACTCATAAGTAGTCATCTAAAGTATCACCCGCTACTCCATATATTAACATTTGAATGTCTGCCTCACTTGCCTCATTATTTATTGATATATCATTGTTTGATGATGAGCTAGTATATACTCCAGAGATATTGACCTTAAAGCGTTTACTTGTATTTTTTTTTTTTTTTTTGCATTTCCGAATTCAAATCTCTGTTTGGGTTCATTACGCAATATGACCCAACAATGCTTGAGTGTATAACTTATTCTCATTTTTTCTAATTTAATCATGAGCATATTCTATATAATCATGCTCATTTTTTTCCACTTTGTCATGCTGTTTTATTTGATCGTAATAAGCCCCAAATTTCATGACTTCTTTTGAGATTTTTTACTACCAAGCTTTACATTATTACCATATTCAACTCAATAGATTTTTCTCCTTCCCATACGATTGTTCCTTCTCAAACTCTTCATGGACTCATTGCCATGATGTTTGTAATGATAGATTGTTCCCAACAATTGGTTCTTTAGTAACCCGCAATCATGTGTAAATTAAAAGCCTATCATCATTTTACTCTCATTTTTTCCTACAAGCTTGATCACCCCCATTATTAGTATCATCACCATCTTCTTTTTTTTTCATGGAATATTGTGGGTATTGTGAGCTCGTACTAATTAGTGTTTATAGTGATTGATCTAAATTCGATTGCGGTGGAGAATTTCCCATTGGATTGAATAGTTGAAAGTTTTTAAGTGATTACTGAGGAATATGTTGAAAATATGGTGTTGTCATACTTCTTGAATTATGACTAAAATTTTATAGGCTTTAGCCCATAATTAGAAAATATTAAGGACATTACAAATTAGGGACACCTTGGAAAAATGCACCAAATGAAATGTATGATCCATTTTGTGAAATATATGGCATTTGAAAATTTTGTGAGTTTGGTGAATCAACATGTGGCAAATTTTAAGAATTATTTGGGTCCATGCATGAGAAATTATAGATGGAGAGATTTTTTGAGAATTATAACTACAATTTATGAATTGAGAGAGAGATTTTTTGAATTATAACAAATTGTAGTGAATTTAAGAGTAAAAAATTTGTAAATTTTTATATATTTATAAATGAAATTTTTTTAAAAAAATTGCAATTGCATTGGCCAGAACGACCAAATTCCATTTTGGCCAGAACTTCTATAATTTTTTATTCTAGCTACAACGGACATCTTTTAATCAACTGGCTTTGAATGCATTTTATGAGTTCCATTATTTGATAAAAGTCAGAAAAAGTTAAACAAAAATGAGTTGTTCCATAGAGCAGCTATGCTTCATCAGGTACCTCACCTTATCGATTAAGCAATGATATTTTTCTTGGAGAAAGAGCTAAGGAACGCCGATAAAGATGGTCTTATGGTTTTCTTTTATTTTGATAGGCTCTCTAAGAATAAAGTTGTAAGATTAGGTGGCACTTTAAGAAATAATCAATTTTTTTTGTTATTTTTTTAATGATGATTTTATAAGAACTCAACCGCTAAATCTCGAGATTTAGTGTAACGAATCTCCAACCACATATAACATTTTCATATTATATGTAAGGTTTTCATAAAACTAACAGTTTATGAGAATTGTTTGATTAATTCTATCAACACTTTATAAACAATTTTTAAACAAAAGAAGATTGCTAAAAAAGCAATCCATACATATATACATTATATGTACAAAGATTGGTCAATATAAAACACTACAAAATTACAAGTTGTTCTTGGTACAAAAGATAAACTAAAGAGGTTTTAAAATATTTTACAAATTAGGCTTATTTAACAAGCCTCATATACAGAGAATTTTGTTTTAAACAAAATCTTCTCCCAAAACTAAGCGCATTCGAGTCCTGCTCATCCTACTCGTCTATGAACCTCTTAAAATCTGACTGTATCCCAGATCATCATACAACTCATCTTCAATACATGCAATGCAACAAAACTGAGCCAAAGGCCTAGTACGCAATAACAAATCCAAAAAAAAAAAAATTGTCAAGCAAACTTAATTCAAATGAAATGCATCAACGATCAAGTCATTATCTTGTTAAGTTTTCTTTTAACGAAACAATAGTAGGGTATTCAAACGTCGGAATCGCGCTCTGGGAATTTAGGGATCCTGAGTAACAGCAGCTGCTCAGGGGGTTGATATAAGCAATATGAATACTTATATCTCTTATATTTATTCCATAAAGAAATAACTTCATTTAGGGCTCTAAAGCCGTTGCTCGACTTTACTTAAACTCAGTCCACAACATGAATCTAGTTCACAAGTCTCCATAAACTTTAAACTAAGTCATGGCATTTCTCCCTAAGTTTAAGCAAACGTTACTCAGATACTATTTTCCCCATCAGTTATCTGCTTAACCATAAACAAATCGTTATTACATCATAGCGTACCATTGCATCATGGTAAAATCATAAGCACCTAACTAACATGTCATTGCATCATGACAGGTTTGCTTCTCCTCAGACCAGATTAAACAGCATAATAAACATCCAGTTCTTCAAATTATTAAATCGAATTGAATTAAGTCAAATTTAATAATGCCTATTCCTAGCACACAACAAGCAAGCTATTGCATACCTATACCCAGTAGTGTATTACTATATTCACTCAGACGGGAATCAACTGAAGAACATTTAACTGAAATAAGGAATATCAAAACAAATCAATAATCGAAGTTAGAATATATATACAACACACTATTCTAAATTAACTATATAAGAAGATTCAATGAATTTAACATATAGCTTTAACATTTAATTCATACATAAAACATGTTTATATAACTTATAGATTCATTAGAAGACCATATATGAAGCAAAGAAGGACAATTGAAGAAGGTTGAAATTGTAAAAACTCAGGGGATACGTAGGCAATTTATACCGGCAAATTAGAGCTGCCGACAACGTTGGAATCATACGCTACGAAAGTTAAGCCCAGCATTAAGAAAATCAGTTCTGTTTGCATTCAATACCGATTAAAGGCCTACGGTATTGAAGCCCTAGTGGCTGGCGTAGGATTTGAAAAATAAGCGCCGGCCAATTTCTTCACAAAAGCCAGTGATGTTATAAGCAGCGTTAAAAATCAGTTTTAACATTCAACACTGCCTCTATGCTGGCAACGTTGAAGTATTAGATGCCGATGTAAACACAAAAACAGATCTATTCAAAAAGTTTTTGTTTCCCTTATTTTGCACTTCAAAAATTTATAACATAAATCACTTTTAACCCTTCTTCAAACACATATTTAGCTTATACACTATCTTCTATCCACATTAACCATTCCTAACAACTTTGAACATCATTTTAACATATCAAACTACTTCATTTATATCAAACCCTCTCCTACTCTTCACCTTAACTTAACTACTCAAAATCCACTTCAATCCTCACCAACACTTCTTACTACTTTCATAACACAAATAACAAGTTCATATAATAATAAAACACAACCTAACATTTATTAATACATATAATCATTCAAACTCATATGACATTAAAACTCATTCTAGAATGGATTCTATATTTATATCACAAGAAATAACAAACAAAGAGTTTATACTTGCATTGACTTACATAAAGAAGCTTTGGTTTAGAGAAAATTGTTGAATTTAAGAGCTTGTTCTTGGTAAGGTTTGAAGCTTATGGTTTGAAGAAAGAAGAACAAAAAAAAGAAAAGAAAAGTGAAAATTCGGATGGATTGTGTTGGCTGCCAAAAGAAGGTCTATTTGATCAAAATATGGACTCGTATTTATCCTAACTTTGACTTTTGGGGTATATATGGGTTACGCTTAATTTGGCTTAATTTAAGGCTAATTTGGACTTAATTTAAGCTTGAAAATAAGCTTAACTTATTGTAAAATTCTGTTAGCACATTTTTAGACATTTCAAAAGTTGTTTTGATAATTTTAAGCATAACACATACATATTAATTCATAAGAGACACAAACATTAATTATACTATACACACATTAATACACATAAAACAATAGCATTAATCTCATCACACATATACACATACATCAATAATTTACATTAATAAACATAGTATATCAAACCTATTCTACACATTCATTTTCATATATCAAATTTACTTCAAACTTAATATTTAGAACTAATATTATATTTACATGAAAATTAAATTATTAAATAAATTAGGTTATTTCATTTGTTCCATTAATTTCAATTCTTTTAATTTTTAGTTTTCTAGAGAGTGAATTATATACATATATATAAAAGAGTTGGTAGTGTTGCTTAATTTTATTTATTGAATTATTTGGGAAATAAGAATTAGTAACTTTATTATTGAAGGAATGTTACAAATCAAATCATTTGTTCATATTATTAAAATTTGTTTACAAATGTTTCTAATAATAGATATTATGTAACGTTTAATATGCATAACTAAGCATAACGGAAATGATGACATTTGCGAAATTTGCAAATGTTTCCTATGTCAAAATTCTTTTAATGAAATAAAGTTAACTAATATTAAAAAACATGAAACTTTTTATTGAGTATTAAATTGATTATTTTATAATTTAGGTAGTTAATAGTACATTTTGATGAAAGTTTGGATATTAAATATGGCATTAACCTTTAAACAATTTGGTTCAATTTCAAGGGTGAACCGGACCAAACTGCATTTGCATCCACCCTAGTTAGTACTCGCAATGAATGGGGAAGTAAAAGATGTCAAGTAATCAATAAAAAACTAAAAAAAATTAAAAAAAATACGTGTTCTCTAATTAAACAATTAAGGACGTAGATTAATTTCCAACAACTTTAATATATGTATTGATTCATCAATTTAATTATCTAATTTTCTTTTTTTTTTCCTTTTTTATTGATTACTCAATACATGTCACATCTTCTTTTACTCAGCTCAGCAAAAGGAGTTAATTCTATTAGCTAGAACAATGTTAATGAATAGGAAAACTTTACTAGATATTAAATTGATTCCTTTAAAGTTTAATTAGTTGATTATACATCGAGACAAAGTTTAGGTACTAAATATGACATTAGCACTTTTTTCCTTTGCTTTGTTTAGTCTTTAATATTTTTTTTCTTTTTATTTTAATTTTCAGCCCATGGCCTACTTAGATCCATCAAATCCAATGGGTCTAAGCAGTTAACCTACTTGGGATTCAACTCTTAAACTACAAGAGGATCTACCTTCACTGGGTTAGACGAGTTGGCTCCAATCATGGTCAAGGTTGGTTAGGCCCTAATTCAAACCAAACCCTTACCAAGTTTACTAGGTAAAGAGACATACAATCTAAATGATAGATCACTTCTTATCGACATGATATTATTTACAAAAGAAAAAAAAAAACAAAAAAACATAGTGCACCATTTGAATGTTACAATGCTTACTATCCAACCAATAGCTCTAGTTTAGCAATAAGTTGTGTTTTGCTCATTTAGAAACTTTCTAGTTATTTACAATCATACTATTGGACATATAATGTTTTATTTATAGTTCTAGATCACGTCATTATTCATTAGGGCCCTCTTATCATCTTTCTTATGTGTAAAAACTCATAACAGGTATTGTTAAATTCTGAGGTTCTTTAGCCTTAGATTGTTATTAAACTACTCAAATTGTGAAAGACCTATTATTAGGTTTCTTTGTTAAAATTAATATCCTTTCACACCCCAAACCTATTAGAATTCACAAGCTCGTATTTGAATCTAATGCGCATCTCTAACTTCATTTACAGCCATATTCTCTTATTTTACCCTAAACATTTAGAAACTCAAAAATTATACAAATTTTTGTGACATTCCATTACAACCTATCTTGAGCTTTTTTTCCATTAATCACATCACCTTACTTCACAATAGGTGGTCAGCCACAATGTCGTCTTCATGAGAAACTTTATAGAATGGGATGCTAGTGAAACTCTAGGTTTTTCACCTACATAATATAATCACATATAGAAAGAAGAAATCATTAGAATGAGAGTCATCCATCCATTTAATAACATCCTCCAAATCCCTTCCAGTTAAAATGTTTAGGCAGGCTCTTTTTTATTATTTTTATTTTTATTTTTTTTGCAAACTCTAAGGGAATAACAATACTCCAAAGTTTAGCTTTCGTCAAGGAGACATGAACAATGTTTATTGTGAACTCTAAGAGATGTCCCTAAGAACCTCAGCAAATGCCACCTATGCTAGCTTTATCATTTTCTTCACTTACTACACCATCATAATTTAAGTTGGTTCGATTAAGTCGTTGTCATGCCTCAAAAAGAGGCCTAGTAAGATTTACTTGAAGTTATCATATCATGTATACACCCATAATATGAGAAACGTCTTGCAAGTCAGAGTTTGCAAGACTGTACATATTTACTTGTTTCGCTTAATTTTAATTGTATAAATGTGTATAAAATATGTTCATTTGATTACAAGTAAGGAACTAATTTTCTACAATTCACCAACATCGTAGAAAATCGATATCCTCTACCAAATAGTAAAACTGGGTATCAAACTTACATAGTACAAAATCTCAAATAGTTACACAATTTATCTAGTTCTATTTCTAAGTTTGTCTTTCTATCTTCTAGTAGTCTAATGAAGAAGTAATCTCCATACAATCCCAACCCATTCCAGCATGAATTATTCATACATAAAAGCTGTGAAGGTATAAGTAAAACCATAGCTCAATGAGATAACTTGACTAGACCACACATTAGGCAATAACAAGTAAGCATAATTAACACACATATTGTAATGCCCTAATTTGAAGGCATTACAACCCACCACATGTCCTCACTAGAGAAGAACACGCTAAGGCTACTATTCCATCATATCATAATTTAAGTCATATAACACCAAACTCTAATGTAAGGGATACCTGTTTTTAAACATTTCATATAACAAAACTTCTAAATAACTTAGTTAGCATAAAACAAGAGCTAACTCAAGTCAAATTAAAACATCTTAAATAAAAATCTCAAGAAAGCTTTAGATTTATAAAAACATTATAAAACTTTATAAGATCTTCAACTTTGTCTATCTCCAAACTAGAATATCTAAACATCAGTAAGAAGGTCAAGTCTACTATCATCCACCCCATAATCCATATAGACGTCATAGTCCAACAAATCAAAACTACTGGATTATCACTTGTTCCTTAAAATAGAAAAGGATAAGCACAAAACCCCAATACGCCATACCAAAAACACATGCTTATGAACAGGCATAATATAGATTCCACATGCAATTTAATGATATATGTAGCAATCAATAGGTTATTATCTTTGATTAGTCAGGCGAACAACACAGTTTAGAACTATTAGCCATTATTCAAAATCCGGAGTAACTCATGACTCCGTAAAAACAACCAATATGGAAAATAGTAATATATACATATATTGGTGTTGGGAATTTTTCACATACCCAAGGTACCATATCCATACCACTCCTAGACTACCAGAATCATCTCTATGCATAACTCCACTTAGACAACATCACATAAAGATTATTAAGCATCGTCCTAGTAGCAACAATTCTCTCGATCTACTAAACCTAGCCATAGACAAGTAGCAAATCAAATTTAAAGCTGGATAACAATTAATCAGTTTACAATTTCTAATCCTACAAATACAAACAGCAAACAAGGTAAGGTTATACCTGGATCAGTTTTAGGAATAGGAACCCTAATGTCACCAACAACACCTGAATCATCAAATACTTACTCATTATATATTTTCATCAAAAATAATCATAATATCATAATCATACTATAATCTAAACTCTAAACCCAAAAGAATTACAAATCCTAAATCCATACATACCTTTCTTCTTTTGATTGTAAAACAATAGAATCTCCAAACTCCATAAATTAAGGTTTTCTCTAAATCTCCAAGACCTTGATCCCCTTTCAAAATCCACTAAGAAACGTAGGAAAAGATGATACTTTTAAATCGCTAAAAGAATAGAAAAAGATAATTCTTACCTATTATTTGATTCTTGTTCCTCCTTGATCATAGAACACTAAAACTCCAAGACTCCCTTTAGAAACCCAATAGAAAACATTAGGGAGAGATCATTTTCTTTAAATCTCTGAAAAAATTGAAGAGGATCAACTCACCTTGACATTGATTCTTAATCTCCCTTGATGCTAAGATCATAGGCAGAGAGGATTTTAAGAGAATTATATGGAGTAGGAATGATTTTAGAGAAGGAGGAAGTTTAGGTTATAAAGAAACTTGGAATAACCCTTTTAATTTATGTGTAGGAAAAGCTAGCAGCTTAGATACAAAAGCTAGCAGCCTAAATATCGAAGGATGATTCTAAAGCCATGTAGGCTGGCCTAATGCTGGCGATGTATAAGTGAAGGCCGACAGCCTTGAAGGTTGCTTACAGCTGTGTCCATTTGTCTTCCATCACGTCTATGTCATTTGATAAAACATTTAATTACACTTTATGATAGACTATAAAACCCTCTTATTTTTAATTAAATGAAACTTTTGCCCTTCATTATAAATCATTTATTTTATATTACACATATGTAATGATACAATCAATCATATGAAATGAGACAATCAATTATATGCACAAATACAAGTTTGGACAACCCAAAATCCAAACAGGATGGAGATTTATGTCCTTTCATCAAGGTTAGAATGGGTACCATACATTCTCACATAGTAATTTCAAATATTTCACTCATTCCTTTGAACAAAGAAACTCCATTGAGGGATTTACTGCACCTAAGAGAATCAAAGAACCAAGAAAGAATAAGTGTTGTACATTTTCACATATTATTCCAAATATTTTATTCCTAAACTTGGAACAATGAAACTCTATTAAGTATTAGCTCTTTTCATGTCGAAACCTCAAGCGGCATCCCTTCAAATGCTAGTTTAGTTCCTAAGGAATCAAGTAGAGCAATGGCAATCTTACATAGAAACAGGAAACTTACATCTAGAAAACTAAGCATCACCAGAGAATCGAAATGCTAATACATAGCGGGGTCATCACTTCTCAATGCATCAAATGCAAATCGTGCAATGCATGTTAGGTTTTATTATAGGGTCAAATATTATTAAGTCATATTTATATGTGATCATACAACTCATAAACAAGATTCAACATGCTCCATACAATGGTTATTATGCAAAGCAATTGTCACTTTTAATATTATGATTTCGGTAATCAACCAAACACTAAGTAACATACATTATATCCAAACCCCACAAACATAGCAGTTTTAATATAGTATTACATATGCAACTATATTACAAGCACAAACAATGTAATAAGGTCAAAGTTACTCACCTATCAATTCTTGCTTACTTGTTGTAATAATCTACTAAAAGGCTCAAGAACTAATCTATTTCTCCTATGAATGGGATAACTGACACTTATCATTATACATATAATTATGTAGTATGCCCGATTGGTGTTTAAGTGTCTTAAACTTGGGTTTTATTATTTCTAACATTTCTAGTCTTGTTTTCATTTATCAAGTTAAACTAACTATTATGTACTTTCTTCCATATTTTCCCAAGGATCCAGAAAATACTATGATGCTTGTTGTTCTTAATTCTAATTTCTATTTCAAGTTCAATTACTTTATATTATGTTTCATTAAGTTTTAGAGATTAAACTCAATTTTCGTTTATTATTTCTACTTCAGCTAAATCTTCCATTAGTACTTATTTTCATTGTGTTTTTCTTGATCTTATTTTGATATGTATCTTTAGCAAATGTGATCATATCAACTAATATTTTATGATCTATACATTAATCTATAATTGATAACCTTAAAATCCTATGGAGGTCAAAATTCATATTTCAATTTATGTATGTATTCCTTAAGCTTAGTCTCTTGATTCTAAATTATATCTTACATACACTTGAATTATAAAAAGTTGGGTTTCACAACTTTAATTCCCCATTGTGATTGTATTTTCCTTATTTAAGAGGTTCTCAAAGTGTATGTGTAGATCACGGGCGTGATATAAGTAGTGATGAAACAGAATAATGTATCACGAGCATGATTCATCACGGGCGTGATGTAGACCGTGATTAGTGATCACAGGCAGGATCACAGGCATGACAAGTATAGGATTCAATCAAAAAAATTTCTATATACATTTCCATGCATATTAGTGATCACAGGCATGACAAGTATAGGATTCAATCAGAAAAATTTCTATATACATTTCCATGCATACTAAATAAATATCTATTTTTCTGATAATTATTTATGATATTTTGTTTCCGATCACCGGTCTCCTAATGGAGAAATATCGGGATTACACTCACGGAGGCTGTTACATGTAATTGAATCTTCCATATTAAAGCTCACCCTTTTTTACCTTTGCTTTCTCTCCTAATAGTCATGCATATGCGCTCAACCTAACGAATTTATCCGGGATTCACTTCATTTGGTCTAAAGATGATCCTTCTATTTTGTTCGTTCCACAATTCCTAAGGCATCTTTTTTCTTGTGCTCCCGTTCACTTTTAACCAATCAAAAAAATCCAGATCAAAGAAGTGCCTAACGGCTTAGGAACAGCTCAATTCATGCTAGGTTTCCTTAGTAACACGATGCTCTCTAGATAAGTCGCACAATTTCGAGTTTGTCCTTGTATAGTGGGCAATCGGTTATTAGGAACTGAATTTTGTGTGGTGGGAGCGTTTCAAATCCAATTCTAGTTCTCATTAACACAAATGGCATGATAATCCCTCATAAGAGTACCATAGTTAAATTTTATAGTAACTTTGCCACTTGAGGCCCCTATCATATTTCAGCATCCTCTTTTTGCGCAATTCGATCAATGTAAATGTTTCCGAATGAACTTTTTATTTGGTTGTAGAGGAAAATTTCCACAATGGGACATCATTTGGAGATAGCAAACTCCATGCATTGGACGTTGATGTGTGAATGCATATTAGAGTAATTAAGTAAATAAAAGCACTTAACCAATGTGGTTAGTCTCCATTTTTATCTTATATATATAGAGCTAGGTATAGGCCGGGTCTAACTTGTGGCTTGGCATAGCCTGGCCCTACACTTGCGAGCATAACTTGTTAGAAACCTGTGTGACTTGTTGGGTCGACTGGGCCATCTTATATTGGGAAAAAAACAAAATAAGAGAAAAAAAAGAAAAGAAAAAAGAAATATAGAAAAAAATATATAAATAGAAGAATGTTTAAAATGTGTGATAGTGATAATTCATTATTATTCATAACATTAAATGTATTGTTTTTTAGCAATATAGGACTTGTAATTGTCTTCATGGGAATTGTTTGTATGTTGAGTGTAGGGATGTAAACAAATCGAGTCGACACGATACAATACCAAGTTCGAACTTAACTTGAATGGAAAACTATGAGTCAATTGAGCTTTACTTTTTGAGCTCGAGCTCAACTTCGTTAGGCTTGATTATTCCTGTTAAAATTAATTAGACTAAAAGAAGATAGAATTTAGGAATAAAATATGTCTTTAGCTGACTTGATCTTAAGTATAATAAATATGGATCATTGAATACGAAGAGGGAAAAAAAAAGCATGAAAATAGGAGTTAAAAATGGGAAAAACACAAAATTTATAAAGTTTTTATTTAAAGAAGAAGAAGAAGAAGCTTGAATAGTTTCACAAGCTAATCAAATCAAATATTTTAGAACTTGAATTCGACAGCTACTCAAGCAGCCCGAACTCTAGCTCAACTTAGTTGCAATCGAGTTATCATCGAGTTAGACTCGAGTAATTCACGATTTGTCTTGACTCACTTGCAACCTTGATTGAGTGTTTTGTAATCTTATATTCCTAATCTCACAACTACAGGTAGATAAGCTTGTATATAAATAAATGCATACGTTGAATAATTATTTTAACAAATGGGTTAAAGAATATTTTTTTAGGTCCTATTGTATATTAAGTTAAAAGTTAATTTATTTAATTTTAATTTTACTTTTTATATTTCAAATTGTCTATTTCTTTTATACATTTTATTATTTCTTCATTGGAATTTTTTTAATTAAAAAGAAAACATGAATATGGATGGAAGATTGTGGCTTTTTGCACATTAAATTGAAAAAGGATTTACGATTCAATTGAATTCGTCCAAAAAGATTTTGGATAACCTTGAAGGTACGAAGTCCTTTGATCCTCTTTGCTTTTAGAAGTGCGCCATTTAATCCATAAGTCCACCCCTGCAATAAAAAAGAAGCCGAATACTCCACTTACAAATCATCCTGCCTTAGTGAGGTAAGCTTGCGAGATAATTTACAATAGTAGAGGAACCCTTTTAAATTAAAAAGAAAAGGAAAGAAAAGAAAAGAAAAAAACCAAAAGTGGTGGATATAAAATAATAGGTTTAGTTAAAATTTCATGAAGTTATACGGAATGGTAAAATTATTGAATAAAAATAATTTTATAATGGAAAACATCATATTTGGTACAGGAAAAGTACACCTGATCGGACTTTTATAAATTTGTAATAAAAGTGCTTTCAAATTTTTTAACAAGATAGGACTCGTCTTTGTAGGAGTTTTTCTTGAATGATTTAAAGTCTCACATTGCTAATGTTATAACCACATTTGGATGTACTTGTGTATAAATACATACACATCCTAAACTTTTCTCTTAACAAATGGGCTAAAGATTATTATTCTTATCCTATTCTGTTTTAGATCGAAAATTTGTATTATGGTTGTTTTTAAATATATTTTATTTTTATTTTATATGTTTGTTTTATTTTTTTTATTGATTTTTTAAAATTAATTAATATAGGCTATGAATTGACCTGCGAATCAACGGGTTACCTGGTCATTAGTAGGCCGGTTCTGGGTCACTGCGACCTTGACCTGTGATTTGGCAGGTCCATATTGGTTCAGCTAGTGCTAAGGTCTCTCTTTCTTTCTCTTTATATATATGTGTGTGTGTGTAGTATTTAGACATATTAATTGTGGTTGACACTCAAATTTAACGATTAAAGTTTATTTTAGTTATTTACTGATTCATTTGTTTTCTCATTTTAATTTTGAAAACATCCATGGGTCAAAATATGTATATCATATACTTATTAAATTCAATATTATTCATTTGTAGAAAATACATAAATGAAATGTGATGAGATAATTTATAAACAACAATATTATAATGATAAATTCAAAAGATTAAAATATATACCAATGAACTTTGGTTGGTCCGGTTACAATAAACCGAAAAAATGGTGGTATTGAATTTATAGCACCCTAAACTAAGAGCATTAATAGCTCACCAAGTGTCCTCATTAGAGATGGACATGCTAAGGCTCGGATTCTACTAAACTACAATTATAGTTTATTATAACTTCAAAGTCTCACATTTAAGGGTACTTTTAACACATTTATGTCATAATAAAAACTTTTGAATAACTTAGTTGGTATAAACCAAGTGCCAACTTGTATCAAACTCAAAACATCATAATGAAAAGGTCTCATAACTTCAAGAATCATAAAAAGATCTTAAAACTATTCAAAACTCCATAAGTCTTCAAATCTAGCTGACACCAACTTTAGGCATCTAATAATCAGCTAGAAAATCGAATCTGCTATCGTCATCCCCATCATCTATGTATATATCATAGCTTGATAGATCAAAGACTACTAGATCGTCACCTATTCCTGAAAAATAAAAGGAGTGAGTGTAAGGCCAAGTACGCAAAACCACAATCACATGCGCATGAACAACATCATACAAATCCACATGCAACATAAGAACATCTGCAATTATCAGAGGTTATTATCTTTAATTAACCAAGCAAACAACATAGTTTAGAGCTATTTGCAACTCTCCCTAACCTAAAGTAACTCATGAGTCCATGAAAACAAATGTGCATACACAAATACTCATATATATATTAGTATTGGGTTCTCCCCACACACCATGGGTACGGTATTCATACCAATCATAAACTACGACAATCATCTCCGTGCACAACTCCACTCGGGATAACGTCACATACAGATCATCAAAGCACCGTACTAGCGGCATGAGTACTCCCGATCCACTACACCTAGCCAAACACAAGAACAACCAATTTAAAGCCGAATACATTAAGTTTATTTGCAGTTTCTAACTCCACGTTCACAAACAACAACCAAGGTAAAGACGTACCTGAAACAACATTTAGAACAAATAACCTAGCTTCACAAAAAACAACTAACCACATAAAGAAAAACTAACTAAAAACTTGTTTTCAAAAGAAAAATATAAGGTAATCTAATCTCCTAAACTATCAAGAACTACAATTATTCTAAGTCTAGATATGCCTTACTACTTGGATTTAGGAGTATTGAAAGATAGATTGAGAGTTAAGGAGTTTAAGAAGGTCAGAAACATGGATTAAAGAAAGGTACGCAATCCCCCTACTGGTCACGCCCAAGATAAGGGCCGTGATAGGCTCGGGAAGGAATAACTTCAACATAATGCCCTCGTCAGGCCGGTTATGGAGTGCGTGACAACCATCACGGCCTAACTCACGGCTATGATTGGCATGGATTCCATACACCAGAGGAGATCACGGTATGTGTCATTGCCGTCACTCCTGCCTGTAACCAGCTCGATCCAAAACATGTGAAAAAGCTCTGAAACTCCTCTTTTTGATCTTAAACCATACAAAAACTCTATAAATATACATATCAGAGTAAAACGCTTTTATAACCACATTACCTACAACAAATGACGTTTCCTTCTTCTTTCGCAAATAATCAATTGCCACAAAGCCAAAAGTTGGGGTTTTCCAAATTCTCTCCTAAAGATTGAATCCCTTCAACACCAACAAGAAAACTCATAAAAGACAACCCCTTTTTATTGATAAAGATTGAAAAGGAGCAAACTTACCTAAATATTTAACATTTGATCTTCCTTGAAACAAGATACAAGCTTGATGGAGTTTTAGGTTTGTCTCCTTGTGATACTATAAACCCTAGATCTTATTCCAAGTCTTATGTTTAAACCCTAGAATGGAAGTCAACTAGAAACCATAAAGTCAACAATTCTATAGTAAACCTTAGCGGTTTTAGATCTAGCAATCCCGCGCTCTTAACCCTAAGATAATAAAATTGAGATAATAGTAAAGTATGGTTCGTAATAATGTAGGGAAGCCTAAAAAGATTAGACTTGTTGAAAATTGATTCATTTGGACTCGAACGAGATCATATTTCAAAATCAGGTTTCGGACACGTAGAACGATAAAAATATTCTAATGACACCGTTGTAAACCCCGGTTTTCTTAGTAATTGAGTAAACTCCGTAAATCGGAAACCAAACCCTAAATAGGATTAGTACTAGCAACCTAAGAACCCTAGGTCCGGCTTTTCTTCTATTTCTATATAAAAGAACCCCTATAAATGATTTAATGTGAATTATTGTTTTATAGCATATTTCAAACTATACGAAGTTTTGATTTCGAAAAATTTTCTATTCCGGGTTTTCCCGAGCTCCATTATGGAAAAGCGAGCCTCGGAACTAGAAACTCTGAAAAATATTCCGGAATACTCGTTAGAACCGGAATTTTATAAGGATTCCAAAAATATATGTTTTATAATTTTTCGGGTTATAAAAATTACAGTTATACCTTTTTCCCGTATTTTTCTTACTACCAGTAAAGTAGATGTCTTATCTACTATTTATTACTATTCACAAGTACAACCTATACAACACTACACACACACCCATACCCTTGTCTTACATCCTTACAACCACTCAATTATATTTTCTTTTCCAAGAATTTTTTTTCTTAACAAATTATTACATTTAATTCATTTTATTACACAAATTTCAATTTCAAATAAAATCAAAACACTCCCTCTCTTTCACTCATTAGTGGCCTGCGCATGACCCCCCATATTTGTCTCCAAATTGATTTATTTATCTCCTTTTATTACTTAAAATAAACCCTAGTTCACTTAATATAAATAGTCTTTTGTTTTCTCTCTCCTTCACTTTTACTTCATTTGTTCAAAAAATCACAAAAATCCTCTCTTCTTACTCCCTCTTGCCGTGAACCCTAGCCCCATTGCACACACACTCCACAAGCTTCAATCTTCTTCATTTCTTCATTAAATCCAACCTTAGGTGATGATTCCTAAGCCTTACTACCACTTAATCTTGTAATGACAAGATTATTCATGAGTATTTTCACTTAAAGTCCCCATGAGCATTTGCTAGGGACAAGGAAATGCAACTACATGAATATCAAGCCATCACAAGAGTAGATCTTGTGTTTGATTAAGTTTTTGTTGGGATATCTTCATGTTCATGCATGTAGAAGTGGAGTGAAGTAGAGATCTAGCATAAAAATTTCATGTTTTTGCTTTTAAGCTTCATTCATGCATCATAAGTATTAGATCTAGCTTTTAGATGCTTATACCATGCTTGATATTCATGCTCTTGTGCATGATTTATGTTTTCATGCATTAATACTCATGAAGGCTTTGTTCTAGATATATAGATGTGGTATTTGGTAGATCTTTAGGTGAATAAAGCAAGGAACTTGTAAAGAACAAGTTTTTGTTTAAAATATCAAAGACAAATTCGTATGGTTTCAAAGGCCTATTTTGAAAACCCTTTTATCAACTTTAAAACTCATGTTTTATGTGAAAAATGAAGGATATAGGTAATAGGTATCATTAAGTAGTGATTTTTATAAGTTAAAATGAGTTTTGATAAGACTAATGTATAAAACAAGAAGTGGAATTTAGATGGAAAAATTTTGAGTTAGTAGTCAACATATGAAATTCGTAATTTTGAATGTAGCTCATAAGAGCACCCATCATCTAAGCTCAAAATAGAAGTTTTATGTATAAAATGGAGTCCTTACGTAATAGGTATCTTAAAGTCTTAATTTTTATGCATTAAACAAGTTTTTCCCAAAAGAATCATTCAAAAATTTAATTTCAAGAAATTCGGATTTTTGGATGAATCCTATTTGAAAACATATTTGCTAAGTGTAAAATGTAAGTTTTTATGTAGAAATGAAGGCTTGGGTAATAGGTATAATGAAGACTCAATTTAGATAAGGATAAATTATTTTCTTAAGGACATAACTTCAAAACAAATGGGATAGTCAAAGTTAGGAATCTAGTTTTCATGAAAGTGTGTAGCCATGGATCTTCACAAATAAGAAGTTTCTAAATTTTCCTCTTTGTAAATAATGTCAAAGGCATGCATGCATCAAGTTCATATCATATCATTCATGATAGGAAATCGTCAATATTGCATGTGTAGCTAAAACTATATGCTAGAAACATCACAAACAATCATAAAGCTATTTTCGGAGTTGAAGTTTTCGAACGACCAGAACTGATGCCTCTGTTTCGTGACCTAAATATTTTCAAAACTTGAAAATAATATTAGGAATAGATAGATCTTTCGAAGTAGATAGAAATCGATATATTATATGCTTAATTCCGAGTTAAAATGAGTTAGACATGGTCATTGAAAGTTAGGACTTTATCTTATGCGGAAATTAACGAACTTAGTAGTTAGAATTGTTAAGTTATTAAAACCTTATGAGAAATACTCATTTCGGGCATTCCTTGTACTTAGGTGGTTTGGAGGACGGATTTCCACTCCCCGAGGACTACTACGACTAGTGGATTTCTCTCCATGGCCGAGTGAGTTCATTTCTTAAATAGTTGTGCTCATTATGTGCTTGTAATCATAGTGGCATTAGAATTAGGAAAAGATAAAACTATGATGAGTTGTGATTTAATCTTGGTTGAACGAATGATAAGTATATCGAGATGAGACTTGTTGTAAATATCATTATGTGAGCTAGTATAGACTTAAATTGTCTGAAATTCTCAATGAACGCATTTAATCTACATAATTAACATGCCATGATTATATGAATAAATTGTACATGCATATCACGTAGTGAGTCACATTGCATTAGCTAATATACCTTTGGTGGGACAAAGTATATTAGTGGAAGGCGAGGGGGCCTATGTTAACATTAAGGATGTGAGATCGCTTAAGTTAACGGATGTGGAGTAGGCACATGAAACTACAACAATAAAACAACAGAGGTTGTATAACTAAGAGAAAGAGATCGGGATGATGGTTGCATGACTTATGGACCAACCCACTCAAAATTGAAATTTATGGTTGCATGTCTTATGGACCATCATAATCCCGAATAGAGGGCGTAAATCCATTCACATATGGCTCCCGAAAAGTCATATGCTTGTATGATCATTTGCTTGTGCATTTCACATGGTTGTGTAAACCCCCAAGTTTTCGGAATTAGTTTAGTATAAAACCCTAAACCGGAAGTCAAACGGAACCTAAAGGTCAACAAAACCCTAGTTTACCGTAACCGTTTAAGTCCGGCATTACCGTTTTCTTTGCCATAGAAAACGAAGTTGGGATGATTAGCTAGAATAGTTCGTAATAACCATAGGTTATATGAAAATACCAGTTTTTCGAATTTCGGGTGTCCTTCGAACCCGATCAGACACAGTTCTGAAAAACGTGTCCGAAAGCCCGGAATAGTAAAAATATTCCAAATACACCGTTAACTCGTAAAAATATGAGGTTTTCAAAAATATCAATTTCAAAATTTTTCGATAGCTAAAAATAACAGATATAGCTATTATATGCGATATTTTCTTACTAACGGTACTTTAATTGTCATATCTACTTTACATTACACTATTCATTACTATTCTACACTATTCTTTTATCTCTACTTTTTCTTACACCTATTCTTATACATTACATAACCTATAACCTTAACTTTTTACTTTTCTCATAACTTTATTTCACATCTACCTTACACATTACATCTTTCACTTATCAAAAATCAAAAAAATAAATCCCCTCTACATCATGTGGCCGGCACCGCAATTTGTTTCAATTTTTCATTTATTTTAATCACACAAAATTCACTCCTCATTTTCCTATAAATACCCCCCTCCTCTTTCACTTCTTTCACACATTCACTATCCACAAATTCATACAAAAACTCTCTCAAATTCTCCTCTCAAAACTCTCTCAAAATACCATCCCAAAACTCTCTCAAAATATTTCTACAACAACTTCTACCAACAACTAAAACCTATAACCACATAACCATACCAAAGTCTCCTTTAGGTAACCACCTTTTATTATTTTCTTCTTCTTCATGTCATGTAACTTTACATGACCATAGTGTGAGTTTCCAAAGACTACAAGTTATGGAAACTACATTATGTTCATGTATTGTTCTTGTTCATGCCAATCCATTTATGTTTATGTTGTTATTTTGTTTTATTATTATTAATATATTATTATCTATATATATGTATGTATATACATAATCTTTAGAGCATATAAACTCACTTGCAATTTATTTATTTCATGCAAAGCAATTTATTTATTTATTCCATTGCAATTTATTTATTTATTCCTTGTTGAATTAAGACTAGCCTCTAATCTTAGACTTGTCCTCATCAAGTCAAAACAAGTTTTTCTTTCTTTCATTTTATTTTATTTTAGGACTAGTCTACTTCTTAGTCCCGGGAGCCTTGAAAAAGCTAAGACTTCAATACTTGACCTTATTATTTATGTTTTATATTATTTTGTTTATTATTATTCTCATAATCATATTCATTTAGATTGTTGTCCAAAAATTTTATTTTCTAAAGATAATTAAACAAAAGAAGAATTTTGTCACTTAGAGATAAGTTTATGTAAAGTATAAAATCTATAAGATAACAAAAATAAACTCATTCCTTTTCAAGTTACAAAAAGAACTCACTATAGTTTTAGAAACTATTTTTACTTTAAAAAGCTATTTAAACCTTCATTATTCCACCTTGTTTTTCAAAAGAAAATATTTGTTGATACAAAAATGGTTCTTTTTATAAAAGATAAACAAGATGAATGACTAAGGAATTTTCAAGCAAAGACCTTTACAAACAAATAGGCAAAGAAACTCTATGGTTTAAAAACAAAAATAAAGTTATTTCTTTTCAATTTACAAGAAGAAACCACAAAAATTTTAGAAAAAGGTTTCTTAAATCACATATTGATCCACTTTGTTTTTATCAAGAAAATAAACTTTTATGAATAAATGATTTCTATGAGGCATGAGAAAGAATGAGAAATTTTCAAGGAAAAATTTTGCAAAACAAATAGACAAAGAAATTTGTACAAGAAAAATAAATAGTGTATTTTCTAAAAACTCCAAATTAATATTAGAATAGGAAACTTAGAAAATAGAAAAATTTAACTTTACTTGGGAAAAATAATGAAACATAAAGCATTTTTAGAAAACAAAGGAAACAAGGTATTCATTACAAGAAATCTACAAAAACAATTTTTTGGAAACTATATTTTCTAAAAACTTCAAACCGACATTATTTTACTCAAGAAAAATAATTGGACAACCAAACACTTGAGCATGCTTAAATATGAGTTATATAGTTATAAAAAGAGAATTTTTCAACTATATAGATAACTAAGTATTTATCAAACTAATTTTGATTTCTTGAACCAAAGGTGTTTTTACTTGGAAAATCCGTGGTGAATTTTGTCACCACTGTTTCGGGGCCTATATGGCCTTATTTGATGGAAATAATTTTGGAAATGGGTAGATCTTTTCGAGTAGGTAGAAATCGGTATATTATATGCGTGATTCCGAGTTAAAATGACCAAGTTATGGCCATTTTAAGTTGGAACATTCCTTTATATGAACTTTAACGTTCTTTTGACATTGTTTTGTCAAATCTAAAAAAAAATCATCAAGAAATACTTATTATGGGTATTTTCTTTGGTTAGGTGATCCCGAGGAAGGATTCCTTTTACCCGAGGATTATTACGACTAAGTGGAGTGTGTGAACGACTCATCCACCTAGAGAAATAGTCGACATGGCATCGTGAGTTTATTTCCATCAAAAGCTATGCTTGTTGTGCTTGTAAATTAGTTGCATTAGAGTTAGGAAAAGATAAACCGATGTGTATGTAAGATAATTCCTTGAAAGAATTATTAAGAACATCGAAGCTGGAATTGTTTTAAATGATTGTTTTAGTATAGTATTGATTTATATGAAATTTCTTGATCGCCTTAAATTTAAAAATAATTATGCTATGACTTTATAAATAAATGAACTCATGCATACCACGAAGTGAGTCACATTGCATTTTGGGTTATTATCCTTGGGTGAGAAGGATAGTAAGCTCATGTCGAAAGCAACACTTGGCGGGAGATCCGAAAGCGATTGCTTGGCGGCTTAATGGAAAATGCTTGGCGGAAGATCGAAAGCAAGGTCAATCAAGTAGATTCGGAATGCTTGGCGATGAGTGCTCGCGAGCATGAAAACTTTTTAACTAAAACTACTTGAATTGAGGTTATGTATCACCAAACCCCGAATGGAGGGCGTAAATCCATTCAACATATAGTTCCCGGAAAACTATATGCTTGTTTGCCACGTGCTTGTTGCATTACATTTGTTTGTTTAATCAACTTGTTTGAAATCTTGTTACAAGAAGTTATTTATGGAAATAGTTCTCACGAAGCCTTTAGCTTATACCCCAATAGATATCTTTTGCAGTTTCCCTACTTATGGTTAAGGCCACGAGGACCCTGCGGGCAGGTAATTTCTTGTTGGATACTAAAAATAGAAATAAAGTGCAGCATTAGCATTGTTGAACAAATACTCATGTAATAGATTAGTGATCAAAGGGATACGTCCCTAAGTTTGTAAGGCCATTAATAAGAATGAATAATTATTATGAATCCTCTTTTCTTAAATGTGTTATTTATATCTTCTTAAACTTCATAAGTCCATATATGGTCCTCTAAAGTTGTGAAAGTACGCCTTACACTTAATATAAAAGCTTTTGGGAATGACTAAGGTTGTCATACTTAAGCTTTAATATTGAGTGTGGCGGACTGTCACGTTTAGGGTACCCTTTGGGGTGTGACAGGCTGTTAATAACTTGTCTGTTATATACTATTGTTGAGCATTATTTATTTGGGAATATCTCACTAAGCCTATTAGCTTACACCCCGATAGTTTTATAGTGGTGTTCCTATTTTTGGTTGTTCCGAGAGAACACTTTTCACAGGGTTATCTTTTGGTTAAAGAAGCTTTTGAAGAAGTCGAGACCTAGCTAGAGGCGTGGACTTCTAGGAAAATCTCCTCAATATAAATCCCTAGTATTTGTAAATGTGAATTTAGAATGGATGGACTTCCATTATTATTTTGGTGGGGGTATGCCCCCTTGACTTTTGTAAAGGTTTAATTATTTATCTCGTTGTGATTTCTATTCTTAATGCTAATGTATGCCTTCTTTAAACTATTCGATTCAAAGTGTGATCCTAAAAGTTATGCAAGTACACCTTACAACAGATATATAAACTTATGGGATGACTAAGGTTGTCATACTTACGTTTAAATATCGAGTGTGGTAGACTATCGCGTTTTTGGTACCCTTTGGGGCGTGACAACCGTTGCACTCGTAACAATATGAGGATTTCAAAAATATCAGTTTTAGAATTTTTTAGTAACTAAAAATATCAAATATAGCTCATTTATGCGTATTTTCTTTACTACCGGTAATTTAAATGTCTAGTCTACTATTCATTGTATAATTTCTACTATTCATCTAACTCTGCTTTTTATTACTACTTACTTCTTACATCTTGCATATCTATTACTTATAATTTACTTTCCCCATAATACTTTTTACATAATTTTTCTTACACTTTAATTTCTTTTCATTGCAAAAATACAAAATTCAATCAAATCTCTCCCTCTCTTCCACAAGTAGCGCCGGCCCTTCTCTCTCTCTTCCATCAAATTTTTTTCCTTTTTCAATTAATTTTATTACATCTAATTTCCCTTCAAAAATCTCTATAAATACTCTCTCTCCTTTCATTTCTTTCAGACACTTCATTTCCTTGAACAAAACTCTTCCAAAATTTCTGTACAAAATTCCTCTCCAACAATTTCTTCTCAACTCTCTTTTCTCTCCATAAAACTACCTTCCATATATTACTACAAGTCCTCTTTTCTTCTTCAACCAACAATATAATTTAGGTAAAGAAACTTCTATAAATATTTTCATATCACGTAACTTAACATGACCATGGTATATTTTTTTTAAACCTGTGGTGTTATGGAAGCAACACTATGTTCATGTTTTGTTCTTGTTCATGTACAAAGATTTCTTTATGTTGTTATGTTATTGTATTGCTATATTGTTATATTATTATTGTTACTCTAATCTAACTCCATATATAGGTATTATATATATGTATATCTATATTTCTTAGAGCTTAAATGCTCACTAACCTAACATTTTATTATTACTCTTATTATTGCCCTTATTATTATGTTTTTCCTTTTCTTTTTTTTTTTTTCCTTTTGCAACTAGTCTATTCTTAGTTTTGGAAAGCCATGATGAAGCTAAGACTCTCAATACTTAACCTTACTATTATGCTTATTTGCTTCTTATATATCTTTCTATCTTATTATTTGCTATTCTTATCTTTTTCATGACTATATAATCATATTCATGCACGACCGAGTTGTTGTTGTTGTCTTAACAAAAATAAAATGGATTCTTTTTTTAATAAAGAAGATAAGGCTAAACTTTTTCTAAAATAAATTTTGTCTCTTGGCAAAGATTTTTCCATCAAAGAGGCTTAAAATTGTTTTTGATAAATTTTTTTCAAAAACTTAGACAAGTTTATCATGAATTTTTAAAGTATTAGCAATCAAGATTTCCTCAAGGATTTACCTAAGTAGATAAACACTCTCTTTTCAAAATAGTATCATGAAAATTATTAACACCTTAATGTAGATAATTCTTTGTTATGTAAATTTTATTAAAAACTTATTTATAAGATTTTTATCAACTTCATAATAAAAGCCAAGAACTAAACAAATTTTCAAAATCAATGTAGAAATCAACTCACTAGTTTATAAATCAATTAGAGAAATAAAATTTACCAACAACCTAAAAAAGTAAGTTTTTAAAATAATAAACTTATTTACTAAGAAGAAAAAAAATTAAATATGAAGAGAAAATATACATGTAACACAACTAAAAACCTTAGATACCACTAACAACTTAAGAAAAATTTTGAAATTTCATTTTTTTTTTTTTCAAATCAATAGAAATAGAATTGGTAGATATCCTAAAAAGACTAAGTTTTTGAAAATTAATTTATCTTTTGAAAAGCTAGGAATGAAATTATAATAAGAAAGCACTAACTCATGATAACCCAAGAATTTTAAGCTTTCTTCCCAACAACTTAAAGAAGACTTTTAAAATATAAATCTTTCCAACTCTTAAGATAGGTTGTTTTATGAAAAATTATTGTTGAGACAATACCATTAAAATTATGCATACAGTATGAGTATATCTCTATATACTCAAAGGATTTTTCTATCATACAAATATCTATATGTTTATTTAAGGATTTTTTGATGAAGAAAAGTTTGAAAAATTGTATTTTGAGGGCTGGGAAAATTCGTGACTTTTATGTACCCTATTGTTTAGGACCTAAATGACTTTTTATAACAAAAATAACCTTAAAAATTGATAGATCTTTTTGAGTAGGTGGAAAACAACATATAATATATGAAATTCCAAGTTAAAATGGGCAAGTTATAGCTATTTTAATTTGAAATTTCACTGTACACGATTTTTGACGACCTTAATGAAATAGAATTGGCAAGTTTAAGTAGAACTTCCATAAAATACTCATTTTTGTATTTCTCTTGTTTAGGTGGCGTGGAGACCGAGTCTCCATACCTCAAAGATTACTACGACTAGAAGTTTGTCCATACAATGGCTAAGTGAGTTTATTTCTTACATTCTTGTACTTATATTTTTGCTGTAGAATAGTAGCACTAGAATTAGGAAAAGATAAAATGGAAGAGTGTATGTGCTTTATATATATGGTTGAATTTATGTTAAGTATATCGATGCGAAAATTTTTTATAATCAAGGTTTGATTTAGATAGGAATGACATGTCTGCAAATTTTATTATCACCCTTAAAATATCTAATATTATGCCATGAGTACTCAATTAAATTGATTCGTACATATCACATCTGAGTCACATTGCATTCATTACTACACACTTAGTGGGACAAGGGCATAGTAGTAAGGTTCGTAGAGCCTGAAAATCTACATAACCGTGAATGGTTGCCCGAATTAATTTAATAGTGAGTAGATACTCGAATTTAAATGAACTACAAAAATCTTATTTGCGAAATGCAGACTTCGTGACCTAGAACACCTAACCCTGAATGAAGGATAAATCCATTCAATGCATGATTTCCCGATAAGTCATATGTATTATTTACTCACGTGCTTATTGCATTTCGTGTGTTTGTCTCAAATAACTTGTTTGATATTTGGTAGTGCAAATACTTGATTTTGGAAATGATTCTCACTAAGCATATAAGCTTATACCCCCTTAGATATTTTTTGTAGCATACTACCTTTGGCTAAAGCCTAGGGGCTACTTTATCTAGGTATTACCTTTTGAATCAAGAGCTTTGAATAGAAGTCGAGATCTAGATATAGGCGTAGGCTTCTACGTAAAACTTCAATGTATTTATTTTGCAGAAACACTCTCTGATGGAATAAGTTGTTTTGATGTAGGTATGCCCCATTTAATAATTGTAAGACTATGTATTTTGATTAAGTTAAATTGTTCTGATTTCTATTCTTAATTGCTATTTGTATATCTTCTTAGATGGCTGATTTCAAAGTTTGATCCTTTATGATCATGAACATATGCCTTACACCTGATATCAAGGCTTTTTGGATGACTAAGGATGTCATACTTAAGCCTTAATATTGAGTGTGGCGGACTATCACGTTTAAGGTACCCTTTGGGGCATGACAGATACTGTAGAAATATATATATATATATTCTATTAATGTGGGAGGGGAAGTGTTATTTTACCCTTTTATTATTATTCATATTAGGGTGGACCATAAATCCTCTTATTTATCAATATATGAAAACTTTGTCCTTTACTATGATTATTTATTTTTATATTACAGAATTAATATCCTATGAAAATTTTGAAATACCATATGATGAAGCATATATAATTTAAAATGAGATGTGTAATTTTGTCTCTAAGTAAATCAAACATAAAAAAGATGGCATTTTTCCCCCTTCTTTTGGGTTATACTTAATAGTATGTATGAATACTAATCTTACAGTGATATATTAAGTCCAAATCTCCTTTAGTCATTATCACTGGAATACCAAAGTTTTATTTTATTGAATCTACTAATTGTTCTTAAAAGTTTGTTTATTTTTATTATGTCAGTTCTCATTTCTTACAAGTTATGAAGTAAACAAACAATAAATACTATACATAGTTTACCGCAAGGAAGTAAGAAATCTTTTAAGGTTATGGTTGATTGCATTTATGTAATAATTGCATATGCATGACCATCTCCCTGTATAAATTAAAGAATGACTATTTAAAATATACAAAGAGTCATTGAACTTTAGGATAATCATTAAATCATTTCATAGATTCTAGTTATTAGGGCTGTAAATGAATCGAGTTGAAATGATATAGTATTGAGCTTGAACTCGATTGAGCTTAAGATTTTAAGCTTGCGTTCAACGCTAAATAACACCACATAAGCTCAAGCTTGACTCGATTAAGCTCCGTTCAGGCTCGATTTATTAAAAATATATATTTATAATTCTAATTCAAATAATATTAATACCCAAACTTAATTGAATGTAATTAATATTTATACTCAACTCAAGCTCGATAAAACTTTATTAGGCTTACAAGTTAATCAAGCTAAATAGACAATGCTTGACATCGGCTCGATAAACTCTCCAGTAGCTCGGACTTAAACTCGATTCAACTATTCTTGAATCAAACTCGAGTAAATATCAAGCAGAGCTAATGAAAAAAAAAAAAGATAATAAAAAAACTATTGAAGTCAAGCTCAAGTAGTTTGTAAACTAATTGGATTCTTTTGCATCCTTACTACCTATATGTAAAGAGACCCTTTGCATTTACAAGGTGTGAGTTTGCTTCTATAGTTAGTATATATATATATATATATATAAATAACCTATAAATCGTTAAATTTTTAAAATGGCCACTAAAAGAAATTCTAAATAAGGACTATCCAAGACTTGAGCCACCATTTAGTCTATATATATACATATTTTTAAAAGGGTTAATGACGAATATGGTACCTGAACTTTGTCAGAAAGTGCAATTAAGTATCTAAACTTTTAAAAGTTCAATTTTCAGTACCTAATTGAACTTTTCGAGGCCAAAATTGGTACCTCTATTAGCTCCATTAGGTATGTTAGTATACGTGGTATTTTCAGCCAATAAGAACATGACACGTGTCCTTTTATAAAACCAGATAAATAAAACAAAAGAAAAGAACAAGAAAAAGCCAAATCATTATTGTCTTATTCTTTTTCTTTTCTATTTTTTTAATATCTTCTTCTTTCCTTGTTTCTTCTTCTTCTTCTCTTCTTTCCGCTTCAAAGGACACATACTCTCCTAAATAAAAGAAGCCACCCAATTAGCAACATAGTTTGCATTCTTACTAATATGAATAAAAGATAACTTTACATCCTTTAAAGATTTCACAAGGAGCTAGGCTTCTTCTAAAAACGATAATGAAGACTAATGAAGCCCTTCCTTTTGACCATTAAGGGCCCAAATCATGTGAAGACAATCTGACTCAATCTACACAAAATTCCAACCCTAAGCCTTGATCAATTTGAGTCCAAGAGCACACGCTGCAATTTCACAAGCCTCTAGTGAAGGATAAAAGCCAATTTCCAAATCCCCACCTAATAAAAGACTAGTTGTAGATCTAGTTACCACCACCAAGCCTACTACAGATGAGGGCCTAACCCAAGAATCATCTGTATTGATCCTAACCAAACTGGTGCTATTGCTCTCATTCAAAAGTAATCAGACCACTTGTTGATTACTAAAACTATGCTTCTCCAAACCTTTTTGTCAACACCACACCTTCTCCCACATTGGACAATCATGTCTACATTTCCAAATTCAGCATAGCTGTCCCTTTTACCCTTCTACCTAAAAATAGAAATAGAATCCTCAACGTCTCTTTTCTGAGGATATTCATCAAAAAACACCTTAGACATTGCTTCCTTAAGTGATAGATTCTCAAGATTGCCTTTCTCCTTAAACCATGCCTATGTTTTAACCACTATACCTGTGGGATTTAGATTTCTATGGCTATAAAAAGCTTCATGTCTTTCTCTCCAAATTAACCAGGCTACATCTAAAAACACCGCTTCCTTTTGTCTCTAATTAAGACAAGAAAAATCCTTGCTCCCAATCATATGCTTCCACCATTCAAAAAATAAAGTCACCTTATGTTTATCAAACCTCACTCCCAAAGCGCTAAACCAAACATAAGCTGCCCAATTACGACACAAAATAGCATGTTCTAGGGTTTTTTATTCATTACCATAAAGAGAATACAATGAAGGTACTATCAAATGATGGTGGAGATTTTGCATTACTGGGATTGTGACCTTTTGGAAGGGTATGAACATTCCAAAGCTTCTTCTACTCTAATTTTGAAATGAAATTAGAAGAATAAGGTTTACTAATGAACTTTATTTTCCTTTGCTCATGTAACAGATGATAGACTGACTTCATAGAGCAATCCCCCCCTCCTCTCATAGGGCCATACTAGTTAAGCCACCAAAGCGAAACTCAAAATAGGTATACTTCTAATCGTATTGAGCTCAAAATATAATAGCAAGTGTCATATACTATCCAGATTCCAATCTAGGGTATCTAGATTCTCTCACATGTAAATTAAGATCAAAATGTGTTCCCCTTTCGAGAGTACGGTTCTATAGTAAAGGAATCCATCTGTTTATCCCTACCCATACTTGATCACCCCTACTAACCTTCCATAAGGCACTTACAAAAGAATATCACTACCTTCCAATAAACTACATTATCCTTAAGAAGATCTACTCCCTCAACTAGCGTCTCTAAGGGTACTATTAGGAAAATAAACTCCCTTAAGCACTTGAACCTAAAGTGCATCCTGAAACTTGTAAGCACGCTAAGTAAGTTTAGTGAGAAAACTTAGGTTAAAAAGATGAAGATCTCTAAAGCCCATGCTACCTCTATCTTTAGCCTTTGTCATTCTACCCTAATCAACCTAATGAACATGACCCTACTCCTTACGTTGACCTCACCAGAAATTTACAATTTAAGCATTAACTTGGTAGCACCATTCAAAGGAAATTTAAAAGTTCCCATTGAATAGGTCGAAATGGCACAAGCAACTGATTTAATAAAAGTTTCTCTTCATGCTTCATTTAGGAGCTTCTACTTTCAACTTTGAAGTTTACTTGACAATTTCTCAAGCCTCACATTTCGACCAATCCTAAACAAAAGAAGGACTAGGATCAACTGTACTAGCCATTCCTAAAGCTATGCTTACCTCATGCTTCCAATCCTCTGCAGTATTCTTATTGACAAATGCCAATGGCATATTGAAATTGAGTTCTTGACTTGAAGCAAAGTAATAGTCCAATAAAAAATTCTTTAAATTAAGAAAATTTCTTTATTTCCTGCTTCTGCAAAAAATAAGGAATCATTTGCAAATAATAGATGTGTTAGCACAAGGAGTTAAGATGGATGCCTTCAAGTTGTCGTATTCTTGCAGCTTTGATTAAACCTCTAGAAAGCACACCAGCCACTAAAATGAAAAGATAAGGAGATAAAGGATCCCCTTGCCTAATGCCTCTAGTGGGCTAATCAACCAACTTCCCATTGACTAATATATTAAAAGACACACTAAAAACATATTTCATGATCCAGTTGCCCCAACATCAAGCAAAACCCATTCTAATCATAACTGCTTCAAAAACTCCCATTCTACACGATCATATGCTTTACTGATGAACCAAGGATGGTTACAATCTTATTTTGATGAGAAAGTATATTACACAAATGCTCCAGAAATTAGTTAAGATACATTTAATAAGAAAAAATTGTTTTTAATATGTTTAAGCTTTAATGTGCATATATGTGTTTCTATGTGTGTTGTTTATTGCAGATTATGTAAGAACAAATTGTGATGCCCCAATCTTGATCGCAGCCTTCATTGCAGACTTCATCGAAGACTTGGTCGAGGACTTGATTGGTCCAATTGAGGTGTAATTCCAAGGCATGACAAGTGGAACAAAACAAGATACACAAACTCAGTTGCAGGATAAATTGAGGGGTGTCGAGTTTAGGGCACGATAATTATAGGCCCTGATAATTTAAAAAATAGTCATTGCAGACTTTCAAATTCAATTATTGGAAGTTATTTTGGGGGAAAACGGCTATGTTTTTAAAGCTGATATATAGAGAGTGTTTTTGGATTTTTTTTAAGAAGAAAGAGAAGAGAGTAGAGCTTAACTTGCATATATTATATAAAAATACTCTCTATTTGTGTTTGTTTCTATTGAACGAATAGTGTTATTCATGATTTTAGTGAAGTCCTCATGTGTTAAGGCTTCTGTGTGAAGTCCTTTGCGTGTGTAGGTATTAAGTCAAGTCCTTGTTGTGAGGCATTGTTGTAAAGTCCTCTTTATGAGGCGGTTATTTTAATTGAATAAAGTGTGAAGTCCTTTTTAAGTGAGGCAAATTGTGGACCATGAAGACTAAGGGATGGGGTGAACTCCACGTTAAATCTGGTGTAATCTTCTCCTTTCCTTATCTCTTTATTATTATTGTTGTAATTGTGAGTAAAAGATTAAAGATATAATTGTTGGTTAAGTGAGCTTAAAATTGGTTTAAAAACTCACCTTGTAGCATCGCTTCCACAATATGTGCAAGTAATCAAGCCTAGTGATACTTTTTTTTTTTAATAATTGGTATCAAAATAGGGCTCTAAGATTAATGCTTACCGCATCTTAGAGAAAAGTTTTTGTAGTTTTTAAAAACATTACACTTAGGTGTTTTTATGTGCTAAAAAATGAGTTGTTCATTAAGTGTAATTTAAGTCTTTTAGTTGAGCATCATATCTTAACAAAATGAGCTTTTACCCAAAATTAAGAATGCAACTGGGACGGGTTCGGGACGGGTATACTAAAACCCAAACTTAAATCCGATACCCAATAGGATTCCCAAAACCCGTCCCAAACCCTATAGGGTTTTTGTCCATGAACCCAAAACTCGCTAGGCAAACCTTATAGGGTACCCGAAACCCGATATAAAATTAGAATCATTATACAATAGACTATTTAAAAAGTCATTATAAATTGTTTTTTTCATATTTTTCTATTTCTGATCTGTTTTCACTTTATAGGCCAAGAAAAAACTCTTATCATTACTCATGCAATCCTTTTTATAAAATCCCAACCATTTTCATGGGAAGAAAATCATTGAATGAAACAGTATGATAACAGGAATGAAAGGCTTAAATTTGAGGAGAGTGAGCTAAGACCAAGACTGAAAGTGAAGACCATAGAGTATTAGTCTACTGCCCAAGGGTTTTTTACTTTTTCTAAATGATTTTATAAAAGAGAAAAAAATAACTTCACAATTAATGAAGCACAGCTAGTTAATTTCAGAGACTGAGGTTAAACATAATATATATATTTATATATTTAAATGGATTCAGGTTTCCCAACGGTTTTATACTTGTCCCAAAACCCCATAGGGTTTTATTATTGATCCCAAACCCTATAGGGTATTTATCAGGTTGGGCGGGTCAGGTACCCTATAAAAATCCTCCCACTTGTATCCCTGTCCAAAATGCTTAGCTAAGGAGTTATGTTGTATTTAATAAGTTGTTTATTATATATAGATTGGGAACATTTGATTGATCATTACATCTTTTCAAGTGAGCTTTCACCCGAATGTGTAATTGAGGGGGAGTCCTAAGTTGTGGGGGATAATGTTATGCAATAATTGTTCTCATCAAAAAGAGAGAGACTGAAGAACTAAGGTTAGTTATAATCTTGCTTTGATGAGAAAATGTATTGCACAAACGCTCCACAACTTAATTAAACTATATTTAATAAGCAGAACTTATTTCTGATATGTTTAAGCTTTAATGTATATACATGTGTTTATGTTTGTATATGTGTTGTTCTCTATAGATTGTGAGGGAACAAATTGTCATGCCATAGTCTTGATCACGGACTTCGTTAAGGGCTCGATTAGTCCAATCAAAGTGCAAATCCAAGGCGCGACAAATGGAACAAAACAAGAAAGCACAGCTTTAGTCGCAGCCTTGATCGTGGGGTAACTCAAGACTCAACAAGTATAACTCCAAGGCACAACAAGTATAAATCTAAGACTCGACGAGCACAGACTTGGTCGAGGGATAAATTGAGGCATGACAAGTTTAGAGTGTGACAAGTTTAGGGTGTGATAGTTTAAAAAATAGCCGTTATAGACTTTTAGATTCAACCAACGGCTTTTAGATTCAACCATCGATGGTTCTTTTAAGGGAAACAACTATATTTTCAAAGAGAGAGAAGAGAGTAAAGCTCAACTTACATGGATTATATAAAAATACTCTCAGTTTGTGTTTGTTTTTGTTAAAGGAATAGTTCTATTTGTGAGATTAATGAGCTACTATTGTAAGAAACTATTCACGCATTCGTTTGTGAGTATTTTAGTGAATTTCTCATGTGTTTGAGGCAATACGTGAAGTCCTCTATTTTGAGACATTTGTGAAGTCCTCTTCATGAGGCAATTGTTTTGAACGAATGAAATATGAAGTCCTCCTTAAGTGAGGCAACTGCGGACCGTGGAGAATAAGGGGTAAAAATCCACATTAAATCTGGTGTTATCTTTTTCTTCCCGTCTCTCTTTATTATTATTGTTGTAACTATGCATAAAAAAATAAAAGAGATAATAGTTGGATAAGTGAGCTTAAATTCGGTTTTAAAACCTACCTTTTAGCTTCCGCTTCCACAACATGTGCCTATAATCAAGCCTAGCTTTAATATAAAATTTTGTTTTCAAAAATTGGTATCAGAGCGGGTCTCTAAGGTTAATTCTTAATAGCATCTTAAAGGAAAGTTTCTGTGGCTTTTAAAAAACACTACTAAGCTTATGTGTTTTTGTTTGCTAAAATGAGTTGTTCATTAAATATCATTTAAGTCTTTTAGCTGAGCATCATATCTTAACAAAATGAGCTTTTACCCAAAATGCGTAACTGAGGGAGTTAATTTGCATTTAATAAGTTATTTATTACATGTAGCTTTGGAACCTTCAATGGAGCATTACATCTTTTGCAAGTAAGCTTTTACCTGAATGTTTAATTTTAAGTTGAGGGGAAGCAATATTGTGCAATAATTTTTCTAATTAAAAAGGGAGAGATTGATGAACCAAGGTTGGTTACAATATTGTTTTGATGAGAAAATGTATTATACAAACACTCCATAACTTAGTCAAGCTACATTTAATAAGCAAAACTTGTTTTGATATGTTTAAGCTTTAATGTCCATATGTGTGTTTATGTTTATGTTTATGTTTGTATATGAGTTATTCTATACAAGCCTTAGTCGTGATCATGGACTTCATCGAGGACTCGATTGGTCCAATTGATGTGTAAATCCAACACGCGATAAGTGGAACAAAACAAGAAAGCACAGCCTTGGTCAAGGCCTTGATAGTGGGGTAAATCAAGGGCTCAACAAGCTTAACATTAGAGCACAATAAATATAAATCTAAGGCTAAATGAGTATAGACTTGGTCAAGAGGTAAATTGAGGCATGATGAGTTTAGGGTATGACAAGTATAGGGCACGACAATTTAAAAAAGAGCCATTGCAAAATTTCAAATTCGATTATTGGTGTTTCTTTTGGGGGAAAACAACTATGTTTTTAAAGTAGCAATATATGGAGTGTTTTTTGGTGTTTTTTAAAGAGAGAGAAGAGAGTAAAGCTCAACTTGCGATTATGTAAAAATACTCCCTGTTTGTGTTTTTATTTTAAGTAAATAGTGTCATTCATAAGATTAGTGAGTTAATATTGTAAAGCACTATCCACGCATTTGTTTGTAAGTGTTTTAGTGAAGTCCTCCTATGTTTAAGGCAACAGGTGAAGTCCTTTGTGTTGAGGCATTTATGAAGTCCTCTTCGCGAGGCAATTGTTTTGGATGAATGAAGCGTGAAGTCCTCCTTCATTGTAGCAATTGTGAACCATGGAGACTAAGAGGCAGGCCGGGCTCCACGTTAAATCTAGTGTTGTCTTCTCCTTCCCTTAGCTCTTTATTATTATTGTTGTAATTGTGCGTAAAAGGATAAAAGAGATAATGGTTGGATAAGTGAGCTTAAAATCCATTTAAAAACCCACCTTGTAGCTTTGGCTTCTGCAATATGTGTATGTAATCAAGCCTAGTTGCGCTTTACAATTTTTTTCCAACAAATTTAACTTATAACTCTAATCTTAAGTTTTGAAGTTTGCTATGATATCTTACGAGATTATAAATTACCTACAAACTTCCATATTCAAAAAAAAAATTTAAAATATATCCGATGTCTATTATAATTATCAATATTATTATAATTATTAACAAAAAATATTATAATATCAAAAGTTGTAGATTTAGGTATCAGTGGCTATTAATGAGAAATGATGACTGTAGTTTGGAGACTTGTAGTAGCCATCACATGCAACCTTACTTTTCACTATCATTTGTAGATAAAAGTTATTATTAAACACATTGATAGGAATTAGCTTCCAACAAGTCCTATTACAAGAGCCTGAGCTAAGCGATTATAAAACTTAGCTCTAAGAATTTTGTTGAATCAACCTCAAGAAGATGAGTATGATTTCTTACATGACTGTGGAATGTATCATATCAATTATTGAGTCAATTTGTAAGAAATAAAGAGAGAAATATGAAGGAAATGAAGACCTGAGGCTACTAAAGGGAGAATCACCCCAATGATTCATGAAACCTGAAAACCAGAGGCTACCAAGGGGAGAATCACTCCCATGATTCATGAAAAGTGAACATCAGATGCCACTAAGGGCATGATTACGCCCGTGATTTATCAAAAGGTGAAGATTATATGCCCCTAAAGGCTTGATCACGCCCATGATTTGTCAAAAAAGCAAAGAGCAGAAGCCTCTAAAGGCATTGTCAGGGCTATGATTCTTGGAATCACACATGTAATCATGCCCGTGATTTGTAAAATGTGAAGATCAGAGGCTAGTAAGGAGAGGTCCACACTATTGATTTATCCTTACCCTGTTTTGCATGAATTTTCTTTATAAATTTTTATTATTTACTATTTTTCCATTATGTGAGGTTTAATATAAATACCCTGTAAACCTTAATGAGAGACTTCATTAATAAACTCCCTTTGTATTGCCTTTCATTTTGAGAGTCAAACAATTAGTTCTTATCAATCTATTGTGATTATGGCAAACAACCTCTCAATCTATCTTGTGTGTCATATCAAGGTAAGAGAGAGTATAGCTCAGGTTGCTAACGGTGTGTAATATCCGATAGTAATGCTATCAAAATACAAATTCTAAAACACCATATCACGGGTTTGGCACATATCATTTTGGTAACAGAGCTTCGAGTTATGACAAGTTAAGTGTTATGTAGAAAACCATAGGTACATCGTGCTTCTTGTTGAATTTGTAGATCTAGTACTTGTAGTAGTGGATTGAGTCATAAATTCTTGCAATATTGTTGTTGCCATAACCACATTGAAGTATTAAGAAGTTGTGATCTTGTTTGTCTTGTGTTCTTATGGGTTTGGAAGAGTGCATACGAAGTGTTTGATGAAATGTCTCAACCAAGCCCTTCTTTAGTAATGCATCATTTGAGTGGTGATTATTGTTGCATTGTGTTGATTGTTGTGTTAATGGAGTATCGTGGCATTGTTGGCTTGTTGTGACATTGGAACTGTATTTGAAGCAAGGATGATATTTTCGCTCATAATGTGTTCGATAAAATTCATGTGAAGTGTTGCATTGTTGTTTGAGCCAGGTAATCAGGGAGCAAATCTTAAAGATACTATTACAATGACTATTGATCAACGCCTTGATCAATTGATTACTTTGACAGAGTGTATGTTAGAGCATTTAGGGGTACAACCCTTAGCCGAAGGTGAGGGTGACAATTCTGTTGCCCGAGAAGTTCAAGCCCATTAGGGAACCAAAAGGGTTAAGATTAAGATCCCACCCTTTAATGAGGGAGGATCACCTAATGATTATCTGGATTGGGAACAATATTAGAGCAAGTTTTCAAGTGCTAAATTATCATGAATTCACTAAGTACGACTTACAACTTTAGAATTCTCCAGGTATGCCGCCTTATGGTGACTGATCATGCTTTATATATATATATGTTTTTCAAAACTCTTTTTAGTCTCTTTTAACATTTTTTTAAACAATCATATTTAACCTGCCAGTATATCGGGTGCGTGTGCAATAATAAATTTCAGTGAATACATGTCGTATCCATGGAAAGTGAAGACTAGCTATCAAATGTATTAGTTCTAATTATAATTAGACAAATCAAATTTGTTTCTCTTTTTGGATTTTCTGATATAGAAATAAACTACAAAGAAATAAGGATTTCCAACATCTATAAATTGATTAGGTTAAGAGCCAATAAATCTGAACAATCAATCAAATGTATGTTGTCAATCAGAAATATGCTTGCATATCCAAATTGTTAATGAGTTTAGTTTTTAACCAATCAAGCACCAGATAACAACTTTCTTTTCCAAAGTAAGCAATTACCCTAAATTAACCAATCAATGTTCCCTATTCCTAGGAAAGTGATCAATTGACTAATCTATTTAATTTACCAAACCTTAATTGAATTCAAACCCATATGTTTATGTGATATGTAATCTTGATTAGATATTCACAAAAATGATTAGAAATAAATTTTCCAATTATGATCCTAATCTATCATGAATTTTAGATTCAATCCAAAATCTCTGATTTGTGAAATAACATCAACAACTTGAATACTAACAATGATTCAATCAACAATAGGGATTATTAATCAAATAATTCATATCAACAACTCAGAACCAAACAAAGCACAAAGGAATCAAGCTTTCAACACCATCCAAAACATGAACATGAGAAAAAGAACAAAATCACCTTGTCAATGAAATCATGTTCTTAAATTCAAATCCAAATGATGTCTTCCACTTGAATCCGGTGTGGAATCCCTAAACAAATCAAAAAGAAAACCTCTTTAGTGTTCTAAACCCTATCTAAATCTAGGAGGTATGAAAATAGAGAGGAATTCCATACCTAAGGTTTCACACTTCTAATGATCAACAAGAGAAGTTTATATATGAAAAGCTTCGTAGGGACATACGCTGGCAAGTACACAAGCGGCTTACTTTTAGATCTAGCCAACGTTTCTTTGCAAAATTAATTTTTGAGAGTTGCTACGTTTTTTCATCGGCTCCAACGCACCAGCGTTCAATGATTCAAAATTTTCCAAGGCAAATACACAGTGTTTAGGTAGTGTTGAAGCGATATAGACCGACACCAACATGTACACTGGCGACATAGATTTATAGATGGCCAGTGAACAGGTGAAAAAAATTGTAGGATGTTTTTTTCTACTTAAGGCTGGTAGCGTTGCTTTGAAATTTTGCCGGTGTTGGGTTGCTTTTCAATGTAAGCTGGCTGTATAGCTTTGTTTGGAGCATGTGTACTTTGAATTCTTTGCCAAATTTGCACAAATCTTCCCTATTTTGCATGAATTTGTTGTATAAGCCTCAATGACATGAAATAACATAATAAATACACTTAAATACCATTTCCATTTGATTTCTATAAAATCTATAATAGTTAAGAATGCTTTGTTCATTGAAAAGTTGAGTAAAATATGACTTTATTAGTAGTATAATCTATTGAGTAGTAGAAGAAGAAGTAGAGAAGCTGAAATTACCACAGGATGATGAAACATATGTTAAATAGGAGATTTGTTCCAGATTATTATCGGCAGGAGTTATACTTAAGATTGCAGTCTTTATGCCAAGGTAGAATGAGTGTGGAGGATTATATCAAGGAGTTTGAAATGTCAACAATTCAATGCAATGTAGAGGATCCTCAAGAGCAGACCATGGCCCACTTCATAACTAGGTTGAAGTTTAAGATCGCCAATGTTGTGGAAGTTTAGAGTTTTCACACATTAGAGGAAGCTATCGACTTAGTTTGCAAGGTCGAAAGGCAACGAAATAGAATTTTATATCAATCCTTACTTCCTCCTAATCGGGGATATAGCTCCAACTATCATTTCCGGAGAGAAGTTTGAAGAAAGAAAGTAGTGGAAATGTTGGGAAGATTGATAGAAGAGATGACAACTGAGGCAAGGCAGTTGCTAATACTAGTAGTGCCAATACTGAGGCATAGATAGTAGAAGATGGAGTGCCAGGTGAAATGCTTCAAGTATGGACACATTGCTACTCGACATCCAAATCGAAGAGTTATGATTGCTGTGTTTGGACATACAGAGCTTGAAGTGGTAGGTGAAGATGAGAAAGAGGAGGAGGAGAATATATTGGCAAAATTTGACGAGGAGGAAGATGGTACTGCAAAAGTTAAGGTCTTACTACTAACATGTCCTTAGTAGTGACGCAAGCCTTGAATATAGCTCAGACCACTAATGATGAACAAAGAGAAAATATATTTCATATTAATTGTAAGTTAAAGGATGCAATTTGTACAATCATTATAGATGGAGGAGTTGCACAAATGATGCAACTGTTTCTATGGTCGAGAGACTTAAGCTTCCTATTATTCCACATCTACATCCATATAAGCCACATTGGCTATGTGACAAGGGTTCAGTTCAAGTGATTCGATAGGTTAAAGTATCGATCTCGATTTCGAGAAGGTGTGAAGATAAGTATGTGATGTTCTACCCATGATTGCTACGCATATTCTCTTGAGTAGACCTTGGCTTTTTGGGCTACAAAAATACTTATGCCTTTGTGAAGGATGGCAAAAAGATACCTTTAGGGCCTATGAGTCCAACTGAGGTCAGGATCACATATTATGAGATTAACCTACCCAAGAAGGAGGCCTTGATTATGACTAAAGGCAAGTTGACGCAAGTTATTAATTCAAGAGAACCAATGTTTTTATTGCAGCTTAGACAGATATTAAGGGTTGATAACCAAACGACTCTTCTTGAGGTAATTCAGCATCTTTTGAAACGCTTTGTTGAAGTTTTTCTTGAGGAGTTACCACCAAGATTGCCTCCTATATGGGGGATTGAGCATGCCATAAATCTTATTCCAAGGCCAACATTGCCTAATAAGCTTGCTTATCGAACGAATCCAGAAGATGCAAAGGAGCTTAAGCGACAACAAGTCAATGACTTGATGGAGAAAGGATTCGTGAGAGAAAGTACGAGTCCATGTTTGGCACTAGCTTTGTTAGTATCAAAGAAGGATGGTAAGTGGTAAATTTGCATCGATAGTTGTGCAATCAATCAAATTACTATCAAATATCGTTATCCAATACCTAGATTGGATTACATGGTTGATGAGCTTCGTGATGCCCATATATTCTCTAAAATAGATTGAGAAGTGGTTATCACCAGATCAAAATGAGACTAAGAGATGAGTGGAAGACAGCCTTCAAAACCAAGCATGGTTTCTATGAATGGCTTATAATGCCATTTAGACTTACTAATGCTCCCAGTACATTTATGCGACTAATGAATCATGTCTTGAGGGAAATCATTGGTAAGTTTACTGTTGTATATTTTGATAACATTATTGTTTACAGTGTTGATTTGAAAATGCATGGGGAACACTTGACAGTTGTATTTGAAGTGTTGAGGAAGGAGAAGTTGTATGGCAATTTGGCCAAGTGTGTGTTTTATCAAACGAAAGTTATGTTTTTGGGCTTTGTAGTTTTGGGAGATGAAATTAGAGTGGATGATGACAAAATCAAGGCTATCACTAAACAAAATATTACTAAGGTACGAAGCTTCCATGGATTTGCTTCATTCTATAGCCTACTCATTCGGATTTTCATCACTATTGTCGCATTGCTTACTGAACTCACCAAGAAAGGGGAATGATTTAAGTGGACGAAAAGGCTAAGAGGAGTTTTGAGGAAATTAAGCAGAAGCTAACAACTGCTCTAGTATTTGTGTTGCTCGACTTTGATAAGGTCTTTGAGTTGGAGTGTGATGCTTCTGGAGTAGGGATAAGCACTATGTTGATGTAGGAGTGACGTCATATTGCTTATTTTTGTGAGAAGTTAAGAGAAGCAACATTAAATTACTTTGTTTATGACAAGGAGCTTTATTCCTTGATTCGAGCTCTTACCTCTTGGCAACATTATTTCATGCCTTGTGAGTTCATTATTTATATAGAACATGAGTCCTTGAAACACTTAAAGAATCAGAATAGATTGTCTCAATGACATGCTAGATGGATGGAGTTTGTAAAGCGGTTCAGCATGTGATCAAATATAAAAGGGAAGCTTAAATGTAGTAGCTGAAATACTGTCCCACAAGTATTCATTGATTACCTCTTTATACTCTAGATTGTTGGGATTTGGAGTAATTATTGAGTTATGTACTAGTGATGAGGATTTTGCCTCTATAGTAGGTAAATGTGTTGATGGGAGATCTATAGATGGATATATTATGCATGAGGGCTACTTAATCAAGCAAGGTAAGTTGTATACCCAAATGTTTCCTAAGAGAATTGCTGGCGAAGGAAGCTCATGCTGGGGGATTGTCAGGCCATTTTGGAGAGAAAAAGACTCTTGAAATTTTGAAGGAGCATTTTTATTGGCTTAAAATGAGGAGTGATGTGAATTCAGTTGTGGAACATTATGCTACTCACAAACGGGCTAAGAGTAGAAAGGAGCCCTTTGGGATGTATATGCCCTTATCAATACCTGCACGGCCTTAGGTAGATGTGTTGATGGATTTTGTGTTGGGATTGCCAAAGACTGTGAGGGGAAAGGATTCTATCATGGTGGAGGTGGATAGATTCAATAAAATGGTGCATTTTGTACCTTGTCATCGTACTAATGACACTATTTTTATTGCTAACCTTTTCTTGCAGGAAATTGTGTGACTTCGTGGAGTTCTTTGTAGTGTTGTCTCAAACCGTTATGTCAAATTCCTCAGTTATTTTTGAAAGACACTATGGAGAAGGCTTGGAACCACATTACTTTTCAACATTACCTCTCACCCTCAGACAGATGGCCATACTAAAGTTGTCAATAGAACTCTTGGTGCTTTGTTTCGAGCTATTATTGGTAAGAATAAGAGATTCGGAGTTGTCTTCCTATCGTAAAATTTGTCAATAATAGGACCGTACATAGTTATACTAGCAAGACACTATTTGAGATTATGTATGGATACAATCCTACCATTCTACTTGATATGCTACCCATACTGGCTTCTAAATACAAAAGTATGAGTGAGATTAAAAGATCTAAGGAGATCCAAAAGCAGTTCCAGTAAGTCGTAGATCATTTACAAAAACAGGTAGCCAAGAAAAAAAACAAGGTGATTAGGGCAGAAAAGCTAAGATCTTTCAGTGGGAAATCTAGTTTGGATCTACCTTAGAAAGAAGTGGTTCCCAAACAAGTGTAATCAGAAGTTGTCTTTAGGAGCAGATAGACCATTTTGAGTACTAGAATCCGTCAACAATATTGCCTACAAGCTACAACTACCAGATGATTATGGAGTTTCAGCTACTTTTAATGTTGCAGATCTCAAATCCTATGTGCCAGATGATGTAGATGCCAACTTACAAGATTTGAGGCTAAATCTTCAATAACCAGGGGGGAATGATAGGAATCAATTTCAATAAGTCTTGTTACGAGAGCCCAAGCTAAGAGATTACAAAACTTAGCTCCAAGAATTTTGTTGAATCAACCTCAAGAAGATGTGTATAATTTCTTATATGGCTATGGAATGTATCATGTCAATGATTATGAGTCAATTTGTAAGAAATCAAGAGACAAATATGAAGTAAATGAAGACCATAGGCTACCAAGGGGAGCATCACCCTAGTGATTCATGAAATCTAAAGACCAAAGGCTACCAAAGGGAGAATCAATCCCATGATTCATGAAAAGTGAACATCAAAGGCCATTAAGGGTATGATCACACCTGTAATTTATCAAAAGGTGAAGATTAGGCGCCTCTAAGGACTTGATCATGCCTGTGATTTGTCAAAAACCAAAAACCAAAGGGCTATAAATGCATAATCACAACAGTGATTTAGGAATCACACATGTAGTCATGCCCATGATTTATAAAATGTAAAGATCAGAGGCTAGTAAGGGGAGGATCACGCCCGTGATTAGTCATTCTCCTGTTTTGCACGAATTTTCTTTATGAATTTGTATTATTTACTATTTTTCCATTGTGTGGGATTTAATATAAATACCTCCTTATGTTAGAAACCCTAATTAAAGACTTCGTTATTAAAACTCCCTTTGTATTGTCTTTCATTCGGAAAGCCAAATACTTAGATCTTATCAATCTATTATGATTATAGCAAACAACCACTCAATCTATCTTGTGTATCATATCAAGATGAGAGAGAGTGTAGCTCGGGTAGCTAATAGTGCGTAATATCCGATAATAATCTCGTTCATATTCTTTATTTTCATTGCATTTCAAAATACAAACACCATAACACCATATTATGGGTTTTGGCGCGCATCACACTTCCTATAAAATTCTTACAATAATAATTAACAACTTTGAGTAAATTATAATAACTAATTACAATGAAAAAAAAAATCAGAGTAAAAAAAGGGTCCTTTTTCCTGAGGCAAACATACTTTAACCACTTAAGATCAACATCTATTATTATTATTACTATATCAAATTTGAAAGCTAAAACTCTATGGCTAATACCATCACGCATGCACTGATGCACATAAGCTGAAAGTTGGAAACCTCTATCTAAATAATAACCTATTCTTCTTAAAAGTGATAGGAAAAACAATCTAAAATATTCTTAAATGTGTAAGTTGAAATAAAATAATACAATCAAACAAAATTTAACTTTCAATTCAAATTTAATGAGTATTCACCCAAGTTTCTCTTATACTAATACAAATTAACTCTACTCAATTAAGCTTATTTCAATCTAATTTTTTATTAATATTTAAACTTAACTCGAATTCTATTATTAAGTTCAAGATCGATTGAATGTGCAAAAATTAATTAAACCAATAAACTACTCATTCACTATAATTTGAGTCAAAAATTCGAGGTAACTCCAGAACTTAGTTTAGACTTTAGAAGTAGATTCATCACATCCTTATTGCTGATTCGATGATGTGATGGAACCGAACAAATGTGGCGGGATACTGGTAGTCCTGAGCTGAAACCAGACATGTGGCGGGCACGGGGCCGTTGTATGTCGTCACATGATTTTACGTGTTGACTACTTCCATTAACTTAGCAAATATTGATAAAAGTGTATAAACTTTATATTATTGCCATTTATCAGGTGCACATTAAGTTATTGTGTTAAAATAAATAAAGCATGATCAAAGCTAGGATTAGCAAAATCTTTTGGAAGGCTAAAAAATTCATCTAATTATTTTATCTAAAAAGATGATGAAAAAGTAAGATCTCATTATCGAATAGTTTTTGAAGTTAAATTTTAATAAATATGCTAACAATTTTGTAGTTTAATTACGTTATCTAGTCTTTCAAATGAAAGGTATTGAATTGAAATCTTCCTCTTCAATTATAATGTCAAAAATAAAAGTAAAAAAAGTAGATCTTGTTGCATTAAAAACATATGGATGAATAGATATATATATATATAGATGTTGTGTTTATATTTTTCGTTTTACATTACATGTAAAAAGGTCGTGCCATGCATCTTATATTGTGAGCTGTCTATGTACTCATATGATGTTGGAGTAAGTGAGTTCATGTTCCTATATTGTAGTAGGAAGGTGGTAGAAGTAATAGGAGTTAATCCAACGGCCATGATTTCTTCTCCAACCATGGCATTCATTTCACCATTAATGACATTTCCAGTTGTCGTTTCAGTGATTCTTAAATATGGCTTGAGTATGAGCTGCAATTCTTCCCTATCTTATCTTTGAGTATTCTTTTATGAATACTTGTAAACTATTATCTTTTTTAAAAAAAAAAGGGAAAATACTGACCACATATTTTACAACAACATGTTGCTATGAAATGGGAGTCAATTATACGCATTTTTTTACAATTTTAAACGAAAAGCAAATATACCCACCTCACTTTGGTTTATTTAAATAAAATAAAGCTGGAAAGGGATATAATTCATTATTTCATGATTAGAAGGTTCTTTAAAAAAATATATATTTTTCGTAAGAAATAGTAAATAATCTAATGATCTAAAGGAATAAAGATTTTTTATATATTTTATATTAAATGGAGTAGACATTTTTTATAATAAAATTTTTGTAATCCGAATAAGAGAATAGATATTACACGATAATAAAAATAGAATATCAATTTTATTTTTTCAACCAAACATAACGTGAAAAACTATAGATTAACTCGTATACTATCATGTTCTTGTATCTTTTAAAATTACATCGTTATATATAACTCTTTTAGAAATGGATTTAGAGGTTTTACCGATGGTTTGGAATATGTATAAATGTTTCTATGCCATATGAAAATAAAATTAAGCTTTGGGAGATTAAGATCCATCCAAATGTGATTAAATGCCACAGATGTATTCATCATTATTCCCTATTTTACCCGCTCCCAACTATACAGATGTGAAGGAAAAGCAAACTTTTAATATTACCGTGAGAGAGCCGTATTCACACCAACTAGATATTCAGTATATTTATTGCGTAGTAATAAATATTTATTTATGGCGATGTCTTCCATTCTTGCATATATCCTGAGTATGTGGTGCGTTCTGGAGTAGTAACACATAACAAGGCCAACCACATTGAGCCACATTGCAGTTGAAAGAAGAAGCAAAGTCAGCCTTCATCAGGAAGTGTGTGTCCGTTTTTTTAATTTTTAAATTTTTAATATCTCCTTTTTCCCAGGCTTTGTCTGGTCTTCAATGGCTTTGGTTGGAACACTGAACTTCCTCCATCTTTCTTTAGTCATTTTTCTTTCAACACTCTCTTCTCTTCAAGGTATTTACCAATGTTCTCTTCTTACTCTTGTCCTAAGTTAACCTAAGACTAGTTTTAAGTTGAAACATGTTATGTTAATTTATGTTGTATATGTCATGTTCATGCCAAATGGGAACCCTCTTTTTCTTTTTCTTTTTTTTTTTTTTTTTAATCCCTCTTATTATGGATTCAATAGTCAACTTTTCCTAGTTATTATCATGAGTGAAGACAATGACCTTTTTTTTCTCCAAATAAAACTTTTGTGCAAAGAATACGCCAGAACTTATCTTATAATGTTAGATCATAATTATTGCACTAGGTTTACATGGAATTATATAGGCTTGAAGTAAAATTTTAGAGATTTTTCAACAATCCTTGAATTGGGTTTCCTTATTACTTATATTTCAAGTAACTGAACCAAAAATGACTACAATGTTACTTCTAAGATATGATTTGCACCAATGTAGACGGTGAAATTTGATTTTCTTTTACTTAATATTAGTTTTGAGATGGCAAATAAGAGATTTAAGTCAATTAACTTAGAGAACTGAGCTATCATTTTGGAAATGCACTGACATCAGTTTTTTACAAATTTTATTTGCAGCTAAGCAGCATTACTTTGAATACAAGTATCCATTCATCAAAAGGGCAAGCTCATTCTCATCATCTTCATCCTTTTCATCCAGCGGCATCGACACCGTGTTTGATTACATTGTTGTGGGTGGTGGAACAGCTGGTTGTCCCTTAGCTGCAACACTTTCACAAAACTTCAGTGTTCTATTGCTTGAAAGAGGGGATGCTCCATTTGGCAATGTGAATGTCACTTTTCTGCAGAATTTTCACCTTACCCTTGCAGACATTTCGCAGAAATCCGCCTCCCAGTTCTTCAGGTCTACCGACGGTGTGCTCAATTCCAGGGCTAGAGTGTTAGGTGGTGGAACCTGCATTAATGCTGGATTCTACACTAGAGCTAGCACAGGGTACATTTTCTACATTCTAAACATCCCTTGATTCACCTTTCATTTCAATGTTATGTTCATGGATTGCTTTTTCTAGTTACATGACAGAATTATATTAATACACCATACAAAACATTTTAGTAATTTTTGGAAGTTTATGCCAGTAAACATATGATTAATTTGCATCCAAGGCCAAGCTCTATGACAATGATTTCAATAAAAGAGGTACTATCCAAGGAATGTCTATCTATATTCATTGTTAAACACTCATTGAGATGTATATTATCAATATATACTTTCAAAAAGGAGCATACTTGCATTCCTCAATGTCCCGTGCCCTAAAGTTATTGCTACCTAATATTGGCTGATTTTCATCTCCTTTTTCTCCCAGAGAAACGGTCATAATCTTGTCTGATGTTTTGATTCTTTAAATTTTTGGGCGCATATCATTTTCCAGCAAGTGAAAGGCATAGACATTTTTTCTGAACCGATCCATCCTGCTTTTCAAGAAAACTTGTCACGTAGCTCTTTTTGGTTTTCAACCACTTTCAAAAGAATCTGAAAGCAGCATTAATTTGTGGTTAGATTAGGTTCAATTTTCAGTAATGAAATTCTCTTGAGCTTTAAAGGCTCTTTTCATAGTAACAAAATTGACAGATTCACCAACCTACCGTTGAATCCAACTACCATATTCAATGTTCATAAATGAAGATGTCCTAGCTGATTAATAGTAGATATGTTGGATAAGGACAATCAGTAATCCAAATTCCCGGCATTGCAAAAGTAGGTTATTAACAGGAAATATCAAGCTATTGGCAATCCAGACGCATTAATGATCCTTGTTGATCAATGACAATGATCTCGTAAAACCGAAAAATGTCTTCTACATGACAGGGTTCCATGGTCATGAGCAAAATCTCAGCAGGTCACCATATCCGTCTGTTGGCATTGTACCTGTCAAAATGTAGATGTGATTTTCGAAGAATGGTGGACATATGATCTTAAAACATTGTATTACATAGTTCCTTGATGGTTATATCATGCATTATGATTGGTTTTAATTAGATAATAGACGTAGTCCCTCAGCATTTATTTCCTTTCAAAATTGAGTAGGCAATTGGCCCCATACTTTGGAAGACCATTAGATGCAAAAGCTCGACGCCTAGAAGACACATTAAATGGCTACATATCAATAATAATCCTTAAAAAGATCATTAAAGCGAAATTATGTTTTGGTCAAACTTCAAACAATGATTTGCATTCTGTTGAAACAGGTTCATAAGAAAGGTAGGTTGGGATGAAAAGTTGGTGAAAGAGTCATACCAGTGGGTCGAGAAGCAAATTGTGCACCGTCCACTGTTTGAACCATGGCAGAGAGCATTCAGAGACAGCCTTTTGGATGTTGGGATCTCCCCATATAATGGTTTTACCTATGATCACCTGTACGGAACCAAGGTTGGTGGCACAATTTTTCGACAGATTTGGGCGCCGTCACACTGCTGCTGAGTTGCTTGCTTCAGGGAATCCTCGGAAACTCACTGTCTTGGTTCATGCGACTGTGCAAAAGATTGTATTTGATACATCAGGTGATCATAACATACTTTTGCTTTAGTTTAAATGAACTTAACTGGTAAATGAAAACTGATTCAGCTTCACAAAGGAAAAGATCTATTTCATAGCAAACAGCCACCTCAAAGCAGGGACAAAGAATTACATAAAAACTAGTTGAACCTAGATATAGATACTATCTTCCACTGTTTTTTTAACATGTAGGTAAATTGAACCTATGCTCATGTCCTACTTTTTCTATGTGAAGGCCCCAATTTCTTGGGGAAAGAAAAATTTAGGGGCAAATGCAAATAAGTCCTCTTATTCAATGTGCACTTACTTCTCTCTTCAAAATAGAGCATTTAAATTCTTAGTCTTTGATAAAAAAAGGCTTTTAGATACGTGAATTATAAATATATATATATATATATATATAGAATATAGAAAGGATGAAATCAAAATAATTGGTCGTGTAAAGGTACAAAAACACAAATTCAAAGATTTTGGGGTTCAAATGTTCAACATATCCCAAAAAATTAATGAAGAGGTATCTAAAAGTAAGTAGAAACAGTTCTCATCAAGCAAATTGGTTAAAGTGAATAAAGTTTTATCCGTCACATTGGAGGTAAATGGGTAGGTAAATGAATCAAGCACTGTAAGACGTTTAAAAACTGAAACATTTTCATTTCAGCGATTGGGAAGCGACCAAAGGCAGTGGGAGTAATGTTCAAAGATGAAAACGGGAACCTACATCATGCTTTTCTAGCAAACAATCCATGGAGTGAAGTAATACTGTCGAGTGGAGCCATCGGAAGCCCTCAGCTCCTATTGCTCAGTGGAATTGGACCCAAAGCTCAACTTGGTAAATTCAATATACCTGTTGTGCTTGACAATAAATATGTAGGGCAAGACATGGTAGACAATCCAATGAATGCAATCTTCGTCCCCTCAAGAGGCCTATCAAGCAATCACTTATTGAGACCGTTGGGATTACCAAGCTTGGAGTGTATATTGAATCCAGCTGTGGATATAGCCAGTCCAAGGATAGTATTCATTGTCACCATGGGATTCTGTCCGGCGAGGTAAGCTGTAATCAAGGATCAAAATTATTATTTCATATCAGATGAAAAGAAGTCTGGGAAGATCTTTGCGGCTGAGTAAGCAAATCCTTATGATGTTATCACTAATGAGAACTTCCGTTTTGCCATCAAATCAGATCGGCCAGCTCTCCACCATTCCCCCAAATCAAAGAACGCAAGAAGCTATTCAGGCTTACAGAAGGATCAAACGAGACTTACCATATGAGGCCTTCAATGGAGGCTTCATTCTCGAGAAGCTTGCAAGCCCTTTTTCCTCTGGAGAGCTAAAGCTGATCAATACTGATGTCGAGGACAACCCTTCGGTGACCTTTAATTATTTCAGTCATCCATATGATCTAAAACGTTGTGTTGGTGGTATTCGCCTGGCCACAAAGGTCGTGCAGTCCAAATACTTCACAAACTTCACTCAAATCGACAAGCAAACCACAGAGAAGCTTCTTAACATCAGCATCAAAGCAAATGTCAACCTTATTCCTAGGCATACAAATGACACCAAGTCATTAGAGCAGTTCTGCAAAGACACAGTCATCACTATTTGGCATTACCACGGCGGTTGCCATGTAGGCAAGGTAGTCAATTCCAATAACAAGGTTCTTGGTGTTGACAGGCTCCGTATTGTTGATGGCTCTACGTTCAGCGAGTCTCCTGGCACTAATCCTCAGGCCACTGTTCTGATGATGGGCAGGTAATGAAACAGAAACTATATCATTTTTCCACTCATTACCTCATACACGGACGGAAAAATAAAGCGGGGGTAAAACAAGTAAAAGGCATTCTAATCCCTTTACGAAAAATGATTACTAGAATAAGTTTTGGTGCAATTTAATTACTGAAATAGACTATCAAACCCGCATCTTGAAAAAAGGAAACACAATGCGGAAAAAAAAAAAAATGAGCATGGCACGTATGAGTTGCCTGTAAATGTGGCTTGGGATTTGCGCATGTTTGACATGCGAGATATACAGGAGCATTCTTGCATACTTTGAATGCAAGTTTGAAATTCATATGTCTCGTATTTTTTCCAATGTGAGTCTCATTTTATGACAAAAAACACATTAGAGATGCGATTTTGGTAGACTATTCTGATAATTAATTTCAATTATGGTTTATTTTACTAAATAATTTCAAAGAGATTCTAAATTGATTCGGGGGACCAAGTTTTACTAATTCATTCTCATTTTATACAGGTATATGGGAGCAAAAATTTTGAGAGACAGACTAGGAAAGGCTGCTGGAATATAAGCAGCATATGCAGTCAGAGCATTAGATAGATGGTTTGGATTTTATATGAGAAAGTGTAACTAAGTTACAATTTTTTGCAGACTTTTCGGATGTGAAAAAACTGCTTGAAATTCGAGACAAGTGGTCTGTCAACTATTTGTGTGAAACCTAACATTATTGAGCTCCCGAATTCTGGCTGCTAATGCATATTTTGCACCTTAAAATTAAGAGATAAATATCTGCAGTCTACCTCGAGTTATGTTATGGCTATCTGATTTATGAGAGACCTGATTGTGAAAAAACTTCCAGGGAGCTGCCTTTCTTATAGCTCCCCAACAATGAAGCAAAACATGATAACAAAGTTGTAATAATGCTATGTCGAAACTAGAACAAGAAAGAAAATGTGTGCGCGTAGTGAATGTTTTTCTAGCGTAGCTTTATTGGACTGATTTATTTAGCGGCTCACATACATGCAGACTATGATTACTGGATTACTTTTATTGATCAGTCCAGAACTTTTAAGAGAAAATTCTAGTATATTAACCCAAATAGGGCATCCTTTCAAGACTTCCCATGAAGATAGAGTAGCACATGCAAAATATAGTACAAGCAATGATTTCTTGTCCGACATTCCTTCAACTGGGAAAAACTACAATCAATCAATTAGATAGATATGTGTGGCATGATGCATGCACAGGTTGTGATGCTGGGCGAATATTATCACAAATTGGCCAATAACCTGTTAGCCTTTCCTAGTTTTTGTAAAACCAGACTATTTCCTACCAGTTCTGGAGCAGCAACCTCATGGCAATGCTGATTATTAATATATTACTGGTAGTTGGTCAGCAAATTACACAAACATTCAACAGTTGACATAAGAGTAGAGATTTGACACCTTTTTAACATGATTCTGCAACAAGCAGTAGAGGCATCAGCATTTAAAATATGCTACAGTGATAACCACAAAACATCTTGTTGCAACCAAGCAGAGCTTTCTAAATTGCTTCACAATGTTTAACTTGATTGTCTTAAAATACCACGTTTCCTTATGAGTTAACCTAATAACAAGCTAGTCCGTAATATTGGCAACTCAAGATTGATAACAGCAATTTAGTATCAACCCCAATCACCCAACAACAATCTCCCATGAAAACTTTAGCTGTTCTCAAATCCTCAAAATAGCCTGAAATAAAGAACAAAATAAACAAACAAATTAGTAATTACATTATTGGATAATACACACCAATCATCATATACAAGCTTCATGAAAAATACAAATTACCTTTAATGATCAATCATCTGGGATCAACATCGCTGGATGTATCGTGACCAATGACATTTCTGGACAAATACAAAGAGAATATCATATGGCGAATATGAGAAAAAATAAAATAAAATAAAAACTAAAACAATAATAGCACAAATAGAAGCACAATCCTTACTTGACTCAAGCTTTTCAAGTTCTTCGAAATTTTCCTCCACTCGCATTGGAGAGGAGGAAGTTTTTAACCAATTTTGAGCACAAATCATGGCTTCCACCATCATTGGAGTCAAAGAGCTATGAAAATCATCAAGTACTCGGTCTCCAATGCTAAAGTTACCCTCTAAAGTCACAGTTGATAGTGAAATAGCCAAAATCTCTTTTGCCATGCGTGCGAGGGTAGGATATCTATAAGAAGACTTCTTCCACCAATCCAATACGTCGAGATCCCCCATGATAGGTTCACGAGCATCCCCCAAATACTTGTCTAGTTCACTTTTTTTCATCAAATCTTCTTCCCTCCTTATTTGAAGTAAATAGCACGCAAGGGAGACATTTTGTGATTTTTCATCAGTGAGCTTGCCCCACTTTTACTTTGAGAATCAGCACAAGGTTGCTTCAATATCGACTTACTGATAGAATCATAATAGTCAAATAAGCTATGGAGTGTAGAAGAGACTTTACCCAATAACTGACTTGCTGTTTCGGCATCATAAATTTCCTTGGCAGCCAACTCCACAAAATGCAATTTGAATCGAGGATCAAGCACAGTGGCAACGTACAACAACATATTAATGCTGTTAATGTTGCTCCAGTATTTGTCATGGTTGCTCTTTATTCTCTTGGCCATCATACTTAAAGATGTATTGCTACTTCCACATTTTTCATTAATCTCATATGTCATACCCAAGATTTCTTCAAACTGACTACAAGTTACATGGGAAGAGCCAGAGATACTCCTCGAAGCATTATGATATAATTCCAGAAATGGCAGAATATCGCGGACACATTCCCAGTCTTCCTCAAGAGGAATACCATTCATTTTTCCCTTTTGGAATTCCTCTCTAAATTTGCAGTCCTGAATTTCCAGCAATTTAAATGCCTTTCAAATTTCACTGCTGCTTCCAACATCAAGTAAGTGGAGTTCCATTGATCCTCAGCATCTAAACATAAGAAACTCTCACTTTCAATCTTTTCTTGCTCCACACAGCTCTTGAATCTTGCTAATCTTGATGGGGAAGACCTCACATATCTAATTGCTGAACGAATCTTACAGATTGAGCCATCCAACTCTTGTAATGCCTCTTTGACAGTTAAACTTAAAACTTGAGCACAGCATTGCGTATGAAGGAATTGTCCCTTCATGATCAGAGTGTTCCATAACTGGAATCTCCTTTTCAGGAATTGAAAGCCATCATCGTTCAAACTTCCATTATCATTTACAATGGTAAGTACTTTGGAGAGATCCCAACTAGCAAGGCATCTTTCTATGGTCATTCCAACAACCTTAGCAGAATTGTCAGGGATTTGGCAAAAATTAATGATTTTCTTTTGCAATTTCCACTCTTCATCAATAAAACAACATGCAAGGCACAAGTACTTCAAATTCTGACTAGAAGACCAAATCTCGGTGGTCAGACATACTCTTGGAGAATATTTGTAGAAATATTGCTTCAATTTGTTCCTCTCCTCCTTAAACAAAGCAAGACAATCTCTCATCAATTCAAAACGAGAAGGGAGTGAAAACTGTGGTTGCAATGCTTCAGTGAAACGACGGAATGCATCATTCTCTACATAACTAAATGGAAGCCCAGTTTCAATAAACAACCGACAAGTTTTTTCCGACAGGAGTCTTGGTCAAATTCTGTATCACTCTCATCATTTTCTATCACATCAGGAATTGTCTTCTGTTTCTTTGCTCTATGTCTGTGTAGAAAGTCTGGGCATTCGTTCAAGTGGTTGCGGATCACATGACTTTCCTCAATACTATCATGTATAATATACTCACCACAGTATTTACAAGGCTTCGTTGGGTCAAGGTCCATGTCCAGATCCTGGTCCAGCTCATTACTGGCTGAAGACATCTGAAATAAATTTGATTCCAACAACCCAAAAAAAGAATAAAATATCAGATTCTATTATATTCACACGAGCTCCACCATTCACAAATCCTTATTTGCCACAAAATGAGCCACAAGACTTAATCTTTTTAATTCATACAAGCTAAAAACAGAAGTTTCACTGACCGGAAAACTAATAAAACTAAGACACATGCAACATTAACAAAGTTGATTAGCTTGGTTTGGTCATCAAACACGCCGTTTTGCCTAAAATTGACATGTAAAAAAAAAAATTGTAAATTCACGCAGAACCGATAGAATCATAGCTTGTAAGATCATATGCGTAAACTCATGATTTTACCTAAAATCTACACTTAAATAACTTTACATCCGTTTTAAGAAGGAAATTCCTTATAACGTTTTAAACTCGTAGAATCATGCGAGTTAACAACTAATAATACTATCTTCTGATGATCTCATATAAGCTGTATTCATAAAAAACTCCAAGGGGAGGAAGAGAGAGAGAGAGAATCATATCATGTATTCAGTACTTGTGCTGAAACATCAACCGGAAAAAAGCCCCAGTAAATCTAATCGCATAACCTAATCCGAGTTTGCACCCGTTAACGGGACCCTTAAAACACAATGCAACACAAGCAAAGTTGAAATTTTGTAAAGATGATGCCTTTTCATCAAAAACATAAAAAGAAATTAAAATCTGGATCACTTCATTTTCGTGGAAAACAAGGTGAATTGAAAATGCAAGAAGCTGGAGATTAAGAAGCGAGCTCACCATTCATGAAGAAGACGGGGTTGGATCGGATCAGTTTGTTCGACGAAAGATGTTGGAGTTATGGGCGGAATTAGTGTTAAGGTTTGTGTGCGAGGAGAGATGGCAAGTGAAGGGCTTGCTTGAAGTATTAAGTAGTGAGGGTACGGACGAAATTTGGGCGGGAAATAGGAAGGCGCGTACCGGTAACCGTGCCGCATGCCGGGTGACAACCGGCTAGGAATTGAAACGGTTTGCCAACCGCAGTTGTTATCCGGCTGGTTTTAGACGTGGATATTTAAAAAGATAAAAAAGAACAAACAAAAAATGAAGAATTAGTAGACTACATTTCTATAAGTGAAATATTCCAATATTTAAACAATATGAAATGAGGGAAAAGATAAAATAAACAAATAAAAATAATTATGTTGATAAAACACACTAAAATTTAGGTATTTTTTTCCCTTCAAGACTGCTTTATGGCCCTAATATATTATTTAGATTATGAAACTTTTATAATGTAAAGAATTTACATGTATCATAAGCCTAAACCCAATTAAACAATTTATCCATATCAAATGGCATATGGGTTAAGGCTATATAAAAATACAAAATGAACTGTGAATCAAGCTGAACTGGATCCAAATTTCAATTTTTTTTCAAAACTATTCAATTTGCGATACGGTTCAAGACCCTCAACTAAACCAAGCCATTTCACATATTAAAAAAATCAAACATATTGTTTTTTCTTTTAAATTTTTATTTATAAGGTGCAGTTCAATTCAACTTAGTCCCTCTCTCTCTCTCTCTCTCTCTCTCTCTCTCTCTCTCTCATGTGGGTTTAATGGTGTTGGGTTTGTTATAGTGTCAATTATGTTGTTGTATGGTCTATTGGAGTTTGTGGTGGCTGGATGGTGGAGTTAGCTTCAATGTTTATGGTTAGTTTTGGCGATGTAGGCGTTGTAGTGGTCTACGAGTAAGGTGGATGTCGAGTGCAAATTTGGGGGGTCAATTGTGGTGTAGGAGGTTAGGTTTTTGGGCATTGTTGATTGGTTGGTCATGGCGATTTCCCTATGAGCAAGCCTATGTTTGTTCTGGAAAAGGGTAGTGCTAGTGGTTTCTAGTTTAATGCTTTGGTGGTTGATGTTGAGTTTTGTGGTCATGGTGTTGGTATGTGGTGGAGTGTGGTTGTTAGTCGAGTGGGTAGTTAGTTTTTCGTGTGATGTTTAGGTTTAGGCTAAGAGAGAGAGATGCAGGAAAGAGAGAGGCGAAGTAAGAGAGAGATGGATGAAAGCTAGAGAGAGAAAGGACACGAGAGAGAGAAAAGAAGAAGAAGAAAAAGAAAGTAAAAAATTAAATAAAAATAAAAAATAAAGAGAAGATACTTTTGCTAGCTAGGAGGGAGAATGCGAGCTATAGGAGAGAAATTGTCCATGTCAGCATCTTGACTGAGAATTGGTGGATTTCAACCACAGGTATAGTGGGTGCAAGATTTAAAAGGTTTAGGTATTTTTGTGGGTCAAAATTTTGTTTAGATGCAATTCCATTATATTTAAAAAGTTCGAGTACCACCAAAGAAACTTACCCTAAATAGTTACTTTTAGATGTTATTGTTTATATTTGCATTAGTGATAAGAAACATGCAATTAAGGTTCTTCAGTAGCATGTATATTTATTTTGAGATTAAAAAACAGTTTGAACCATAAACCGAACAGTTTTCTTTGCTTGAAAAAATTACGAACCAAACATATGGTTAAGTTTGAATTTAAAAGAATAAATTGAACAATAATATATAGTGTGGTTCGAAGGATAAACTAGATCAAGCCCCATCACGCCCACCTAGACGTCATCACGGTTTGGTTCGGGTCTAGAACCAGACCCGAATCGCCGATTCCCGATTCCAAAAATGGTGGAACCAAACCTATGGGAACCAGTCCACTTCTTGGTTATTAGGAACTGCCGATTCCCACGGTTTGGTTTTGGTTCCAGAGGAACCGAAAACCGTGAAATGAAAAAAAAAATCAATTAAATAACCTACTTAATTTAATTACGAAAAAATAAAAAATAAATTTTTAACTTGAAATAATATTGAGTTTAACAATAAATTATTCACAGCATTAGTTAAAGGAAATTCTACAATTATGTATTTATTTATATGCAATCACTTGCACTTTTTTAATTGTTACGTTAGTAAAGTGACACTATAAAATATTCAAGATACAAATAAGTCCCAACAACATAAAAATAAGTCACACATTGTTAAGATAAAAATTATACTTTAGTTAGAAGTTTACATAAACTTAACAATATATGATTTCAAATATATTTATTACTTATGTTGTTAATAGTAACACATTAAATATTGTGAATAGGAAATAAATTTTTTATTATTCATGCGAAAATAGTTTTAAATATTTGTCTTATAATTGCAATTTTTTATAAATTTCTTTCATTTTTTATAATTTTTATGGGGTAGAACGGCAAGAATAGCTGGTTCTACCAGTTCTTGAACCGACAGTACCAAAACCATTAAGTCATACGATTTTTAACGATGGAACCGTAAGGACTCACCAGAATTGGTAGGTCTTTACCGATTCAGACTGACCATCCTCAAGTCGGTTCCTGGTTCAAGAACTGCAGGTGACTAGCTAGGTCAGCTCTCCGTTTGGAACCAACCCGTGATGATGTCTATGCACACTCCTAATATGGGTAGATATAGCCAAATTTATATAATACACTCGACCCTACAAAACAAAACCCTATATCAATTTCTTAACTAGGTGATGGTAGCCAAAATCCTTCAATACACTAATTGTAAGGTAATATACACTTTAAAATGCAACAACTAATTGACAAAGATGTATATAGATTTCTAATATTCCTAATTTTTATTTATCAATATTTTTATTTTATGAATGAATTAGCTCACTAGGCAAAGGCTCACTATGTGGTAGAAAGGAATTCAAAGTGTATAATTAACTTGTATGCTGCTTGAGAAAATTCAAAAAATTGTCAACAAGTGTATATTTTGTGCTATTAGACTACAAGTAACTATTTTATTTTATTTTTCTTTAAATAAAAAAATCAAATGGTGATAACATAATAAGTAGATAATGTGAATGGGATCAAAAAAAATTGTTATTGATGTGAATATAAGCACATTAAAGTAATTATATAAATGAGTTCTTGATGATATTGCTACTTATTAACCAAATCACTTTAGATAAAAGACACGTGCTCTATGGATTGATAGCAAATTCATATCAACTAGTTAAGAATCTGCACAATACGCGATTAGTAAGCAAAATTATAATTATAAAATAAATTTACTTAAAATGAGCTAATGCAATAGATTTGTTTTAAATTCATACTTATGGATAATATTGGATAATATTGTACAAATAATTTACAAAATGAAGATATGCTTTCAATTGTCTGTTTACTTATATTTTTGGGGAAAATGTAAAATCACCTCCTAAGCTTTAAAGTGGCACAAATTGACTTTCTAAACTTTAAAAGTGTAATTTTAACCTCCTGAACTATAAATAATTTCCAAATAAGAACATCCCATCCCTTTTCTTATACTTTTTTTTTCGGACAATCCCCGCATACAAGTTTGTATAAATCCATACAAAAAGTACACATGAAATAGTAAATTTTTTGTTGTTTTTTTTTAATAAAAAAAGTATAAAATGTCCTTAATTGCAAATTATTTGTGGTTAAGGAGTTTAAAACTATACTTTCAAAGTTCAAGGGATCAATCCGTGTCACCTCTAAAGTTTAGGGGTCGTTCTCCTATTTTACCCTAAATTTTTTATTTCAACATTATAAGATGCTTTTTTTATGAAATGTTACAATCATAAAAGGTATAAAATGAAAAGATATAATATTTCATGAAATATAATATGACAATAATATTGAAAAGGTATCAATATAAATTTGAAAAAAAAAAGTATTAACACGAAAAGGTATTGTCACGCCCCAAAGGATACCCAAAACGCGACAGTCCACCACACTCGACATTTAAACTTAAGTATGACAACCTTAGTTATCCCATAAGTTTACATATCGGGTGTAAGGTGTACTTGCACAACTTTTAGGATCACACTTTGAATCGAATAGTCTAAAAAAGGCATACATTAGCATTAAGAATAGAAATCACAACGAGATAAATAAGTTAAGTCTTTACAAAAGTCAAGGGGGCATAGCCCCGCCAAGAATAATAATGGAAGTCCATCCATTCTAAATTCACATTTACAAATACTAGGGTTTATATCGAGGAGATTTTCCTAGAAGTCCATGCCTCTAGCTAAGTCCCAACTTCTTCAAAAGCTCCTTCATCCAAAAGACAACCTTATGAAATGTGTTCTCTCGGAACAACCAAAAATAGGAACACCACAACAAAACTATCGGAGTGTAAGCTATAGGCTTAGTGAGATTCAATTCCAAATATTCAATACTCAACAATAGTATATAACAGACAAGTCATTAGCAACCATATGAATGCACAAGCATACGAGCATACAATACATAAGACCGTCCGGAAATCTTATGTTGAATAGATTTACGCTCTCCATTCGAGGTTAGGTGTTTCAGGCCCATACAACCATCATTTAAATACTTCTCACTTCTTATTATGGTTGATACAGGTGCCCATCCACATTTAAATTTTTACTGTGGTTTATACAGGTGCCCACCCACACACTTTTCAATTCCGATCCATCCGCCAACAATCGAGTCTACCAGCCCCTTGTTGCCCAAATTACTATGCCTTCTTCCCACAAAGGTATAATAACTCATGTAATGTGACTCACTACGTGATATGCATGTACAGTTTATTCATATAATCGTGGCATATTAATTAGGCAAATTAAGTGCGATCATAGAGAATTTCAAACAATCCAAGTCTATACTAGCTCATACAAGGATTTATCAACAAGTCTCGTCTCGATATACTTATCATTCATTCAACCAAGATTATGTCACAATCATCGTAATTTTATCTTTTTCTAATTCTAATGCCACTACGATTACAAGCACATACATGAGCACAACTATTTAAGAATTGAACTCACTCGGCCATGGAGAGAAATCCACTAGTCGTAGTAGTCCTCGGGGAGTGGAAATCCATCATCCAATTCACCTAAGTACAAGGAATACCCAAAATGAGTATTTCTCATAAGGTTCTAATAACTTAACAATTCTAACTACTAAGTTCGTCAATTTCGCATAAGATAAAGTCCTAACTTTAAATGACCATATCTAACTCATTTTAACTCGGAATTGAGAATATAATATATCGATTTCTATCTACTTCGAAAGATCTATTATTCCTAATATTATTTTCAAGTTTCGAAAATATTTAGATCATGAAATAGAGGAATCAGTTCTGGTCGTTCAAAAACTTCAATTCCGAAAAATAGTTTTGTGGATGTTTGTGATGTTTCTAGCATGTAGTTCAACTACACATGCAATATCAATGATTTCCTATCATGAATGATACGATATGAACTTGATGCATGCATGCTTTTGATATTATTTACAAAAAGGAAAATTAAGAAACTTCTTATTTGTGTAACTCCATGACTATACACTTTCAAGAAAACTAGTTTCCTAACTTAGACTATCTCATTTATTTTGAAGTTATTTCCTTAAGAAAATCAATTTGTCCTTATCTAAATTGAGTCTTCATTATACCTATTACCTAAGCCTTCATTTCTACATAAAAATTTACATTTTACACTTTGCAAAGATGTTTTCAAGTAGGATTTATCCAAAAATCTAAATTTCTTGAAATTAAATTTTTGAATGATTCATTTGGGAAAAACTTGTTTAATGTATTAAACCTTAAGACTTTAAGATCCTATTACCTAAGGAATCCATTTAATACATAAAACTTCTATTTTGAACTTGGATGATAGGTGTTCTTATGACCTATATTCAAAATTACGAATTTCATATGTTTATAAAAATTACTACCTAATGATACATATTACCTATATCCTTCATTTTTCACATAAAACATGAATTTTAAGGTTGATAAAAAGGTTTTAAAATAGGGTCTTAAAATCATACGAATTTGACTTTGAGTATTTCAAACAAAAACTTTTCTTTCAAGTTCATTGCTTTATTTACTTAAGGATCTACCAACTACCACATCTATATACCTAAAACAAAGCCTTCATGAGTATGAATGCATGAAAACATAAATCCATAAGATCATAAATGTCAAGCATGGTATAAGCATCTAAAAGCTAGATCTACTACTTATGATGATGAAATGAAGTTTTAAAGCATGAACATGAAATTTTTATGCTAAATTTCTACTTACTCCACTCCTACATGCATGAACATGAAATATCCTCAACAAAAACTTGATCAAACACAAGATCTACTCTTGATGGCTTGATATTCATGTAGTAGCATTTTCTTTGTCCATAGCAAGTGCTCATAGAGACTTTGAGTGAAAACACTCATGAATAATCTTGCCATTACAAGATTAGATGGTAACAAGGCTTGAGAATCATCACCTAAAGCTTGAAATAGATGAGAAATGGAGAAGAAAATTGAAGCTTGTGTGTGTGTGTGTTGTGTGTGGTGGAGGAGTTACGGCAATGAAGAGAGGAAGAGGGAGAGTTTGAGAGCTTTGAAACAAATGAAATAAAATGAAGAAGAGAGAAATAAAATGCTATTTATATCAGATGAAATTAAGGTTTGTTTTCTATATAAAAAGGAGATAAAATAAAACAAATTGGGGGGAAATTGAGGGGGGTTACGCCGGCCACTAGGTGTGTAAGAAGAGAGAGTTTTGATTTTATTTGAAATTGTAATTTGTATAATAAAATGTATTAAATGTAATAATTTGTTAAGAGACAAAAATTCTTGGAAAAAAATATAATTGAGTATTTGTAAGGTTATAAGACTAGGGTATGGGTATGTGTATAGTAGGTTGTACTTGTGAATAGTAATAAATAGTAGATAAGACATCTACTTTACCAGTAGTAAGAAAAATACGGAAAAAAGGTTATAACTGTAATTTTATTACCCGAAAAAATTAAAACATATATTTTTGAAATCCTTATAAAATTTCGATTCTAACGAGTATTCCGGAATATTTTTCTGAGTTTCTAGTTCCGGGGATCGCTTTTCCGTAATGGAGCTCGGGAAAGCCCGGAATAGAAAATTCTTCAAAATCAAAATTTTGTATGGTTTGAAATATACTATAAAACAATAATCCATATTAATTTATTCTATAGAGGTTCTTTTATATAGAAATCGAAAAAAAGCCGGATTTAGGATTCCTAAGTTGCTTGTACTAATCCTATTTAGATTTTGATTTCCGATTTACGGAGTTTACTCAGTTACTAAAAAAACCGGGGTTTACAGGTATGTAAAAGAAAAAGACTTTCGAAATTATAACGTTGCAGTGCTAAAAGGCATAAACATAAAAGATTTAATATGTTATGAAGTATAACATGAAACGAATATTATAAATGTACGAATATGAATTGAAAAAAAGGGTAACAATACAAAAAAGGTACAAAAAAGAAAAAAAATTAAAATTTTATTTTATAATAGATGTAATAAATATGGGGGAAATTCTATGGTGCTGTTATTAATTTTAACAAGACTAATCCCGACACTATTCAAAGGCTCACATTATACCCAACTATAATCGAACCGCTAAAATAGTTAATATACCAATTACTATATTTATTTTAACTGTTAGATGGTTGACTGGATAGTTACGTTGACAGGACCGTAGAAGCTCCCATAGATATGGACATGTGAACAATAATTTGAGAAATTTAGAAAGTTTAAATTATATAAATGATTGTCTATAATATATATGTGTGTGTGTATGTATGTATGGGAGCTTCTACAGTCCTGTCGTCAAGACCATCCTGCCATTAATCTAACCGTTAAAATAAATATAGTAAATAAAATATTAACTATTTTAGTGATTCAATCACGATTGAGTTTGGTGTGAACCGTTGGATGGTAATGGAACCGATTCTATCAAAATTAATAGTTAGACCATAGAATTTTCATATATGTATATATGCATCTCTATGAAATTGAATAATGTTTTTCCATTTTAAATGTTATAACTTCTTTTGGGTAATTGAATAGAACATTAAAATGTTAGCGGAAGTCTTGACTTGATATATGTTTGGAAATTTCTTTTAGGCTATGTTTGGTACTAGCGAATTGACAAGAAATGATTGAGGAATGGAGGAAATGACGGGATGGGTTGAATTTCATTCTCTTGTTTGTTTTGACATAGAAAGACAAGGGGAGAGAAAATTAATGTAGCATTTTTCCTAGGTTTTACCATTATTTTGTCTTCTCCAAATGGAGAGAATTAAGAGGGAAAGAGAAAAATATTTGAATATTACTCTCATGCTCTTCTTCGTTAAATTATTTATTTTTATTTTGGGATAGATAAGTAATTTAATTTAACATTTATCATATTCCATTCATTTCCACTCCTTTCAATTTTTTTTTATTCCAAAATTTTTCTTTTCATCGTGTTAAATAAAGTGTTAGAGTATTTGAATGGTTTAGGAGATCTATGGTTTACTATGTGAAAATAAATGTGGTCCCGTTGATGGGACTATCCCGTCATTAATTGAACTGTTAAAATAAAATTTAATAAATGAAATATTAATTATTTTAATAATTCAATCACGGCTATGTATGGTGTGTTGGATGGTGATGGGTCCGCTCCCGTTAAAGTTAATTGCGAGACCATGGAATTTTCCAAACATGAGTGAGAAATGGATCATACTTTACCATTAGTATTTATTTTTTAACAAAAATAAATGATGTAGACATTTATTAACAACTGAATCATGAAGCACGATGATGAGTTGATGGTATTATCCTATTGAATAACATATATTTCTTATGGAATTGAAAAAGTGATAATTATTTGTATGTGAGTGATGTAAAAATCTATATATATCTATATATATGTATATGTATATATATATTCACACAAACATATATAATAAGGATTTTTTTTTATTTGAACATGACCCTCGTTTGAATACATCACTAAATTCCGATTAGTTATAATAAGATTCACAGACCCGGAAGATGACTTGTATAACTTGCAAAATATATGTGTGTGTGTGATATGTATGTGTTGATGAATTAATTGTTTTAAACATGATGATTTTGGAATGATACAAATTCTGAAGTTGTGGTAGATTTTTTAAGTGGGTTTAGCAAGGGGCTTCTCAGTTCCATTGGCAGGATAGTCCAACCATTAATCTAACATTAAAATAAATATAGTAAATGAAATATTAATTATTTTAATGATTCAATTACGGTTGATATGGTGTCAATTGTTGGATGGTGACAAGACTAGTCCCGTCAAAATTAATGATTGAACCATAAAATTTTTCACTTAGCAGATAATTTAGCATGCAATATTTATGTGGTTAATTAATGATATCAAATGAGATAGAGGTTCTTGGTGAATGTTTTCAAGAATGTACGATGAGTTATTACTCTTAACAGAACCGGATGTCTGGTATGAAGATTTTGACTTTTGTTGCTATGGCTAATTACATTTTGAAAAGTTAGCTTGTTATTGTAGGTTATCGAATGATTAAATGATTAAGAGATTAAAAAAACTTATATGCTTGATGATAACTCAATAACAGCCATGGAAGACAAGTTTTCTAGCCAATAAACCCAAAGGGATTTATTTGATTTCACATATTAAGCTTAGTTCTATTTCCTATAAACTATATTCATATTTGAAGAATATTATATTTAGAATCTTGGTGACAAAATTTTTACATGAAATGGTGGGGGAGAATAATATTAATGAGTACTTTTTAGGCATAAAACAATGTAAATATGAAGCATTTATGGAAAGTTAAGGATGGATCATATGATTGAATTTTTTTGCCATTTATAGCAATGGTTATGGAAAAATAAATAAAAGTTCTTAAATATTAATATCTATTAATGGAATGTTTACCTAGCAATCCGTGGTTTAATTGTTATGGAGTTAATGTAAGTATATTAATATTTTCAAAATCTATGTGTTGGTCCCAACAAAACAAACAAGAGAGAAGGGGGCAACAACCAAGAGAGAAGGGGCACGAGTGAATTGATTGCAATTTAAAATTTTTCAAAAAAATATTTAGTAAATTAAACCTTTGTAGGTGAATTTCGGGTTAATTACTTTCACAATACCTGAATTTTTTCGATACAATAAAATTGTACTTAAACAAAATTTTTGCTTATAAAAATACCTAGACTTTTTGAATCTTACACCAATGGTACTTTTAGACGAAATCCATCCATTTTTTAATCAATTCATTGACATTGCAGGTTAATTGATTAAAATATTATTTTTTATCCACACAGGCAATTTTTAAATTTTATTATTTGTTTTACTTTTTTGCTTCTCTCTCCTCTCACTCTCTCTTCTCCTCCTTCTTCTCATTTTCCAGATGCCATTAATGGACATCTAAAGCCAAACTTTCAATGAATCCACTTACAAAATCAAAACCCAGAATGATTTAACACAAACTCAAATTTCTAAAATTATCTAGTTTGAAACTTCAAGTACGGAGAAAATAAGAAAGACCTAACATTGTTTCTACATTTATTTAACCCAAAAGATTCAAAATCCAAATGAATCCACCTATAGAACAAAACCCACAAGTGTTAACAACAAACTCAAAGTTCTAAGACAATCTAATCCGAAACTTCAAGCACAAGGAAAATCACATCGACCCAACACCGTCTTTCATTTATTTAACCATAAAGATTCAAATTTTATATGATTCAGCTAATAATAAAACTACCCAAAAAGATTAAACACAAATTAAAGTTTATAGATCAATAAATTCAAAAGACTACAAGGAATAGGAATATTAATTAGGTAAGTCCAACCTTCAAAACAATGTTCTGTGTAAGGAAACATGATGCAAAATCAAGCTAGAAATGTCCAGGAGCCTATGCCTGGCAGTTGAGCGGATGAAATGAATCGAGACTTAATAAAGTTTTTTAATATAAAGATAAATATTTTATAATGAAGAACAAAAGTGTCATTTATTATAAAATAAGAGGGTTATTTGGTTAACCCTAATAAATGAGATATAATAATCATCCTTCACATTAATGATGGTCAACAAATCTTTAATTATAGCAAATCTTCATTAATTTATGACGCGGGGTTACGTTTTTCTTAAGCTATCCTTGTCCTATAAATACTCTATTAGCTAGTTTTCTTCTTAACTTTCCTTAGCCTTTGGAAATCCTAAGAGGAGCAAAGAGACGACGTTTAGGTAAGTGTTTTTCCTCCCGATCTTTTCATAATCCAAATAGATTATCTCTTTAAGAGATATTTATCTCTTTGAAAGGAATCATTAGTCAAGAAATCTTTGGTGAAAAACCCTAAGTTCCTTAAAGATTTAAATTTTGGAGATCAAGAAGGCTTGAGAATCAAATCCTAGGTAAGTTGAATTGATATTCTATCCTTATGATTTTGAAGAATGATCGATATCTAAATCATGATCTATTTTATAATTTAAGCTGATTTTAGGGTTGAAAGATCTTATGGAGATATACCTTCTTTGGAGATCTATCATTCAAATTAAACGCAAGGTGTGATTATAAGTTATTTTGATTTAGGATTTTTGTTAAATCTATACAAATAATCTATTGGTTGAGATGAAGTTCTGTTCATGTGATCAGGTTTTATGGTTAGGGTTTGCACGAGCTGTATTCAGGTACGATCTTACCTTGTTTGCTGTTTGTGCTTATAGGTTTAAAATTACGTAAATTGACCTAATTTTATCAGGCCTTTTTATTTGATTTGCTGCTTGAACTTGGCTGTGGTTGGTAAAGACCATGTAAAGTGTGATACTAACGCTAACAACCTGATGATCCTTATGTGGCATTGTCTCGAGTGAAGCTGCACCTAGAAATGATTCCGGTAGATTAGGAATCGTTCCGGTTCGTATGGCGGTATGCAACGATGTGTGAGGAGTACCCAACATCAATATATATGTATATAAACTATTTTTATATAAAGGCTTGTATCAAAGTCATGAGTTACTTGGCTTTAAGACTAGTTGCAAATGGTTATAAACTATGCTGGTTGCTGACTAATTGAAAGATAGTAATCCTGTGGTTGCTGCATTAGTTATTAGGAGTGCATGTGAATTTGTTTAATGCTTGTTCATACGCATTTGTTAGTGTTATGACGTACTGGGCCTTTGTACTCACTCTTTTATTTTTCAGGTTCAGGTGAAGATGAGATAGTTTATGACTTATTAGGATATGATATATATATTGATCATGGGATGGCGATAGTGGATTCGACTTCTTGCTGAGGACTAATAGATTTAATTCAAGAAATAAGAGTGAAGATCAAAAAAATCATATGAAGTTTTTGAGATTATTGTTTTTAAACTTTGGAAGATTTTAAGACACAAGTTTATATGACTATTTTGATTTCATATAAATAGTTTTTAGGTTAATATTAGTTATGTATTTTAAAAAGATGAATTTTATATATGATAATTTAAGATAGCATTTTATTTGAGTTATTGGAGATATGTATTTTGGATAATTTTATGAATTTAGAATTTTATAGCCTTAGCGTGTTCTTTTAAATAGAAGGACACATAGCGAGTTGTAATACCTTTAAGTTAGGGTGTTACAAGTTTGAAAGATAGAAAGGTAGAAAGGTCAACGCGTCATGCTCTTTTTCCCACCTCCTTATCATTGTTTTCATCAACTCTAACAATTATGGTGAATTAATTTACCTAATTAATATTTTAAAACCATCTTATGCACTTATTCTACAACCATACAAATAATAATGTGATAAAGTATAGAAATTAATTTAATATAAGTTGACAAAATTACAATGATGTAGATGTGCATCTTCCTGTGCATGGGAGGCGACAACACTACTCAGATGAATATGAAGATCTTCGACACATGCATTTGTAACTTCGTTAAAACTACAGTCTAACATCCAGCATCATGCCCCTTCATCTTTGAGTTTGTGTTAAATCTTTTTGGGTTTTGATTTTATAAGCAGATTCATTAAAAGTTTGAAGCTTTGGGTCTCCAATAATGGTGTCTAAAGAAAGAGAAGAAGGAGGAGAGGAGAGATAAGAAAAAAAGTGAAAAAAAATTAAAATTTTAAAAAAAGTGCCTACATGGAAAAAAATAATAATATTTTAATTAGTTAACCTACCATGTTAGCGAATTGATGGAAAAATGGACAGGTTCTATCTAGAAGTATCATAGGTGCAAGATTCAAAAAAGTTTAGGTATTTTTTGCAAGCAAGAATTTTGTTCAATATAATTCTATTATATTAAAAAAGTTTGAGAATTGTGAGAGTAATCAAGCCATGAATTTCTCCTAAGCTTATTTAGTACACTAGTGTGATAACACCATTTATACAAAATGAAATAACAAGCAAAATAAATTGTAGAAAAATAAGTGATGGTCCAGATTTATGGAGATTCCTGCTTGTGGGTTAGTCAATAAAATCCAATAAAATAAGAGAGATTACAAATACTAATGCCTTGTCTTGCTTTGCGTCAATAGCCTAATTACTCAAATAAGACAGATTTACAAAATACAGATGTAATCTCCTCTACAAAATCTAGGACAGATTTACAAAATACAAATGTAATCTCTTCTATAAAATCTTCTATTAATCCTCAACAAAAAGAATAGAAAGATTTATAATATGAGAAATTAAATGTATGCATATTCACTGGTACATTTTGATGGAGTCTTTGACAGTCACTAGAAAATAAGAGATATTGTATATTTTGATTTTGATTGTTGCCTTCAAATCTTTATATCATGATAAACTTAATTATTATTATTTACCTGTAATTACCTTGCTCGTTGATAATCTTTCTTACTTAAAATGTGGCAAATATGTCCCATCTTTATAGGATTTGAATATTGAAATGTTTAACTTATTGCAGTCGATATATCTACTATATATTATTTATTGAGGTTTTTCCTTGAAAATTCTCTTATTTTGTATTTGAAATTCTTGTAATAGAGTTTTTTTGTAGGAGAAAAATAAAAATTATTTCTTGTTTAGGACTTTATTTAAAATCAATTACTTAAATAAAGTCAAAATAATATCAAAATCGCATTTATTAATCAGAATATGAGAATTTTTCGTACAATAGCACATCGCGACTTATTGTCACGACATCTATTTAACACATTCCAGGAAGAAAAAGAGAAAAAAAGAGGATGGTCCAGAAAGTCATATATGTTGTTTGTCTTGTAGAGCAAAATAAAAGTGCAAATCCTAAGAAAATAGAATAAAAGGAAAAAGATGGTCCAAAAAGTCAAACATATTGGCTATGTTGAGGAGCAAAATAAAAGTGTGGGTCCCAGGAAAATGAAATCAAAACAAGTGTTGAAGTGTTGACAGAAAGACGTTACCTACAACAATCAAATCTTGCTTTAAGAGAAACAATAAACAATGCTAGTACTTGAGATATATCACTAGAACCAATCATGATATACATGGGAAAAATTATATCGCTCCTCTACAACACGATATAGGAACAGTAATGAAATATGATATCGCGATTTATACTCGCAATTTGTATGTAAATATTTATATCCCATTTATAAACGTAATTTAGCATTAGTATTTTAGTAATTAATTTCATTTAACTTGTATTTTAGTAATTGTTTTAATAGAGACGATAGACATGCATTAGACTCAAGAAAAATATCTTTATCCACATCCTTGAGTTTAGTTGATCACTCTAACTACAAACTTTATCATGATGCAAATATTTCTTGATGAAATTTCTAATGCCATCTTTGCACTTTTTTCTTGACGAATTGATGAATTTAATTTCTGAAAGTCTTGAAAGATATAGAGAATGTCCTAAAATAATCCCATAATTTTTATCCCAACTTTATTAGAACATATTAGACATATTATCCAAACACATCTAACTAATGAAGCTAAGTCTTCAAAATATAGAGTTTGATTTACCTTTTTTTTAAAATACAAACTTAAAGGATTTTAAAGGTATTTTCCACATAAAACATCTTACTACAAATAAGAGACGTCTAATTTGATTATTCAAATTAGTCTAAACAATTTAGAAGAGTGTATTTGTTTCATCAGATTCTGATCATTTTGACATCATGTTTTTATCACTTTCAAACAAATATTTATAAAAAAAAAATTGATAATTTTACTCATAAATAGACCAAACGGATATAATACAGATAAAAATTTCAACAATCCAAACAAATCCTATATCAAACGGTAGCTAACAACTCTTCATATATTTGACCTACAATTCAAGATTTTTTAACTCTAACTTTATAAGTTAATGGATTAAATGGCCAACCCACCACTTTAGCCCACTCAAGGTTCTATGTGTATAATAGACATAAATATAACAACTAAAAAAAAAAAATAGTAATAAATAAACAATGATGTTCCTTCTTTTCTCATGATTAAAAACGAAGATATAATTTTTTTCAAAGAGTAATCAGTCATGAAACCATTTTACATTCAATAGCATAATTTGAATATCTATAGGTTTTAAGTTTAATATATATATATATATACATATTATTTTGGATTAAGTGGGTTGACCTCAAACAAACCCTTCGAGTTTTAACCCCTTTCATAAAAATATATTTGGTAAGTTACGTGGAGTGATCCATACTAACTCACAGCCGTACTAATTTAATCAACCCAACCTCACTATTTCAAATGGACTAAACGGGCCTGTACTTCGTATACCCAACCCACTTTGCACAGCACCAATTATGGGAATTTCAGAATTGTCAGCCTCTAAATTTTTCATAAATCAATTTGTTTCCACAGCACCGAGCCTCGTGAAAACGTTTTTTCGGTGGACCATAATAATTCATATTGATCAGGGATAAGTTCATCCCTTTGAATTAATAGTAGCCAAGTTTAGGGCCCAAAATAAGGAAGTTCAATAATTATAAAAAGCCCATTATGGGCAGAAGATCACCCCTTTGAATTTTTCGGCACATCCCATAGGATCGAATATCATCTTCCATCTTCTTCCAAAAGCGCCATGGTGGCACGCCAAAAACCTTCACATGCTCCTCTATGATTTGAGCCTCACCCACCAACATATTTGGGATTGAATCTGTCTCTCTAGAATAGAGACGAACTTTAACAAATATAAGATCAGAATATTTTAATTAAGGGTTTTCATTTTCGATCAATGCCTTGACTGCGCTCCAGGAGTCCGAGCCTTGTGAAAATGTTGATATTTCAAATGTAGTTGGTCGGTTAATTGCACAAACGAAGCTCAACACACATTGTTCCCTCTGATGATGCAACAAGATTATCATCTTTGACGAGGCACCCGCATTTTTAAGTGATAGGTTGCACATATACAAGCATTCTCCATCCCAGATGGCTGTTTTGAATGTCTTATCAATCACATTGAGCAATATAGGAAAGATGGGAAAATCCCTACGACATATTTATCTCGGAGCGTTCAACAGTGATTAATGACAACATGTTGAAGACAGCAGATTTAACATAACAATAGCACCAAGTCTCCGCCACATTTAGCTGATAAGATACCTAGAATACACTCCTACAAAAGAAACAAGTTACGGGAATGAACTATTTTAGTGCACAACTAACAGATTAGAAACATATGCACCATTTCAACATATCTGAATCCAGGTAACCCTTTGAATTGCTAGAAATGTAAAACAGTACATACATCTGCAGCATCCAATTCAATTTAACTCTCAAAAGTTTACACACAAGCAATCCATTCGTTATACGAACTTTAGGCACTTCTTTAATTACCGTGAAACAGAGAGAGCCAACCTGCTGAATGTTGCAGTGAACTTATGAAGCTGAAAATCAGTTTGATCAGTTCATCAAATGAATCTGGGTTAACGTTTACAAGCAGTACACGATGCAACTGTCAAGTTGAGATCAAGCTCAAAGGCATTCAATCCCGGTTAAATAATTTGTTTGATAGAACCAAGACCATAAATATTTGCATTCCAAGTCAAATACTCAATAACTCCAAAACATTGAGGGTTTCCTTGTTTCGTCATCTTTTTATCCATTTGGTTTCATCTTTTTCTTATTTTGGTTTCATCATTTTGTCAAAAACAATACCGATTAAAAACAGAAATTTTTACCCATAAACTAATCAAACATGCGAGATATTGATATGGAACAATAAATACAAATATCAATGAAAAATAGACCATCCAAATAGACAAAAACTAATGATATTATATAAAAGGACTAGAGAAGAAGAAAAAGTTTGAAACGAACATGAATTTACTCATTGAACTACTTCTCTGGTTTGTCGATAGTATACAAACTATAACTAACATAACATTAATGAATGAGAAAAAGATGCCAAGTAAAGACCAAGTTGTTGGTTGGTTGACTTTCATTCTAAGAATAATTTAGGGGCAAAGGTCACAGCAAGAATATTTGTATAGACAGCAACTTGCATGTGTTTGGAGTTTTATAATGGTTTAAATTCCACTTGCAGGGCATGTAACATGACATGGCACCAGCTATCCTATCACAGCATGATTGCATAGCACATTCTCAGGTCTTGACTTCAACATCAAACATAGCCCATGTGCCAAGTTAAGGATAGAGTTTACTTGTCCTAAACAGGGTCCCCATCCATCCCTATCCCCTTTAATCACATAAGTGAGAGTAAAATGCAAAAAAGAGATATTAAGTATTATCAATATACAACAATATGTGAATGGAGGGAACATGAAAAGAACATTGAAACTTGGAAACTAAGTTAACATAACATGCAATCATAGGCCTTTAAGGTCAAATCGCAAGGTCTGTTATCACTTTCACTAACCTATATTTTAAGCTGTTGGGAGGTGAGTTTCTTTCCAAAGTTGGTAAGAAATCGCATCAATCTACAATGGAGTAATTGGCATGTGTAACCCCATATACTCTATACAGAAATTCTAGGCCTTTTGATATATACAACAATTGTTGTTCACATGTTCACATCACCAATGAAATGAGAACAATACACGAGCATACAACGTCTTCTCCCGACTAGTCAATGTCTATTATTCAACTTAATAATTCACTTGTAAATAGATAGTATAGCACTGTAGGAACATACTACATCACATGGTTTCCGATAATCTACTTCAAACAATGACTATAATGCGATGATTGAATTAAATAAAAACCAATAGGATGTTAAGCAGTCATGTTTCATCAGTTAAACTGTACTAATCCCTCTCAATGCCATTCTACCTTTCCTCCTCCTTGTCATCAAATAACACTCCCCTGCACCATTCCTCTCCTATCCACCAAAATGCACAACCATTAGATCCTCCTGTTCCCCAATAACCATTCCCAACATTTCCATTTCAGTTTTTAAACCTGAACGTCAACTACATCTTACTACATAAAACATCTACTAGAATATCTATTCTCGAGCAATCCATTGCAAGCATAAATGGCAGATAAAATCTACCCTTCAAAAGCCAACCCAAATGCCAATCCTAGACCTGGCAACATTGCGCCTCCCCCAACTAAATCCCACCTAATCAACCCTACACGACCCGGTTACCGCCCCCAAACCCGTCGCCACAACCGTCAACGCAGCTGCTGCTGCAAATTCTGCTTATACCTAACCCTAACCCTAATCTCTCTCATTCTCCTCGCCGCTATCGCCAGCGCGATCATCTACGCCCTATACCGCCCCCACCGCCCAAATTTCACATTCGATTCCCTCAGACTCTCAACCCTAAAGCTAACCACCGCTTCTTCCCTCGCCTCAAAATTCAATTTCACAATGTCAGCACGAAACCCTAACAAGAAGGTCGTCTTTTACTACGATCCCATCGTAATTTCAATCCTGAGCAATGGAGTCAACATTGGAGGAGGAAATTTCCCGTCGTTCGAACATAAGACGAAGAACACGACCGTGATTAGGATTTTGGCTCAGAATCGTGAGCAACTGGACAGTGGTTCTGCTGATTCGTTGAGAACGGAGATGAAGAACAAGGAGTTAGGGTTAGTAGTGATATTGGATACGAAGATCGAAGCGAAAATGGGAGGAATGAAAAGCCCTAAAGTTAGGGTTAGGGTTTCGTGCGATGGGATTAAGGTGAGCGTTCCGTCGGGGAAGTCGACGGCTGTGGCAGCGGCTTCGAACGGCCAGTGTAAGGTTGATACGAGGATTAAGATCTGGAAGTGGACATTTTAGTGTCCTCAGGGGTATAATTGTCATTTGATGCGGTTTTCCTTTCCACCTCTTTTTTCCCTCTTTCCCTTTTCTTTTCTTTCTTTTTTTTTTTTGAATTTTGTCTATTTCTTTATTTTTTTTTCATTTATTTTGTATTTGCAATTTCCTTTTCTTTTTTTTATAAAGGATGATAAATGTGGTTTTGTATTGTAAATGTTGCGAGGATTGCTCGTTGATTGCAATGTGAAAAGATTGAAATTATTAGCATTATTTTTTTTATTTTTTAAGTAGGTATATTATTACAATTATTAAAAAGTGGAAAATTCAATCTAATCAATCTTCTTAATATTGATGTGACATAATTATAAGGGCTAAGATAGGATTGTTAATTGTACTAAAATGGTTTGTATATCTCATATAAAGATTGACTATGAGGATATAATATTGAGATTGGTTCTTCACCATAACAAGTTGAAGACTTAAACCAAGAGAGGTTAGGTGATATCTTAATAGAGTATTTTAATGAATTATTGGTTAAGGGAACTAACCTTGCATTCTTTTCTTTTTTTTTTTTAGCTTAAAGCTTGTATTCTTAAAAATTCAAAAAATTAGTATAATTTTCAAATGTTCATAATAAAATCAACGTTTTTATTCTATTGTATTTCATTTTATCTCACCCTTTCTTAAGATAAGGAGATTAATATGTCTCTTAAAACTAAATTTTCAATATTTCAGGTAATATTATGTTGGCACGGGGCGTAGATCCTTCGATTAGGCAACTTTGGCTCGACACGGTCTCCCATATGGGCCATGGGAAAAGGCATGAAACCTTTGGTCACCATGTGTTTGCTCCTAGGTTAATACGACCTTTAACATGGGTCATAGTCACCAACGGGGATATTAGCACCCTCTTCATATTCTATTTTGGTCTCTAGCACAAGCATATGGATGATCTTAGGATGCACTCTACTCAACTTCAAGTTATTTGTCATGTCTACTGGAGTGCAAAAGGAGCCATATTCTCCAATAAAATAGATCAAATAGCTATAATAGAAATTACTTCCATCTTCAAATGGCTCCTCGCTTACTATCCATTGAACTATAATCCCAAGCATTAACTCTATTAATAAGACAAATTGAACCATGATTACTATCATCTCCTATAGTTTGGTTCCCATCATGTCCTATAGTTTGATTCCCATAAGATGATATCTCACTCTTCTCGGGAGCTTCCCTTAGGTTTCAATCTGTTAAATACTTCTCTTTCGCTAATGGAGTCACTGAATAAATGTATTGGGGGTTGTTATTGATGTTCATCACGTGTGATACACCTAAAGATTGTTGAGTTTTTTTTTTAGTTTTGATAATTACAAAAAGAGTTAAAGAGATATTACACGTTTCATTAACGAGTATAGGTAAATTAAGAAAGAAGTTAATTTAGTTGATGTTATGTGACAAAAGTCAGTTGAGAACACATAAAACATGAAAAGCACAAGCAGCACAATTCAACAAAAGTTATATTTCATAATAAAAATTGGTTACAAGGATGATCTAAAGAATGATAGGAAGTTTTGATATAAGTTATATTAGTTAACATATTTTTTAGAAGGAGTTCTAGAAGTTTATCGCAAGAAATAAATAAGAACAGATATACTTGTCAAAGTTAATTTAGAAGTTTAATACTTGAAGATGGAAGATACTTGTTAGTTGAAAACCTTCATCCAGTGTTGTGACGAATTTTTCTAGAATTACATAAAAGCTAAAATAAGTTCGATTTTTTAATGTTTGAGAACTTAGTTCTACTTGTCCAACATATATGGGTAATATGTTTGATGTGTGCTACAAAAGTTGGATTAAAATATTATCAATATTATTTTATGAAAATTGAAGAAAATATTCACGTAAGTTTTTCAAGTTAATTCTTGAAGAGCTTGTTCAATTTAATTTGTTAAGATTATAAAATTATTTTTCAGGATGTTTTTGTTGGAGATTTACAAAAAAAATATGAATAGATAAGGATAAATTATTTGACGAATTTCGATAAGGATAGAGCTTCCTCAAATCAAGAGATATCACAAGAAAAAAATATTTTTTGAAGACTTATCTTTATACAATATTACGAGAGAATATCTTATGGATATGTTGTCACAAATAATCAGAATTTTCTACATGGATTTCAAATTCAAATAACATGAAAGTTATTTGTACAACCATGAGAAAAGGTTTTAGAAAATTTAATGCGATATTTTGTTGCAAATATCAAGAAAAATATAGGCATGTGTTTTTAATTTCAAATTTCAACAAAAACATCCCACAAAATTAAAAAAATGACCCTTGAATGACAGATTTGTTCAACAATTATTTTTTAAAGTGGCAACTAAAAGTTTCAAAAATAAAAGAGAAGAGCTTGGTTAAACGACAACAACATCATCCATCTCAATCCGAACATTACAAGAAAGTTTCTTCATCAAAGCATTCACATTACCCTCATTTGATTTGCTAGATTATTATTTGTTGAGAGAATGAGAGTTTTGATCACTTTAGTCGAGTGAGTAGCTATGAAGTAGGTAGAGAGACTCAGTAGTGAGACTTTGCCAAAAAGATTAGCTTGATTGTACTCTTCAGTTTTTCATTTGATATAAGATCGCAACCGGTAAAGATGACAGGATCCTCAGCATGAAGCTGAAAGAGAAGATTGACTCGTAAAGAGGAACCTTGCTCTCTTATCTTTAATGCATGTACATTATTATTTGTTTACGTCATTAATTTTAGAAAGTCAAGAGAGATTTTATTTAACTTGACTGAAAAAAGAATAAATTCTTAATCACAATCAACTCAACAACCTACCCCAACAACACACCCCACCCTTCCTCTCCTCTCCAACCCCCCCTCCCTCCCGGCACATGCTTTTAATTGTTCATTTAGGACAGAGCTGGGCAAATGGGCTTATGTCCCATAGGCCAACCAGTTTTAAAAACGGGTTAAGCTAACTTTTTTTGGTCGGTTTAAAAGTGGGCCAAGCTTACCCAATTCGTTTAACTCACAGACCACAATGGGCTAACCCAAGGGTTAAATGAGTTATCCTACTAGCCCGTTTTATAAAAAAAAAAAAAAAATTATATAGGGAATATCTATTAATATAGCATTGTTCTTAAGACTTTTATAATTGAAATGAAACTGATGTATTAATTATAGCAAAGACTAACAAATTGATGCACATGCATCATAACATTTTTTTAAAGTATATTATTATTGTTTTAAATTAATATAACATCTAATAAGTTATTTAGAAAACTTATTTTTATGTAAAAAGTAATTAAATTAATAATGAAATTAATCATTATTATGCATATATGACTCTATAAAACTCATTTTTTTATTATATATATCTTATTTAATTTAATTTAAATGGGTCAATTTGGCCCACTTAACCCATAAAATATACAAGTGGGTTAAAAGGGTCAAAAAATGGGTTGGCTTGTTTAACCCACAGACCAAAGTGGGTTAGGTTAGGATCAAGAAATTTTAACCTGTTTTTAAAGCAAGCTAAAATATTTTGGCATTTTTAATCCACGAGCCAAAATGTGTAGGTCGGATTGGTCCATTTAACCCATTTGTCTACCTCTAATTTAGAACCTAAAAAGATTGATATTGAATAACTCTTGATCTAACAACATGTGGAGAGATGCCAAATGGATAGGCATGGGAGAATGAATAGACAAGCTCAAATTCTCATAGCACATGTGTGATTATGAATCAAAATGATGTTTTTGATATGTTATTGAAATTTTCTTGGTCATTCCATTGATTTGATATTCTCCTAGGCAATTTCGGCAAATTGATAACATTTATGGAAAATTTACCAATGCTTTTAGTGTTCTAAATGAGGAAGATGAGGCACTACTGGATGAAGCTAAGATGATTTGTTGTTGAGAATCATTAAATCAATCATGACAATCGATGGTTCATATTAAAGTCACATTTTCTTATATAACTCATGGGCTTTAGATCTAGTAATGAGTTTGGTACCAAGTCTAATTACTTATAAAAGAGTTCATTTCCAATATAAAAGAAGCTCACCTCCTTTTAAATTAACTAAGACTTATTAAGGGTATTTGAAGCCTAAACTCTTAAAATGCCTTCCTTTGAGCTTATTTTTCACGCTCAAGAAATCAAATAAGGTTGAGAGTGGCAAATTTGTTCAACGGTATTAAGTCAAACAAATCAGATCTCCATAAGACATCCTTGTTTATACTTGATTTCTTGGACCTTATCACCAGCTTGTGAAAACAATCAATGGTATTGAATTAAGTTAAAAGCCCAATGGCCAAAATATCACTCAAAATTTATTACCAATATATGTGCATTAGTGGGAAAATTTCTATTGGAATATTTTGTAAAGGACAACTGTAACATAATTAGTAAAATAAGTGCTCAATTTGTTTTGGATATGTTTGAACTTATCTTACATTTATTTTGTTTGTACTTGTTGTTGCGGTTTGATACAAACATATCCTAAGCCTTATTTTCTTTAGAATTTCTTAAATTTCAACATATGAAAATTGTATATCTCTCTTTAAACTTTTTATAACATCTTTAATTGGAGTCCTAGTGAGAGAGATATGACCAAAATACGAAACATCGTCAAGTTGTTTAGGGGACTAATGTCTAGACGCTAGGTTGGAGACGTTCGGACGATAGATGAAAAATATGTAGTTTCCAAGAGATATCCGGATGCTAGAATTGGAGATGTTTGAACTCTAATAGCAAAAAACTAGCGTTTGAGCCACTAATGCTCGGCCGAAAAATGAAGAAATGTAGGTAACAGCCACAAGACTTGACGAGGCTATAAATACATGTTGTTTGGGAGTTGTATGAAGTTAGTTGAGCTTATTTATTGCATATCACTTGTATACACTCTCAAAAGCTTATTTATGTAATTTGTATTCTTTTGTGTGAAAAAGAGAGTTGGGTAGTGCTAGTATTTTATATCTTGTAATCTATTGTAAAAGCACTACTTAAGAGTTCTTTGATTGTTTATTTTGTGAAATCTTGAGTCGAGCTTAGTATGCTAATATGCTTTTTAAAAGCTCAACCCAAGTCTTTGTGTTTGTGATTGTGTTGTGGTGTGGCTCAATTAGAGCAAATTGTGTTGAGTGTAATATAGTATGTGAAGTTTTTCATGAATGAGGCATTGATATGGACTATAGAGACTAGGGGTTGGATTGAACTCTGTGCTAAACCCGGTATTATCTCTTTTATCCCTCATTCTTTTATTATTGTACTTTATATTATTGTTGTTTACTCTATCGGTTTGCATAATAAGGCAAGTTCTTGAAAAGATAAAGATTAGTGCATAATCTGCATTCCACAATGATACATTTAGTATGCAGGAGTGGGCCGGAATGGAATTGTTATTTCGGCTTCATTCCATTTCCCAGTGTTTGGAAGCGTTTTTAGAAGCCGGAATCGTGATTCCTTCGAATCAATGATTCTGGTTTTGAAGGAAAATTCGATTCTGTCTTTAAGAAGGCTCGTGATTCCAGTCCACTATTATTAATTATATGAGTGTAATTACGTTTTTATCCTATTATGTATTAATAATTTGCATTTATTACTAAGGACATTCTCGATAATTACACTTTTAGCCATTCATTCTATATAATCTCCCAAACATAGGAATGGATTTGTCATTCACAAACTCATTCCACTCCAATTCATTCCATTCCATTTCAAATCATTCCTGCGTACCAAAACGTGAGAAGCAAGTTCCTAAGTTTTGTAGATTAGGTCCTTTATAGTTAAATTTTAATGGTTATATGATTTTTTTACCTTCACTAAATCAATGTTGAACTACTTATTGTAATTGTGTCATTCACAACTGTTGATTATACTCTTTGGCCATTCTATCAATGCATTTCAACCATTAACTAATTGATGTCTTGTAAAATTTGATTTGAGATCTTAAGATAAGTTTGGTATATAAATATAAACAGTAGTCTTTCCAAAGATAGTGAGTATTAAACTCTATTTTAAGTTCTTTTAGGCAATGTTTTTAGTCCTTTTAGATCCTTTTAAATTAGCTTTTCTTGTTTTAGGTATATAACTTTGTTGTCTCCTTAATATAATTTTCTTATGCTCACAATATGACTTGCTTAGATGCATGAGGTAAATTTTATAATCAAATCTATTCTTTTGGACCTCTACTTCTAATCTAATCCTTCAAAACTTGTTTCTTCTAATGTAGCCCCTTTCTACTTCTAAGTGTCCCTCTAGTATTCTTTCCCTTTATTTATTTTAAATGATTCATTGCATTTAAGTTGTTAGCTCGACATGAACAAATGTTTTGTTATAGTTGTGAAGGGTTAATTACTCTCACGGTACTTAAACTTTTTTAATTTACCAGATATATACCTAAATAAAATTTCACTATAAGAAATACTTAAACTTTTTAAATCTTGTATCCATGGTACTTTTAGATGGAATCCGTTAATTTTTTGGTTAAATCGTTGATGTGATAGGTTAAATGATTAAAATATTATTTTTTTCAGTGTAGGCAATTTTTTAATTCTTTAATTTTTTTTTTTACTTTTTTCCTTCTCTCTCCTCTCCCTCTCTCCCATCTCTCTCTTCCCCTTTCCTCTTTCTTCAGGTTCTCCAGATGCCATTAATGGAGACCCAAATAACCTAAATATGTAAACTTTCAATAATCTGCTTACAAAATCAAAACTCAAAAGATTTAACACAAACTAAAAGTTTTGATATCATCTAGTTTGAAACTCCATGTGTACATCCATTTACTCATCCCTTTCCGATCTGGTTTTCATCCTTAAGCTCAAACTAAATCATTTAATAACTTTCTCGAGCATTAGTTCCATCTCCATTAGACTTTAGAGCTATCTATCACAATTAAATGCCTACCTTTGTGTATAGAAACAAAACATGGTATAATGCAGAATCTCACAGTTTATATTTCCTCTTAAACACGAATTTAAGTTCTTATTGGGTATTGAAAGAAATTGCCAAAAACTCATCACTAAAAAAGGAAAAAAAAACCAGGGTTATAAACCCCTCAACAACGAATCTATATAACTCAAAATACAGTTGTGGGTGTGGTATGAGAATAGAGAGAAAGAGGAAAACAAAAAGAAATGGACTCTCTCTCTCAAGTTGGCTAAGGTGGATTCGTTTTTTGTATGAATTTGTAGTGCGACTGGGTATAGGCACAATAGCGAAGTAAGGTTGGTAGAAGTAGCTATAGTGGCTGGGTTTTTTATGATAGAGGTAGGGCACTTAGGTGGTTTATGGGCTGTTTGTGGTAGGGGAGAGAGGGAATTAATGAGGGAGGGAGGTAAGAGGCAGAAGAGAGAGAGAGAGAGAGTGATTGTTTGAAAGTAAAAATTACGAGGGAGCCTCCGTAGTTGAAGGGACAAGATTTTTTTAATGAATAAGACCATTTAATGGCCGTTTTGGCAAATCAAAGAACAATGAAGATGGTTACATAAAAATTCATATTTTTTTTTTATAGAAATGAGTATTTGAAAAGTCCGAATATGAGAATTATCCTTCTAGAAAATTGATTTTCAGTTTTCATTTACAAAAAAAAAAAAAAAGAGCTTGGAAACTCAAATTTCATCTCAATGGTGAAAAGCTTAAGGAGGAAGACAAAGGGACGCGTGGACCCTTACGCCATAAGAAAAAGGAACTTCATTGTGCACATAGAAAGGTTCAAATACTAATTCTTCTCAAACCACACTTGCAACTTGACTAGCTGAGCTATGCTCAGTTCATTTGTTCAATAGGATAAAATAATCAAAATGCATAGTAGGATAGAGAAAATAATGTTTTAATGAATCTGCTTGCCACATCAGCACTTGGATGGAAAAAATGGATGGATTCCGTCCATAAGTACTATTGGTGAAAGATTTTAAAAGTTTAGGTCATTTCTTATAGTGAAATTTTGTTTAGGTATATATCTAAATTGAAAAAGTTTAGGTACCGTGAGTAAAATTAACCCTAGTTGTGAATGTTGGTAGGCCTTTGGCAAACTTTTTTTATTGATTACTGTGTCCTCAAACAAGTTATGATAAAGATAAGTTTCTAATTTCTATATTTGATGAATTATTAGATAAATTGTATAATGTTGAATTTTTCCCCCGCAAAATTAGACCCACAAGCTAATAATTATCAAATTCTAAATTCTTATATTTCTAAGGACATGGTAAGGATTTTGTACAGATTTGGGTCCCTTTTCAAAACTTAATCTAAAAATGGCCCCAGTGGAAACTTATTTTTTATTTAAGCAAGTGAAGGCGTAGGTAGAGCCTAAACCTTCACTATAGGAAAATATTTAAGAAGAAGGTGCAACAATTTTTATTTATAATAACATTGAAGGCATAGGTAAAACTTGCACCTTCTTAATACGTATGCTAATAGATAACTTTCTCTTTCTACTCCAAATATAACAGCTACAATCTTCTCTCTATAAATTCTTAATTTCTAATGAATTCAAAGCATGGACATTGATTTATGAGCTCTCTAGAGATCCAAAGATGCAATATATATATATATATATAACTTTTGCTTCTCTCTCGACACAAAAGACAAAACTTACAAGCATCTTTTTATGAATTCTTCCATTTTCAGCAAAATTAAAGCATGAAGTTTGTTTTATGAGATTTCTAGAAGTCTATAAATGCAAAAGATGTAAACTTTTTTGTTAGTTCATGAGTTGAAAGAATTTTGTTTTGGTTGTTCATGAATCAACACAATTGAAAACAGAAAGTTTTGGTTGATATTGATGAAGTAAAGAAGAAGGCATAGGTAGAGCCTATGCTTTCCATGTTGCTATAGTGAGCCAGCCTCTTTGTACACCTATTTTATGAATAAGTTTCAAATGGAGCTTATTTTGGGATTAAGTTTTATAAACTAATCCAAATATGTACAAAATGCAACACAATAAAGACGATCTTTAAGGTCCATGAAGGCATCATAAGTCTCTTTATTGATATTTACTTAGTTATACTCCATTTACCTTCCAAAGCATCAGGAATAAACTTTTTAGGAAAAAGTTTATCCTTAGTTTTTTCACTCTTCACGGCATACTAGTATTTAATCCCACAATCCAACTATATGTGTTATGTTTACCAAGTTTATTGGATACTGTTAAGTACCAGGTCCTAAGAGAGAGCCTATCTTAAAGGACTAGCCTATTAGTGGGAGACTAGCCTATTAGGTGGGAGAGCTTTCCAGGACTAAGTATCATTCCACAATTTCTCGTGGAATCAATATGAGATTGTAACATTGCCCATTCCTTGAGAAGCCAATGTCCTCAGTGGCTCACTCTACATGGCTTTCACTCTAGCCTTCTTTGCTAGGTAGCCATTTCCTAGATCGCCCCTTCCTAGGTTACCCCTTCCACCGGCACCGGCACTGATACTCTCAAAGAGAGCACCAAATATCAAGTACTAAATATGAAGAAAAAGCCCAACCCAAAAAACCAGCCTATCAAGTAAGAGAGCTCTCTAGTTTTAAGTATCATTCCATAATTTCTTATAGAACCGATGTAAGATCGTAACCTCGCTAGCAACAAACCCAAGCGCAGTCATGGTTTCTGTTTGTTTTTCTTTCTTTTTTTTTTTTCTCTTAATAACTTACATAATTTATTCTTAATAGCTACTATCTTTTCCATTCAATTCATAACTTTTTGAATATTATATTTGAGTCCTTAATATTTGTTAAATCTTATAAAAATTGGATCTTTATAATTTTGTTAAAATTTTAGTTCATTCTTATCCTAGCATGAGTTAACTTCTTATTGGCTTTGGATGGTCGGCCAAAATAATTGGAGTTTGCACAATTTTTCCTCCTCAACATTTTTCTTGTTCTTAATTGTATTTATTATTTTCATTTGATGATGTGATTAAATATATTTATTATTTTATATTATATCACGATTAGATATATTTAATTCTATTAAATTGCTATGGATCAATTTAAGGCATTGAATGATAAAATTTGACATAAAATATATTATTGTAAGAGTTTAAAAAAATTAAAAAATAAATTTGTGTTGTCCTTTTTTTTAGCTATAACCAATTTTCATATTTTCTATAATTTGAATATAACTTAGGAAGATAATTGTTGTGCTTCATTTTTGTCCTCTTTAGGACCTTTTATATATCTCTGATCAACAATTGTTCTCCAATTATCACTCTTTGTGTTTCCTTCTTTTTTTTTTTGTCATTTTCAAGTAGATTTTTATTAAGAAAAAAATAGAGATGGAAAATAGATATTTTCACTTGTAAATATATCAAACATATAAGATACAAATGGGATACAAATGTATATCAAATACAGATAAGATACAGATAAAAATCAAACAATTCAAACAGTCATTTTCATTTTCTTATAACATCTTAACTTGTTTATCCCATGCATAGGAAACTAAGTAACTTGTGAAGAAAAATCTGAAAGATATATTGCTTGGAGTTTACTTAATTATCTGTATAATTTAAAAATCCTAGTATCTCGAATGAAGCATATACAAATATTTTAATACATAGTGAATATAATGTTAATTTTGCTTATAGGCAGATCAATTGGCATTGTAATCCTCAAGAATTTCCTATCTTAACTTAAGATCACGACACAATAGCTATCCAATTATCATTAACTTCATAAATCATGTAAAGAATCTAAAAGATTGCTTATTCAATAATTAGAGTAAATAATTCCCTAGGTAGGAAAAAATACCTAAAGACAATATTACATGACAATGGACAAAATACCGCTTACTACAGTTGTACGACCTTAATTATCAAGTATAGATTGAATCACTAGATTTTTAGAGCATATTAGTTAGCAAACGATAGCTTAGAGATAAATCACTACGTTGAGATATACCCAATAGAACTTAAAAACAAGCTTGAATTTCAAATATGAAACTGAAATGTAGATTTCAACATTGGAAACATGAAAATAATAATATATTGAACTAAATAGTGTTAGATCTAAAATTTTACCCTTAAGGCTTTAAACCTAATCGAGTAGGTAAAAACTTAATATTACTCAATCATGTAAATGTGTAGCAATAGAAATTAGTTTAAAACTATCTTTTGTAAAAATTGGAGACCTAAAAATAATCATTGATAATTTTGTGTTGAATTAATAAATAATTCATTTATGCACTCATTAATATCTATATGATATCATAAACTTATTTATTTTATATACATTATAATTACTTATTCTAACTTGCATGCATGTGATCTTCCCAAATCTGTAAAAATTTAGCTACATGTACGGTGGAAGAAGGAGCAATTTGGCAAGCTATGAATTTTCCAAATATTTCCCTCATTAAATGCTTGAAAGTGGCATCTATTAGACAAAGTTTTACTCTTGAAGAAGCCATAATAAATTCACTACTAAGAGAAGCAAATTTCACCACAAATTCTGCCACAAATTTAATTATTTAATTAAAAAAATGATATAACAACTATCAATTACCTTATAAATAAATTGTAGATTTTCACTTCAATAACAACCCACAATTTTTTTCTTCCTTCACCATGAAATTACCCTCTCCCTTTTTCCAACTAAAGTCCACAACATCAAAACATCATAAAATACGTTAAATACTCTATCAACACCAAAGAAATCACTTAGGAAAACAGCACCATCTTTTATTCACACCATAAAGAGGAAGGAAGAAGCTACCTATAGGAATCACTCAAAGTTAAGGTAATATCCTTTGCCCCTAAACTATCTTTATATGATGCATTTAAGTGCATGACAAGCTTAGATCATGCTAGAATAAGAGAGAAACACTCTATTGCCTTGTAAATGCATTTCATTGTGTAATCTTATCATTAAGCAGAAAGCATAATGCAAAAACTAGCAAATTTAAAATAGTAACAAGTATGTTTATACTCTTACAACCTTCTAATCTTGAATAAGCCTAGTCTAAGTATACATGTTGGAGGCCTATGAACTAGCAGGACTCAATACATGCGATGGTTTATGTGATAACACAAAAATAAGACAACAATAGACACACATACATGAATATTTTAGTTAAATAGAAGTAAAATGGATCTACAACCCTAAAGCTAAAAACGATTGTAATTCAAAAAGAAACACGCATCATGGCCATGATTAAGGCTGTGATCTCCTCAAAAATAAAAAATAATATCAAGCACAGCCGTGATCTTCACTGTAACCATGTTTAAACCCATCACAGGCGTAATATAAAAAGTGATCTTCTCAGAAAATAAAATTTCCACCAATCACAACCACAATGTGCCTCATGAAACTTTTGGATCTCATTGTCAACACCCATATCGTATTACACCTCATGATCTCCTCTGACCTAAATCCTAATGCCTATTACAGCCATGATAAGGACCGTTATCTCCATTATATAAGAAATTCATATAGATCCCGCCCGCAACCTTGCTTGTGATCATATGTCTTGTTTCATCACCATCCAGATTACACCCGTAATCAACATTGTGTGATGAAGACTTTCAAATTTCCAATAAAAATTAGGACACATGAATACCTCTAGGCATATCACATTCGATTTATATGTTTAGCAATATATGTTTATCTTATTTCAATAGGACGAGTAGAGAAATGCATAGGTAAGTGACTTTGATCATTTCATATTGTTTGTGCCTATAATGTAGTTGCATTTATCTCAATATGCATATAATTGGTAATGTGTATGGTGATTGGGTATGATGTATGTTGTATGATGCTTGTATGATTGATAAACCTCAATGATGAAAGTGATAACAGCTTGTGTGATACTGATGGTGTGATGTATGTTGTGGAATGTCTGAGAATTGTTTGATCACCAATTTAACGACCTTTAACTTCACCACTAAACTAAAAAGGGCATGCATCGCATAAATGCATAAATTGCATATAAATGGAAATCTCATTATGCATTAATATTTCGGTTCTATGGTAATGCTGAGTTTTTTCCAACAAATAGAAAGATTGTTGGTTCTACATAAGATTGCCACTATTCTATATGGTTCTATAGGAACTAAGTAGGCAATTGAAAGAATGTTGCTTGTGGTATTAGCATGGAATAGCTAATGCTTAATGGAGTTTCTAAGTTCTAAGGTTAAGTTGAGTTATAAGACAATTGCAATATATAGTGATAAGAAATGATGAATGATATTTCTACTTCCTTAGTTTTTAGTCTCTCCTAAGCGAGGATAACTGTGTGAGGGTATAAATCTACACCCTATTTAGATTCCAGCTGTCCAAGCTTGTACTTGTTTTATATGTTTGAATGTTGCATTGCATATGTTTGTTGAATTAACTTACTTAACACTTGTTTGATATGTGATAAGATTTGATTATCATGCTGAGTGGTGGTTTGCTTATACCCCTATAGATTTGCTTGGTTACAAGCTTCACCTTAGCTGATCTCTACAAAAGAGTGGAGGCCAGTATGAGTTAGCAGTAAAGTCAAACATAAGTTAATAGCATTTTGAGTTGTAAGAGTATTACAAGATAAACTATTTTAAAATTATGATGTATTAATTGAGTACTATAAAGATGTTACATATTGTAGACACTTAAAAGATCTATATGTATATAATATTTCTTATCTTAAACAACATTTTGATCCTATTAAATATGTCCATGCCACGGAGTGTTTTAGTGGTATGGTGCGTACATGTGTCATCCTAAATGTCTCTGACTTATAAATGTGGATGCTTAAGACTAGTTTGTGGTCACATGGTGTATCAATGCTAGTAGGGTACTCGTGGAGATATGACAGACACAGTTACATATGTAGTATGATGGGTGAAACACGTGTTGACTGCTTCTATAATAAACAATCACCAATATATAGTTGAAATGAAAAAAATTACCAAATTACTTCCTAAAATCACGTTTACTAGTTAGGATATGCAATTTTTTAAGTAAATTGCGTTTTTTATCGCAATATAATGTTTGAATACTGTTCCTAAATCGCGTTTGTTTATCGCTATATACAAACTTTCATACATATCTCGTTTTATTATCACGATATAGTGGCATACAATGAAAGTATTTTATATTGCACTTTTCTTTTCTGCAAGCATGCATTACATTTATGCATGTTTTAAGTCAATTTTCTTGACCAAAAGAAAAGAATCCACTTTTCAGTTTTGATTAGCCTTTTTCTAGCTGATTTGAAATTTATTTTTTAGTTTCCATTATAAGTTTTTCATAGTTGATTTGATGGATAGAAAACTCAATAAGCATGTGTCATACAGACTATAAATATGAAAAATGGGGCTAAGACATGCTTTTTACTATTTGTTTTTTATGAGATCAACACATGAGATGTGAAAGTGAATGATGTGTGGATTTGCTTTCTACGTTTATAAAGGTTGATACACGTGATATACGTATTATTTGTGACTATATATTGCATATATGATTTGCAATATATTTTATATATACCATTTTATATATCCTGTATATAAGTCGCAATTTTGATATTGTATATTGACAATTATTTTCAATTTGACCTTGTTTAAGTAATTATTATTAATAATGATCCTAAATAGAAAATTATTTCTAGTATAATAGTGACTAAGTTAAAATATTCAAATGTAGAGTAATCTGTTTTCCTTCATCTAATAGAAGAAAATGATAACAAGGTATTAATTTTATTCTAAATTCTAATAATTTTATCTAATATTAGGTTAATCTAATAAAGAGTTCAATTAAATTTTTATAGCGTAATTTATATAGATTCTCAAAATAAAAAAGAGTAGACAACTAAACTAAATCAAGTCCTTTTGTTTTTTTGCAAAAACTTACATTTTTTAAAGTAACTCTTATATATAATAAATCAACAATTTAAATATTGATGAATAAACTCTTTTGATCGTCCAAAAATTGTCCCTTTTTCTTTAAAAAATAAACATTATATACATCTAAATATAAAGTTAGAAGCTCTACGTCTTTTACACAAGAAAGCAACGGAATTCTTTAACAATTATTAATTTATATGATTTAATGTAAAATAATGTAACTTTTTATATTCATAATATTCCATTCCTACATTTTCAAAAATAATCCCACCCTATAATAATACATATGGAAAATAATGCTGTAATCATACAAGACTATAATATATTTTTATTATATATATAATTATATATCAATTTTTATAAGTATTTCTATATGCTAATTGTAATTACTTTTAGGTAAATTGATTGTTTGGGAATAAATACACTTTAAACCAATAATTCTGTATGTCACACCCCAACAGAGTACCTTAGCTGTATTAGTATACCATGTAACTAATTGAGGCCTCTAGAAAGTTACATAAACACTATACAACTAATGTTTCTTATTTGAAGTGGACAATTGAACATGATAAATAGTTGTTTTGAGTAAGAAAGAGAATGCATATATATATATATATATATATATTAGCCATAGTCTTCATGGCTTCAACCGAACCCAAGAATAATAAAAACTAACAAAGGAAAGACAAAACTTAACTTATACTATTACAACCTATTACTAAGTCTCTATTACATATATGGTCTTCTTTCCAAAGATCACATAAGTCCATCTTATACTAACTTCCACATTGAGCTTAGTTTCGGTCTCCATGCTTAAGACCCTGTAAATCAATAGTCTAAGAGAGCATGAGCATATAAAGCTCAGTGAATAACAAAATACCGACACTATCATTAAGAACAAACAAGTTTAGTTAGCAATAATATGCAATGCATGGATCAAGCATATGCAGCAAGCATGGTTTGAATAATCGATATTCAAAACTATGGGGATTTACGCCCTCCTTAGGGGTTGAAGGATAATTTAGTAGCTCATGCCCATGAGAAACTCAAACCAAGTAGTCAGTAGAACGACTTCCTCTTCATCCAACCCGCTTGGAGGAATAGCCTCTACCAGAGTCCCATAGGACACGGGTAGTATTTTAGAGAACAATTTTTGTTTTTAAATAAAAACTTTTACTTTTCTTAAAACTTGATAAATCCCACTAAGTATTAACAGTCTAAAGCCAACTCTGACACAGATGACCTCTTTCGAAGCCTGCTTAGTTTCTGTGAAGCTGACAACCCTATGGTAACCTACACACAAGCTCACTAGTCCCAACAAGCATCACCATAGAATCGAAATAGTAACACGTGATATGAGTACCATGCTAATGCAATATGATGATATGAAATGGATGTCGTATTAATTTTAGAAGTCTATTAAACTTAATTCCATATTATCAAGTGATTAAATCAATTTCAGATATTCAATGAGACAACTATAATTTAATGTCAAGTAAGTAGTTGTCACTTTGATTATTAAGAATTACACTCAAACAAATAACATATAACATGTAATATTTCCCATCCCCATGTAATTGATTCCCTATACTTACGATTAAACTATATTCTGTTAATTACAATCACAAACAAAGTGCTAGGATTCAAGTTACTCATTCGTGCACGCTCCTTAATCGTCGTAATAGTCCAACGAGAAATCTAACTTATGATCCAGGGTTCCTATAAGATAGAAAAGTTTGTATTATTATCTACTTAACAAAGACAATAATGATTAAACAAGATTCTAAAGTTAAAGGAGACAAAATGACACTATAAGGCTACCACGCCCCTTGCCATGCCTCATATCAAGGAGCATGTCAAAGAAGGTAAAGAATAGGGGCTACCATCACCCTTGCCACGCCCCGTATGGAGAAGAATAGGGGCTAGCACCACCCTCGCCATACCCTATATGGAGAAGAATAGGGGCTAGCACCACCCTCGCCATACCCTATATGGAGAAGAATAGGGGATAGCACCACCCTTGCTACGCCCCATATGGAGAAGAATAGAAGCTAGCATCACCCTTGCCACGCCCCATATTAAGGGGCTTGGCAACCCAGATTGCACTCAGAATGTGCTACGCCTTCCCCTATGTCTCGTGGCCTATAGTTAGCGAAATACACTTTTTTACTTCACATTTTTACACACTTTAACCAACTTTAGTTGCCTCAAATCCATCCAATGCACTCCATCATCTTCATATAAGTCTCAATTCATCATTCCCTCCATCAATTCTTCTAATCCATCTCTACATCCACATCAAACAACTAACCAATAACCTAACCATTAACTTCAGGTTTTAAAACTTCAAAACCAATTCTCCATCACTCTAGTTCACATAATAACTACAAGCCAAGCATCACAACCATCCCAAAATAGCCACTAACAATCAACAACGTTAATATTACAACTACTCAAACACACAAATAATAAAGACAAAATAAGAAATAACTTACTTACACTTGCTTTAACTTGAAGATATAAGCTTATCTTGTTGTTCTTGATGATTTAAGGGGAGAAAATGAAGTTGAAGAGAGAAGTGTGTGTATGTGTGTGCAACGAACGTAGGTTTTGAAAGAGAGAAGAGAGTGAGAAATGAAGGTAAAATTCTGCCTCTTCAAGGATAATCATATACATATAAACAAAATTTTCTTTGACTTTTGTGGCATTTTGAAAAGGATTGAGTGTATGTGAGTGTATAGCACTTATGGTGAGCTCATAGAGTTTAATTTTACTATCATTAAGAGTTCTAAACAACACATACTACACCATTATATTTCTATTAACATTAAAATTATTAATTATTCAAACTCAACACAAAGTTTAGTAACAATTTGATTTATAGATCCTATATAATGAAATCAAATCCTTGTAAGAATCTATATCAATATTATTGGTAATTTATAATTTAAATTTACAAAACTTGATTTTCTATAAGAATATAAGGGATATTTAATTAATAATCTCCTCAATTCAAATCCATTGATGATTTTAAATTTCCATTCTTACTAAATTGATTTTATAACAACTATTATACTTAACTTTATTCTAATTTCATATACTTCAACATATATAACCAAATATATAAATTCTTTACTTTCTAATTCTATTTATGGAAAACTTGGGGATTACATTGTATAGCTCAGGATTCTAATTAGTTTAACCGAAGCTTACTTATATAGACGTGGATAGTAATTGAATTTTATGAATAACCAATTAAGTTATTTATTTATATAATTATGCACCATTATTAATTTTTGACTTGTTAATTTAATATGTGAATTAATTTTACGAATAATCAATTAAGTTATTTATATAATTATGCACCATTATTAATTTTTGACTTATTAATTTCATATGTGAATTTTTTCTTTAATGTAATTATTTAATGAAATTATATATATGAGGATTAATGTCATAGATAGTAACTGAATTTTGATAAAATATACAATTAGGTACCTCAACTTCAAAAATGATCAATTTAGTGCTTTAAAAAACTTTTTTTGCATGCTAATAGTATTGTATTAAGTTTTTTTAGGTATCGAATTGATTAGTTTTAAAATTTTTTAAGTAGTAAATTTATCGATTTTAAAATTCAGGTATTAAATCAATCAATTTTAAAGTTTAGATATTTAATCACATATTTTTATTTTTTATTAAGAGGTACCACTTGTTACATTAGCCCTATATATATATATATATATGTATGATATATGTATTATGATATAGCTAAAAAATAATTATTAATTCATATATATATATATACACGTGTGTTTTCTCTCATGACAAATTTAATAACAAGATAACTCTTATAAAACAACTTCTAGTTTACTTTATTTATTTTTATGGGGAAAAAATAATAATATATATTTTTCCTTTTTTTTTTACATTAAACTCATTAAATCCCTAAAACCCTAATTGCAAAACCCTGTTTCTGGAAACAAAGAAGAAGAAGAAGAAAGCCCTACACCACTTGCCCATTCGCCCTAATCGATCACGACTTCAAATGTATCGTGTTGCCTCAAGATTAGCTTCCTCAATAAGGTACTCCACCGTTGTTTCACAAATATTCCTCTTAAAAATTCGAACTTTACACTTTTTTTATACATAATCTAAGATATTCTCCATTTCTCATTTAATTTTTCATTTTACAGCCAGCAAACTTCAAAGAAGCTGGTAAGTATACTGATCATCACTCTGTTTCTGACTTCATTGACATATTATTGCCGTCCCAAAGCCTGATGTAATTTAGTGGTATGAGGACTGGTCTCGGGACTGATGAATATTTTAATGCGGTGTGTTTGTAAATGGCATTTTAGTATGATGATATAGATGGGATACGAAATGGGGATAGGAAAATTTTGCCCAAAGCGGTCACGATAATGTTAGGTTGGATACTGAATAGTTTTGTATGTGGAGCTTGTTGTAATACAATGTGGTTTGTTTTTGCTCTTCTAGTTTCAAATTAAGTAAAAAGTTGGGGTCTTGTGTTTGCTTAATCTGTAAAAGAGGCAATGGTGTTGTCAGATTTCGATTACAGCTCTGCTGGAATAATTGTAGTTCTTGTTTGTTGGGTTTTGGTTAAATTGAAGTTTCGTCATTGTAAATGTAGCAGAAGTTAATTCAAAATAATAAAGACGTTGGTACTTGTTTGGTGGACATTTAACTTTATTTGATTGGCAGCTTGATTGGAGCTCTATTGGTTGGGTTTTGATTGTAGGGACATAGATTTATTCTTTTCTTCCTGTGGCAGAAGTTTGGAATTTGTTATTTGGTTGATCAGGTAATAAGTAATTGTGGGATCCAGTTAGAACTCTATTGATATGGTTAGTTGATGAATGACAGCTTGGCTTATGATAGTGTCGCTCTAATAACCACTGTATATTAGCTTCTGACAATTGATAAATTTTGTGGGGTTTAAAACGGAGGAAATGATATGGAGATGCAGGAAAGTTCCACCAGAAATGTTTATTTGGGGCTATAGTTTTTCTTGGTTTTGCAAAGACAGAATTTATTGAGTTTATCATTGATTTGAATTCAAAGTTGCACTTATGATGTGTCTTGTTCTTTTGCCTATGAGAAGGTTTGTAGTCGAGTCAGTGGAAGCAGGTGTTATGTTGCAAAGGAGATTAATTTTGGAGTTGGAGCTCGAGCAGCTATGCTGCAGGGTGTTACTGAGGTTGCAGAAGCAGTTAAAGTGACCATGGGACCTAAGGTATTGTGTGTGCTTTGTTGTAGGCAGACCACTTCCAATTCATATTCAAGCCTTATCATTCATGTGGAAGTTCTGGCTCCAGTGTACCATACCATTTATTTATTTTTATTATATTTTTGTTGATCTGCCAGTTAACAATGTTAATGAGGACGGTTATCATCTATCAATGTAATAAGAAATTAAAATATTTCAGCTTTAATGATCTGTTCTAGAATGAATCCTGTAGAAAATCCCTGACTTGCTATCAGTTGCTTACTCCTATCTATATATACTCAGGGTCGTAATGTTATTATTGAGAAAAGTCAGAGCGATCCCAGGATTACAAAAGATGGAGTTACTGTAGCCAAAAGCATTAAATTTAAGGACAAAGCCAAGAATGTTGGTGCTGATCTTGTGAAACAAGTAGCTAATGCTACTAATAAAGTTGCTGGGGATGGTAAGTGTTTACTTTGTCTTTGTATTTTATAAATTTTTATTGACCTTTTATTACTCTTCATTCCATTGACTCTGAAGTTTTAGCAGCTACTGTAATTGCCGGACAGTGTTAACCTAAACTGCTGCACTGTGTTTTAAATAAGTAAAAGATATTGTGTGAGATTGTTAAATCTCTCATGGGATATATGCAAATCTGATTGCAGGTACGACTTGTGCAACTGTCTTGACTCAGGCAATTGTTATGGAAGGATGCAAGTCAATAGCTGCTGGTGCAAATGTCATGGATCTGAGAAGAGGTATCAACATGGCAGTTGATGCTGCTATATCTGATTTGAAAAGCAGAGCAGTGATGATAAATACACCAGAGGAAATCACACAGGTGATTTCTTGGTTTCTCTATGTGGAATCAATGATGTTTGTGATGAAATCTCTTGGAAAAGTTTTGCTTTTCAGTCCAGCATTATTTTTGTTGATGAGCAATTTTGTATATTGTTCTTTTGTAGAAGCTTCTAGCTTTAGTTTCTCTTTTGGTGTTATAATTATCAAGTAGAGATAAATACACTTTCTTTCTCTGTCTTCTTAATGGCTGGTGATAGAGGTGACCAGAGTTTATAATGTAAAGAGGAGAATCAGTAGGACATCATTATTAATAAAAGCTGAAGTGCTGAACAAGCTTAACTCTATTTTTTCATTATCTTCCAATAAAAATCATATAAGAATGCTTCCCACATGTTTATTCTGCTTTACTTCATTTTTCATGTGTTGTCCTGCTAATTGGTAATTTCAATACTGCATCATTTCTTGTTCTTTTGCATGCTGTGCCTGCTTTTGCTGTTCCAACTTAAATACTGACATCTAACTATTAGGTTGCTACAATCTCTGCAAATGGTGAAAGGGAGATCGGAGAATTGCTAGCAAGAGCAATAGAGAAAGTTGGAAAGGATGGAACCATCACTGTCAATGTGAGAAAACTTTTGTTGCTACATGGCTCCATCTCTTGGTGCAACAATGTAGTAAATACTGAATACATAATGGATTGGGATTGCAGGATGGGAACACCCTGGATAATGAATTGGAAGTAGTGGAAGGATGAAGCTAGCCAGAGGCTATATGTCTCCATATTTCATCACTGACGAGAAGACTCAAAAATGTGTAAGCACGCACATGTAATCCTACAGCGATTTTCACAATGCATGTTATATATTGATTCTTATATGAATACTGATCTCTACATGCAGGAACTGGAGCACCCACTTATCCTATCCATGACAAGAAAATTTCAGATCTTAATTTACTTGTGAGAATATTGGAACTAGCCATTAAGGTATTTTGGAAAAATACCTTTTCTTATCAGGCTTTATAAGTAGTAATGATCTTAATGAGCACATGATAATCATTTTTCTTGGTCTTTTTTGTTTTAGATGAATAGACCAATCCTTATTGTTGCGGAGGATTTAGAAAGTGATGCACTGACAACACTTGTAATCAATAAGCATCATGCTGGGGTTAAGGTGATGATTCCTTTCTTCCCTCCCCCCTCCCCCCTCCTCTCCATTACTAATATTTTTAAACTCCTAAGAAATATTCAAAGATGTTAATGTGCATTCTTTACCAGCAAATTAACATCTATCTTTACTGGCCTTTTTCTTTTCCATCTTTTGGAGGAAAATGTTCCGAAACAACTAAAATACAAGATAGGACCAATTTGAAGGACTAAATGAACATATGGCAAATGAAATTTTGCCATCTATGCATGTAAAGAAGGAAAAAGATGTTATGTTCTTCTATTTTGATGGCCAGGTCATTTGTATTGCAGCTTGAAAGAATATTAAGGATTTCAAAGCATATACTTTCATCTCTCTCTCTCTCTTACCGCCTTCCCTCCCACCCTCCCTTTCTCATCCTGACATTTTACATATTGAAGAACTGTTTGCATGAGGCTATGAATTCTTTCATGGCACTTTACAAATTTCCATGTGTATATTGTTTGTTCCTGACTGTTCCTGTTGATCCATGTGCCTTCAGGTTTGTTCCATTAAGGCTCCTGGCTTTGGGGAAAATAGGCGAGCGAACTTGGAAGATCTTGCTATTTTCACTGGGGGCGAGGTGATGAATCATTGATGCATCAAAATTTTGGTTATCTATATGCATATTATAACATGACAAAGTAAAGGATTACAGGTTATTTCTGAAGACCATGGTTTCACTCTTGACAAAGTAACTGCTGATATGCTTGGTAGTGCAAAAAAGGTTAGGTTTGAAGTGCACATTCTGCATTAGATGGATTCTACTTGGGTATTAATGCTGATGTTTGACACAGGTTACTATCTCTTTGGATGATACTGTCATTCTGAATGGAGAAGGGGATAAGAAGGCAATTGATGAGCGATGCAATCAGGTATAATGGTGTTGATTTATATAAATATAATAATCCATGCTGCCTTATTCCAATGATGTGTAGATTTAACGCATGGACTACTTCTTGTTAGCGTTTTGTTGTTTTGATAAACATTCATTGTATCTAGTTTATGTAATAGTCAAGCTTTGGGTCACTTCCCGTGAGTGAACAATGACATGACAGTTTCAGTGAGTTTAAAAGGCTGGAGAAACTGGTGCTGTATATCATAAAAGTTTTCCATAGAACTTTCCTTCTGTATGCTGGTTTTGCATTCTTTGGCCCAAAGAAGAGAGAAAGAGGGGGACGGGAGGGGAGAGGGGGTATGTGGTGGGGTGGGTGGGTGGCGTGGGTGGTAGCATTTCAGAGAACCAATGCCTCATTTGTATAGGGCAATATGAGATATTTAGAAGTTGCAAATCTTCCTCCTAATCAGCATTTGGGATGCCTCCTATGAATTATGATCTTGATAATATCTCACTGAATCTTGAAAATTTTGATTTTCTAATACTTCCCAAACCCCTCCCCCTCCCTCTCTCTCTTAATAATTACTTGGCTAAAGGAAGAATATTTACTTGGTCAAATGTTGAAATTGCGATGATTGTCTCTTTACTTTGCTAGAATTCACCAGTGAAGATATGGTTTGGCAAAGATTGATGAGTAATATATAAGGTTTGAATGTTGTATTATGAGAACAGAATGGTTAATGCAATTTTTTGGCATCTCAACAGCTAAGAACGGCCATTGAGAAAAGTACTGCCATGTTTGACAAAGAGAAAGCACAGGAACGGCTATCAAGGCTATCTGGAGGGGTTGCTGTTTTCAAGGTCTGCCTATTAGCCTTTTCCTTTTAGGTATTGCTCTGATGTGACTATTGGAGTTTGCATTTCTTACATTAGCAATGGCCTTTTCTCAATAGGTTGGTGGGGTGAGTGAGGCAGAAGTTGGTGAGAGAAAAGACAGGGTGACTGATGCTTTAAATGCTACAAAGGCTGCCCTGGAGGAGGGCATTGTTCCTGGTTAGTAACATCTCTATTTCTAGCTACCTTTTCATTTGGACCAGAAAATAGAAATATATCATTCTGCTCTTCATTGCTGTTAGGTGGTGGTGTTGCTCTTTTATATGCCACGAAGGTTTTGGAGAATCTTCAAACTGAAAATGAAGACCAGAAAAGAGGTGTCCAAATAGTACAGATTGCTCTTAAGGTGGGCCAACAAAATCATTGCTCTGTGCCTGCAAGCCGTGTAGGTTGAATTTCTTTTTCTTGTACTGAGACCATGTTTGTTTTTATCAGGCACCTTCTCGCACGATAATTTCAAATGCGGGATATGATGGAGTTCTGGTTCTTGGCACGTTGTTGGGGCAGGATAATCACAATCTTGGTTATGATGCTGCAAAAGGTTAATTTCTTTCTTATATATTTCATATAGTTCATGCATGTCTATATTAAAGTAAAAAATATATAAGCCCTTTATCTACAAGCTTAAGTTTTAAATCAGCTGGTTGTAAAATTTCGGAGTTGCAATCTCTTATGCGGAGTTGCAATCTCTTATGTATGATTACAGAATCTTAAAGATTTTGTACTTCCATCTAGTCATTCTGCACTTGGTTATGACCTTTGAGTTCCCTTATTCTTTTTTCATATTACGAACTCTGGAACAATTTTTGTTTTGAATGTTTTCAGAGGCATTGTTTAAGATTGTCCGACAATAACTTGAGTTTTCACACATATGTTTTGTTAGGAGAATATGTAGACATGGTGAAGGCCGGCATCATCGACCCCCTGAAAGTTATCAGAACTGCATTAATGGATGCTGCAAGGTAAATACTAATCCATTTAATTATATAAGCTATTCTGTTTCATCTTAAACTAAACTCGAGGGTTATTATAAATTGCAGCGTCTCATTGCTGTTGGCAACCACAGAGGCAGCTGTTGTGGACCATCCAAATGAGAAGCCTCGTCCAAGTCGTATGCCAGCAATGGATGATATGGACTATTAATCAGATGGCTTTTTTGGAGTCTGTTTTGAAGCTTCCTTTTGCCCGTGAAGCTTTTACCAAATCAATCCCCTGCTTTGCTTGGAAGAAAGTTCAGTATTCTGAGGCTACTACCAGTGGATAAAATTCTCGTGAGTGCAATGGTATGGGCGATTTCTCATCTTTACTCAGAAAGACCAAGAATTTGACGCCTTAATGAAGCAAAGCTGTCTCCGCGGTTACTTTATTAGGTTGATTGGGATCAAACGATCTTTTTGTAAAATATACGCTAGCTAGAAAATCCAATTTTGCCGCACCTTTCATCAATGAACTTATCCTTTTTTTTTTTTTTTTTGGGGGTAAGTCATATATGAACTGTATTATCTGGCAACGTATTTCATTGTTCCTATACTTTTTTACATGTTAATGTTTCTTGTGCTATTCTTCAACAATATGTTTCCATATATATAAGAAATGCTCAAGTTTATAGAAGCTTCCATGAAAATATCATGTCGGTTGGAGGAAATAACTTTATTCGCAAAGAAATTGGAAAACTTCTCTTGATATTTGTCTCTTAACACTACAGCATTTAGGCACCAATGCGAGGTCTGACTATGTCGGCTACCATTAGCCGCCATTAACATGGAGTTATCTTTGACTACAATCATCTAAAAATAAAGGATTTTCCCAAATTGATGCTGTTCCATATGAATCGAATACACCAATAAGAGAAAATGACAATAAGAAATTGTGGATTATTTCATTTGCGAGGAAGAACAGTTCAGGGGAAAAGGTGGAAGAAGAAAGAGCGTAACAATGAAGCTTGGTGGCAAAAATAATCAGCCATCCAACATCTTCAATCAAAGACTTTTTAATGAAGATAACGAAATTAAGCCCAAAAAGAACGAAAAACACCCAAAAAAAACAAAGAATGACCTGTTTTAAAGATTGAGCTCTGAAAACTGATTAGCTCTAAGATCACCACTTAAGCTTGAAGGTGGAGGAAACAATTGCCTCCTCACCCTTCAATAGTGTTATCTAAAGTCAGCTACCGGTACCGGCATGTCTTGAGTGAAAATCAGATTGGATCCGGCATTCTTGAGCAAAAATCAGATCGGATCGAATCACATTGTATGCTTGCGAGTCTCGACAATTTGAAAACAAGTTGCGAATGGTGCTACATAGATCTACAATTTGTGATGCTGAAATCTCATGAAGTATTTGTGAGCGTAAACAGAGTCGCAGCGCCTTTTAGGTCATTATCTTGAACCCGTTGTCCAGTGCCATCCTCTTCTTTTAGCAAGGCTTGGTGGTTTTCTAAGATGACATCCTCGCTGCATTGATTTAGTTGATGAAACAAGCAGTTAGCATTGAACTGAACCCAAATGTGAATAAACACCACAAGTACAAAGCAGGTCCTATTTTGTAGCTTTTCTGGGTTCTTATCATCTGTGATGTGTTTTTTTTTTTTTTTCCAGTTTAAATTTGAGTCTTCATTACAAATCGCTCCATTTGAACAATTTTTCATGTTTGTTTATGAATGAATTTTCTGTTACTGTAAAATTTCCTTAGAATTGATTGAATCGATTTCTCTTTAAATTCTATAACTAGTTTGTCTTTGGAATGTAACCATAAAAACATACTACATAGAAGAATAGCAAAGTGTTACATATTATTTCAGTTTTTTTACATTGAAATGCTATACCAACATCTGTTGTGACTACTTACTGTGGCAGGATTAAGGAAGAGGAACTTTCTTATTCCACAATAATGAAAATACCTATTTACCCTCCCATAAATAATGGGATCTCTTAAGCTAGTTTTATCGCTAGATTGGAGAAAATGAAAATACCTATTGACCCGCATGATCTATCCTGAATCTCAAGACTAATATTAAATCTTGCAGCTCTGTTTTGGCCAAACTTTGAAAATAAGATCTGAAATAAAGTTTTTTGTGCATTCCTACAAGGCTGCGGCCCACTGGCATTGGACGAAGGCAATCAACTCCGGTTTCAAAAGAATTTATTACCTAATATTTTAGCATGCAGGTTAACATTTTATAGAGTTGATAATAAATGACAACGATAGAGTATAGATGGATCTCTCAGATTTCAAAATATAACTTCATTATTCCATTTTTCAAATATGTATATAATCTCAGCAATTACCATCACCCAGGAAGTTATTGGGATTTAACAATTATTTGGGACTTCTGTATGCATTTTCAAAAGATATGGAAGATGAAGTCACATTTTAAAAGTTTGGAAGATCTATCCATATTCGATTAAAACTTGTTCATTATTTATCATACTTTACATAATAGCTTTGGATCAAACCGTGCCAATTGTAGGAAAAAAGGAAAAACACGAGAAAAAAAAATTGTCAATTGTAGCTTATCATAATTTACATAAAAGCTTGGTTAATGTGCGATCGTGATTTGTATTATCTACAAATAATTAAAAATACGTACAAAAATAAGAAAACTGAGCAATATAATATCGCAAATATAACATCAGCCCTAATATTTCTAGTAATACAATATTGATACCAATTTCCTTCTACACTTTTTAATAAGAAAGATATCAATATTGAATGATAATGATAATATAAATAATGAATTGTTGATTTTGTAAGCAAGTGTTTTTTTCTTTTTTCCTTTTTATCTATCATGAGTTAGATATTTGAGAATAATTTCATTGATAAATTAATTGCTAGTTGTTATAAACATAAAAAATTCAAATTGAAAAAAAAAAGAAAAAGAAAAAGAAAATTAAGATTGCTTGGCATAACAAATGTGAATACATCAAAATGAATATGGAAATATTATAATATATCATAGAAATATTAGAAGTCTACATTCATTACTTAAATTACAATTTTAGTTCTTAAAACATTAAGTTAAAAGCTAAAATGAAAAATTACATAAAAGAGATCACATTTGTGGCCATATTCAAGTAAAGATCAAACATTTTTAGTAGTTAATAATAAAACATCCTAATGTTTTAATAGAGAATTAATGCTACATATGGAATTAATGTTATGTACCATTAAATCTTGGTAACATGATAGTGGCTCAATTTTGAGGTTTCATCCTCTATATGTGTATAACGGCATCCTCTTGTATAATTTTAATTAACTATTTGAATTACCGAAAATAATCCTAAACATTCATGCTTTGGTGCATAATTTTCCTCTTAAATTATATATATATATACCTTATCTAAATTATTATATGCAATCTTGATAAATCTAAATATTCATTTCTTAAACCTTTTCTCTCAAAATGCTTTCAGTGGATGATAGAGGGCCCGATCCCAAAACTTCGAAAAGCTAATTATTATAATATATTTAATAAAAAAAAATATGTTAATCATATGGTCCGTCTTTACCATTAATGGTGCATTAGTGTCTTGTGTGCATGCATGCATTGTGTTTTTACAAATGAAAAACAATTAGGAGGCAAATAAGCAAAAAAAGGAAGGGAAGAAAAAAAAGAAGGTAAAATACACTGACCTTGTTTCATTTTGTATGTTTTTATGTTGATCTTCGGTAATCTCAATCAGAGTAGTAGGCACAACATCGGGCACCGTCCAAGAACCGTAATCCTGAAGCTGATTCTCATCATCTTGAATGAGAGCATACCCTTCTTGATTATTTCCAACATTGTTAAAGCAATTGTTATACGAAGTTTGCAATGGATTATTGTAACTGATCAACGGATCTGCATTAATATTGTCTACACAACTAAGGGACGAATCCGATGCAGCGGCATCTGGAATATGAAACTGCTGCTGTTGTTGCTGCACGGCTTGAGCACGACACATGCTGATCTGCTGTCGAACAAGATTAAGCTCGGCTTGATAAAGCTCGATTTGACGTTGGTATTCTTTGATAATCCGATAGCATCCACCAACAGGGTCACATGCTCGGATATCAGATTGGATTATAATCGATCTCATAGCTTCATCCTTGTCTTGAGGACTCAGGTTCTTGATAATCTTTGTGATATTGCTCACACCAAACAATTTGTGAGCGTTTTGGAATTGCCGGGTGCAATCATAAGGGAAATAAGGTGCAAGAAGGCAATCGGTTGGCATTTCCGCCGTTGGTATTTGCACGCAGCGCATGCTTGAGTGCTGGTGGAGAGGAGGAGGAGGAAGATCCAATCCCGAATGCCTTGTCGTAGGAACAACAGCAACATTATTGTAAGGGATAACATTATTACTAGTACTATTGTTGTTGCTGGGGTTAGGGTTAGGGTTAGGGTCAGGAGGGGAATTATTGTTGTTGTTTGTGATATTAAGGGTGGTGTTTGTGGTATTAGGAATAAAATGGGACATGGTTGAGGTTGTTGGGGTTGTGGAGGTGAGATATCGGCTGCGTTTCCGATGGGATTGCATGCAGTTTTACGTACGTTTTGCCGTAGGAAGAGGGGGGCACTTTTTTTTAAGCCAAGGAAAAAAGATTTTATGAAGGGAAATTATAATGGAAGATGGTGAGAAATGAAAGGAGAGACAGACAGGTAAATTATCAAGGAGAGAGAGAGAGAGAGGGGTTTTTTCTTTTTAACTAATTTAGAGAGAGAGAGAGAGGGATAAGTTTTAACAAATTTAGGTGTATTAGGGTTGGCAATTTGATTTTGATTTTGATTTTGATTTTTTACTTATAGTAATCCTTTTTTTTTTTTTTTGGCAATTAGCAAAACAGTTTTTTGAATTCAAATTGGGTAAATGTTTACAAAATACAAATGTTGTTTTTGTGTGCCTGGTAGTTAATCTTTAGCAAATCAACCTGTACACAACTAAATGTGCACACATTAGGGTTTAATAATATCATTTTGCCATGATAAGCATAATACAAATATTATTTGTTTGTTGTAGTGATAGAATATTGAAAACTAGTAAATGGTAGATAGAACTTGGCCTAATTTTATTATGTAGTTTTATCGTTTTTCACCCTTGTTGATACATACATATGTAAAAGTGAAAAGAAAGAAAAAAAATATAAAAATGTATGCCTTTTTTGTTTTTCTTTGAGGGTTATTGCCATGATTGAAGAAAGTAAAATTATATATTTTAAAATATTTAAACCAACAAAATCTGTGTTATCATGATAGGTCAAATTTAATACACTAATCCATTCATTTCATAGAAAAGATTGAGTAGTTATTAGAATATATCTAAGTGAGTGTAGAAAATAGAAAATATAAATTGGTTTATTCATTTAGAATTTGAAATTCTATATATTTATATATATATATATGTAAGAGATGACAGAATTACTTGAAAAAAATTGATCTCAGCTTGTCAATATTAGGGTGTGAGGACTTGACGACAAGACAACGCGATCTATCAACTAAAAAAATTTAAAACTATTATAAACATTCCGAGGGATATACAAACATACTTTAGCAGATTCAAATTAAGAAGCATTTTTACAGTATATCTACAAAAGATAAGTGCTTTTTGTATCATATTTCTTTGTTGTCTAATAATATATATTTATTTGCTTAACTGTTGTTTTTGGCTTAATATTTGTTTATATAATTCTTTCAATTAAAAGCTAATGTATCATATTTATTTCTTGTCTAATAAAATAGTTCTTTTATCGTTGTTTAGCTTAATATATATGTTTAAATTATTTATTTAGTTAATATTAGTGAATGGATAATCTTATACATGATTTGTAGAACATAATCCTTGACATCTTATCGATGTATTAGATCTATTACTATATTAAGTAAACAATTTCATGAAATGGACATTTAATGTGGCTTTCAATACATTGAGAATTCACTTCAAAATTTCTATTTTATCACATCGCACAACCTTAGTACACTATTTGCCTAATAACATTTCGATATGAGACTTGTTCATACTGGTTTATTCATTTCGGCAACACAAAATGATAAAATGTGAAAACGGATATTGATTATATTCCAACAAAAACAAAATCCAAGGATCAGGATGAATTTTTGGAATTTTACCAAAACATATGTAAGTTGAAATTATGAAGGATCCATATGTATGATGTGTTGTAACTAGTAATCCACGGCATCTATTTTGAAAATCTAATCGTTTGAAATAGTGGCAATTAGAGTTAAGCTTAAGCATCAACCCGCGCTCTTAAGTAGATCCGTCAATCCCACACTCTTAACCTCTAAACAATGAAATTGAGATAATTATAGATTATAATCCATAATAACATAGGAAAGCTTAAAAACATCAAATTCGTTAAAATTTTGTTTGTTTTGGATCCGAACAGGATCAAATTTAGAAAACCGTGCCCTCGTACACCTGACAATAAAAATATTCCAATAACATTGTTAACTTGTAAAAATATAAGGATTTTAAAAATATCAGTTTTATAATCTTTCGACATCTAAAAATATCCAATATAGCTTATTTACGTATATTTTTTTACTACCGGTATTAATTTATCTTGTCTACTATTCATAGTATTATTCTACACTATTTATTACTATTAACCTATTTTTACTTTTCTACCACCTATTTTTACACTCTACTATATCTACTTTTTACTTTTTACTTCCCACATACAACTTTATTCACATCATACCTTGCAAATTATTATTTTTCATTAACAAAAATATAAAACGAATCACTCCCTCTCTCTCTTTCTTCAAAACCGGTGCCTCCCCCTTCCCACACACAATTTTTTTTCATTTTATTTAATTCACACAATTTTCCCTTCACAAAAATGTATAAATACCCCATATCCCACCATTTCTTTCGCACACTCTTTTATCTTAACAAAACTCTCTTAAAATCACCACTCAACTTTTCTCTCCAAAAATCTCTTCTCATCTTCCCACATTTCTACTATCATCACAGTACCACAACCTCTCTTTCTCTACCATCCATCTTTCTACCTTAGGTAATATTCTTACAAATATTTCCTTACCATGTCATGCAACTTAACATGACCATGGTCTGTGTTCCTTAAACATCCAAGTATTATGGAAGCAACACTATGTTCATGAATAGATCCCATTTGATTATTGTTATATTATTTCATATTATTATTGTTCTAATCTAACTTCTATACATTAGTAAATATATTTGTATATATATATATATATTTCTTAGAGTATATAAGCTCACTAACATAACCATTATTTATTTATTTATGCTTTGTAATTTATTTATTTATTCTATACTTTTATATTAAGACTAGTCTTTTTAGTCTTAGACTTGTCCTCATCAAGTTAAAACAATTTTTTTTTTTTGGACTTGCCCATGACTTAATTCCGGAAGTTTTGAATCAAGCTAAGAGTTCTAATGCTTGATATTTATTATTTGCTTAACTCTATATTTTCCATCTTTCTTATTAATTATTTTTGTCAGTTACTTAGCTATAAACTAATGTTCATGCATGATCATGTTGATTGTTATCTTAATAAAAATAAAAAGGTTCTTTCTTAAGTAAAAGATAATAAGATCAACTCACTTTAAAAATGGAATTTTATCACTTAGGAAAAGTTTCATTAAAAATTAGAAATTTTATATCAACAAAATGCTTTTCAAAGAATTTTGGACAAGGTCACCATAAGTTTTAGTATTGTTAATAAACAAAGATTTTTTGAAAATTAACCAAGAAATTCTTTACTTTTTTTTTTAAAAACTACCATTAAAACCTTAATGTTGATAATACTTTGCTATGAGAAATATTCTTAAAAAAGAACCAAAACAAACTTTTCAAAACAAGTTAAAATTAACTCTCCAAGTAAAGTCTACTTAGGGAATAAGATTTGTAGATAGCTTGAAAAGATAAAATTTTTTGAATCTATATTATCTTTTAAGAGTTAAGGAAAAATAAATCATATGACATATTAAAGGACTAAAAAATCTTTAGCTTTTTTTCCAAACAACTTGAGATGATTTTGTCAACTTCACTTTTCAAGCTGTCAAGACAAGATTATTTTATGAAAATCATTGATTAAGACAATGTCATTAGAATGATGTGTATAATATGAATTGCATATGTATTAAAAGGATTTTTCAACTATATATATATTTATATGTTTGCTATAAGATTTTTGGTTGATAAAAAGTTTGGAAAAATTATGTTTTATGAGCTGGGATTTTCTTGTCAATTCTGTACCATGTCATTTTGGAACCTAAATGACCTTTTATCATAAAAATAACCTTAGAAATAAATAGATCTTTCTAATTAGGTAGAAGACGGCATATAATATGAGAAATTCCAAGTTAAAATGAGCAAGTAATGACCATTTTACGTTGAAATCTCACTTCATATGAATTTTGGCGAACTTAGTACAATAGAATTTGCAAGTTTAATTAGAATTCCAGGAAATATTCATTTTGGGTATTTCTTCTTGTTTAGGTAACGAAGAGCCCGGGTATCCTTATTCAAAGGACTACTTCAACTAGGAGCTTTCTATTGCTATGGCAGAGTGAGTTTAGTTTCCTACATTTTTGTACTTATGTTTTTGTTTGTAGATTAACAACACTAGAATTAGGAAAAGATAAAAACATAAAAGCGTATGTGCCTTATATATATGGTTGAAATGTGCTAAGCATATCAAGCCGGAAATTGTTAAATAAATAAGGTTTGATTTAGCATAGAAATGATATATCTGCAAACTCTATGGTCACTATCAAAACATCTAATATTATGCCATGATTATTTTAACAAAATGATTCATTTATAACACGTAGTGAGTCACATTGCATTTATTACTATACCCTTGGTGGGATAAGACTATGGTAGTTAGGTTTGTAGAACTCGAAAATCTACTTTATGGCGAATGTTCGCCAGATTAAAATGGTAGGTAGACACCTGAAATAACTATACGTTAGCAGCTAGTAGTGACTTTTATAAAAACTACAAAACTTCATTACATATTATGGTCTTTATGGCCCGGAACACTTAACCCCGAATGAAGGGGTAAATCCATTCAACATATGATTCCCGAAAAATCATATGTATTGTTTGCTCACGTATTTGTTACATCTTATATGCTTGTTTAAATAACTTGTTTGAATATTGATTGCTCGAGTACTTTATTTGTGGAAATAATTCTCACTAAGCAAGGGAGTTTACCTTCTTATAGATATTTATTGCAACACCCCTACCTTTGGTTGACTCCTAGGGGATACTTTTCATAGGTACTATCTTTTGGATTCAGGAGTTTTTGGATGAAGTTAAAGACTAGATGTAAACTTAGACTTTTAAATTAATCTCCAATACAACTATTTTGAATATATGATGGACTATATCTTTTGATAGGGGAATGCCTCATTAATATTTGTGAGATTTTCATATTCCATATTTAAGATGTTTATGTTGTGATTTCCATTCTTGATTGCTATTATGAATGTCTTCTTAAACAGCTTGTTTCAAAGTTAGTCCTCTATGATCGTGAAGGGACGCTTTACACCAGATATCAAAGCTTTTAGGATAACTAAGGTTGTCTTACTTAAGCTTTAATATTGAGTGTGGTGAACTATTGAGTTTAGAGTACCCTTTGGAGCATGACAGGTCCTCATCATGTGAAGTTGACGCGATGGCAAACAAGGAGCCAGGGTCATCATTAAACCAAGGTACTTATGGAGCTCCAGCACGAGGCTGACGTCCTCACGTGGTCGAAGTCTTGTAGGCTAAGGGCCTTTAGGCAGCTTCTTGGCTTAAGTGCTTGTGGTGCTCTTTGTGGACCTATTAGCCCATTAAGTTTATATTGAGCATGCTTAGCTATAGTAAAATACTTCTTATTGACAACTACACTAGAATTCACAAGGTATGTAAGCTTTTGGTATGCTTAAAGGAGGAGAGATAAGGAAGAAGAAGTGAGAACTTAATACTTCATGAAACAGCTCATGTTATAGTTGAAGATTAGATATATAGTGATAAAGTTGTCATAACATATTATAACTAGGTTCTTCACAAGATTGAGGTATGAGACTACAAATGTTGTTGACATGCAATATGAGAAATTAGAAAATGGAATTAAACTTGTTGTAAAAGTTAGAAGTTATCACTAGATAAGACTGGATGGGTTGGGTTAGTTCACTAGCTGTAACATCAAAACCTAATTCTTCTAATGAACCTGCAAACAAAGAGATGCATGAGAATGATAAGAAAATTAGGGATAATGAAAATGTTAAGAGAGACACTTCAAGTAGTTTGAATGAAGGGAAGGTGATAAGAAGATGCATATCATAATCCTAATTTGTAGGAGGTGGGATCGGAGGTAGCCTAAGAAGAAGGGTCGGTTTAGTTAAATGTTTTCAATGCTTAGCATTTGGTCATTTAGCATCAATGCATTCTAATCACTAGGTGATAATTACTAGACGTAAATTTCTATAATATAAAGTATGATAATAAGGAAGAGAAAGGGGATTTAACAGTAGAAATTAGAGGCTACGATAAAGGGCTTTGATGATAATGAAGATAAAAAGAGTGTTATATGTGATTCAATATGATTTGTTGTTGAGTTGCCAATCGAAAGTAAGCATAGGATAATCTCTTCAATACAAAATGCGTAGTGCAAGGATGGACATCTTCTTTTGTTATTTATGGAGGCAATTGTGCTAATGTAACATCCTTAACTTTTGTTTGTGCTTGGGTGGTAAAGTTGCAACACATTGACACCCCAGAGTCTACATTGATTTAATGAAAAGGAAATGTTTTTTGTTAATATAAAAATATGAATTTCCTTATCCGTTGGTGAGTATATGGATGATATTATATGTGATGTGGTTCCACCGGAATTCGCCCATATACTACTAAACTTAAATGCTAAGTTCATTTAGTGAAATCAATGTTTTGTTGAAAAATTTTGGTATTAACTTAGTCTAAAAGTACTTATTCTAGGAATATATTAGCTATTTCTAAGAAAACATTGCAAATTACATTAATGTCATGAAGGAAATAAAAGTCATACATTAGACTAGATATAGAAAAATGGATAGAAACCAATCAAAATTAAATTGAGCACAACTAATGAAAATTGCAATAGGCATATGAGAACACCTTGTAACAAGTTCATCAAAACAAACTAGCAATGGATTTGGACAATTTCCAAGTTACATGGTCTAGTTGTTATGGCTAGACTTGGCCTAAACCAAAATAACTAAGGATCTAAATGAAGCTAATTCTCATGCAATACTCTATATTAGATTTGTGTTTTTCTCCATTTCTTTATATATTAAACTACCTTTAATTTTCTCTATTACCCTAATTGAAGACTTTCACATTGTATTTGTGGAACTACATTTTCTTTCATATGAAATAACATTCTTTTTATAATTCCTTCAAATAGTTATCTTCATCAATTAATTATAGGATAAATTAAATAGAAAGGGATAAATGTTTAGGAGTAAGTTCATTTAAGGTATCAACATTTTAAGTGGTGAAAAAAAGAAATCAATATTTGAGGATAAGTTTATTTAAGATATCAACATTTCAAGTGGTTAAAAAGAGATATCAATGGTTTGTAATAAAGTGAGTCAAATAAGGTATTAATATTTAATTATTAACAAAAACTAAGGAAACTTAATCGAAAATTTAATTCAAACATTGATATCTTAAATGAACTTTACAAAACATTAACACCTTATTTGACTCACTTTGCAAAATCTTGATTTCTCTTTTTTACTACTTGAAATGTTGACACCTTAAATAAACTTATCCCTAAACATTAGTACCCTCTAGTGTAATTTGCCCATTAATTATACTTGCTTACAAAAAATCCAATTATTTAAGTAGCATTAATAACAACAGTATCTTTCAACATTTTCATTGATTTATGTGATTGATAACAATCATAAGATTCAGTTTTAGTTTATTTTGTTGATTAATTTCTTATATTTGTTGATGTTTTATTAAGGATTGCAAGCCTTCTAAGTCCAATCCAACTTATTAGCCTCATGGGTTGACATATTAGGCTCAAGCTTAGCTCATGTTGACATGGCCTAAATTCTCACTAGGGCGCCTTTCACCATGGTGTCTAAATGGCACCCGACTTATTGGCACTCAACATGATTTCTTCACTCAAGCTTGACACGAGTGAACATGGATTAGTGAGCCTACGCTACGTTCACCATAACCGTTGCCATCAACCTACTCGTCAGAGATCTAATCACTATAAGTATCCCTCTCTACTCCACAAAAAATATCACTTGGACTCTCTCTCATATTCATTAATTATTTTAATGTCAACATCATGGGTTGAAACATTAGGCTCTAGCTCATCTCATGTCGAAATGGCCTAAATTCTCACTAGGGCGCCTTTCACCATGGTGTCTAAATGACACTCGACTCATTGTCACTCGGCATGATTTCTTCGCTTAAGCTTGACATGAGTGAACATGGATTAGTGGGCCTACACCACGTTCACCATAACCATTGCCATCAACCCACTCGTTTATGATCCAACGATGTACTTAATTGCTTGAGATCTATTCATTATAAATATCCCTCTCTACTCCAAATAAAATATCACCTAGACTCTCTCTCATATTCATTAATTATTTTCACATCAACATAAGTATCAAAGTGGCCATGTCGGGGGCAACCCTAGCGTGCCACTGACCGTATTATGTTTTATAGGCTTATTAGGCACATGAGTCCATTCTAGTTGTTCCCTCTTTATAGCCTCTACCGGATGAGAACTAGCAACAATATCTAATTAACAAATTCTTCATATTTTATCGTTCGTAAACAAAATCACATAGACATACCAACTTTACATCATAAATTATCATCGATCGCAATTCAATCAGTTGAAAATTGAACCTAAGGGTAATGTTTGAATTATTTTTTGATTAAGTTTAGTTAATTTTCATCAACGATCAATTATAGATATGTTACTTTACTCGCTTTGTGAAATGTTGATCCTTCTTTTTAATTACTTGAAATGTTGATATCTTAAATAAATTTATCCAAAATGCCGATCCCTTACTTTTTAACTACTCAAAACATTAATACCTTAAAAGAATTTATCCCCACACATTACTAACTTTTACATAATTTACCTTTCAAACTTAATTCACATCAATCCTTCTCATTGTTTATTAAAGTTGGTCAACTTTTAGTGTTATGTTATCTACAAATGTCCCTAGCCTTGTTTCCGGATTGAAAGGGTTAAATTGAAAATTTGAACCGGGCTAATAAATCATAACAATTACACAAACCAATTCCATTAACAGAACCGCTTGGATCCAATAAATAAGATTCTGTTTATCTACTCCTGTTCATACTGGCCTTCCATTGAATGAGGAGCTAGCCAATGATGGAAATATAGATGTTCGATGTATTTACACCAATGGGTTATATATATAGGTATATGTATATGACAAGCACGTTAATTTAACCCTAAGTTTGATAATGTTGATATTAGACGAATTTAATTCGATTAAGCATTTTAAGAAAATCGAAAATTGGAGTTACATAAATTTGACCATGAATAACTCAAGAGTCAGGATTACTAGTTACTATCACGTAGTAATTTTTGGTTATGTAATTGTTATAGTATTGGACTTTATAAATTCTATATTTAGTTTATAAAATGTATCTAGAACTGAATAAAACTCTTCGTGATCGGACAAAACTTATATTTTTTGTTTTTGTATTTTATGGTACAAAAATAAAATCTTTTAATTAAAATTTATCCAGTGTTATTTAATACCTTGTATACCAAATATGGTACAGGGGATATACTAATACTATGCTGAATAATTTTCTTTATCTAGTCCAATCTTTGCAATCAAACTCTATAGTATTGTTTGGTTTATGAGGATTAGGATTTTTTACTTAGGATTCCAATTCGGCTATTTCATAATTAAGAATTCGATTTTATATGGAATTATATCACTTAAAATTCCATAGAATCTCATTCTCCTTCCTACCTTGCGTGCCTATCAAGTCAAAAAACAAAATAATAACATTTAAAATCCCTTCTTTAAAAATTACCAAGCAGTGGATTTTGAGTGAAACTCCCAGGAACTGGATTCAAAGAAATGTTGGAAAATCAAATAGGAGCTGAAAGTACTTGTTCCAATGGGCAGGTTTATATATATATATATATATATATATATATATATATATAACGCATACTCATGAAAAGAATTTTCCAAAATTTTTCATATGCGGACAGATAAAAGAAAATAAAACTAGGTTTCAACTGTATAATGTATACCATTGGTACTATTTTAATATTTTTTTCTCAATGATTTTTTAATAAGGAAAATTAAGGTATAAAACTGAATTCATAGAACGGAAGGAAGATTTTTTAATTAGTAAAGATTATGAAAATAGGTATAGGTAAAAGTTAATATTATCTGGAACAAAACAGTAGAACTAGTCTACAGGTTATATCTATTTTCACAATTGCCTATATATATCCACGGGTTCTGATTCATATAGTTGCTTAAATGGGCACAAAGAAAACGATTTCAATACCAATATAATGTAGATTGGGGGAGAACTGCAAAATTGAAAACACTGAGTGAAATAAGGGAAAAAATTAATATTTTAATAAAAATTATAAAACTGCAATCAACTCATCTAATCATAAGACGAGACAGTTTCATATGTTAAATGCATCTTTTCTGGATATGAGTTCAATACAACTGCAATAAACTCCTTTCTTAAAGAAGTGGTTTTAACACGATTTAAACTAAACTCTTGAGGCTATTTTTAATGATTAATTTGGACTCGATAGAATCAAGAATATTGCATGTATACCGTGCTTTCAAAAAAGAAAAATTAAATAAAACCAAACTGTGAAAAAAATTATAGGAATGGTATCGTTGTATTATACTTTAGAGGTGCGATACAATTTTTTTTTTTAAGTTACTAGACATGTGATACTTCGCCAAACCTGTATTGCACGTTCAACGAACGATATACATATAATTATATATGTGTCACCTGATAAATGTGTGATGCACTCCCAAATCTATATTGCACATCTAATATGCCATACAACAATTTTTAAAAGTTTTTGCATAATAGATCATTGTATTTCGGTTCCAAAATATGATACACATTAAAACTTTATATCTCCTTTTGATGCTATTTTGATAATTTTTTTTATAATTTGTATATGTGTAATTTTTTTTAACCAAAAATGACAGACATGTATTATACCCCAATAAATTTTGTAAAAAAAAAAAAAAGGGGTTCAATACAGCTGCAATGAGCTTGGAATTTTAACTTACAAATTATTACAATTATTTTAGACGCAATGGGTCTTTTTTTCGTAATCTTTTTACTGAAATATTATTTTTATTTTCCTTAATCCAAAACCGTACACTAGATATTTTTATTTTACTAGCAGATTCACGAGTTCATTCGTATAATTTAGACATTCTTCTTACTGGATTCATGATTTCATTCCTATAATTTTTTTATCTGAGCATATTAGCATATAGTCCCATTCATTACTACTGCCCTTTATCTGTTCAAGATGTACAATATACGTTATACCAATTAAAAAAAAAAAAAAAAGTAAAATGCCATCCCCATCCCATCCCATCCCATCCCATCAACCCCAAGCCTCCCGGATTAACCTTCTGAATTTTAAAAACATGATTTTTATCCTCGTAACTATAAACAATTAGAATAAGTCCATTTTATACTTTTCTATGAAAAAAAATACAAATTTCAAATATACTTTTTGTATGAATTTGTATGGAAAAAAAAAAAAAACACACTAAACTTATTTGTTAATTGTTTATAGTTCTAGAAGCCAAAGTCACGCTTTTAAAGTTTAAACGGCCAATTCATGCCACCCTTGAAGTTTATGGAGTATTCTTGCATTTTCCTAAAAAAAAAAAAAATCTGTGATTTTATACGTGAGTACGTAATTAAATGTGTATCATATCATTATGAATGTAACGAATTAAAGTCATACCAACATACGATTAAAAGGCCAATGTAAGATCAGCACCACGTGCAACATAATTAAATAATTATTCGTTGTACCGGTTTATGCTACTATCTCATAATTTTTCTGGTATATTTCCAGCTTATAAGAATAAGAGTACACGTCCAAACATAGAAATAGAATTAAACTTGAGATTAATTTAATTAGCTTCTTCACATTCATCTATGTTGGCTGTACTTGTATGCAACAGTGTAGCAAATCAAACGTTCTATCTAACTACATTCATTATTCCAACAAACAGGCAGCACAAATTATGGAAGACGGTTATAACCTGATCCATCTCCCTCCATGGTGACCCACAGATTTCATAATGAAAACTCTCATCTCAATTGGACATGATGGATCCATTCAGCTTTTCAAAACTTTTGGAATCTCCATTGGCATGTACAAGAAAGTAATCTATAGAACCTGAACTTGCATAACTCTTTACTTAAAACATTTGAACACGCAAGAAAAGATCATTGATTCAGAGCTAGTTTTCCTACCATAGAGAGGATGTCGAGCAACTAGAGCTCGGAGTTTGTAAGATCTTCAACTGACGATCTGTATTTGGCTATCAGTTCCCTGTTAATGAAGAAAGTTATATCAGATGAGAAATATTGAGACAAATTTTATAAAATGGTTCATTCTCAGATGACTACTACTCACTTTCGTTTGGCTAGCATTTGCTCAGTTTCCTCTAGCTTGCGCTTCTGTCCCTCAACCGTCTGCAAGCAGAATCAGGACTTCACCATAAACTCAACAGTAGGAAGAACTCTTAAGCAGCATTGTCAAAAACCAGCAGGCTCAGCAAATAACAGCCAGGTCAAAGAAGGAACAGCTTCAACATAATTACCATTTCATAAGCATGGAATGATAAGTAAGTTGAGAACAAGGTAGGGTTTTGTCCCTGGAGTTTACACTTACAGATCTCTAACTCTAGGCCAGATGACTGGAGGCAGACAACCAAATGTTTGAATCCAAAATACAATATAAAAGGCTGCTTACTATGACAACATCATGAAAAGCTAGTCTGGACCTTAAAATATGAATTCATTGAAAACATTCGACAAAGGCATGTTTGGGAATCCGGCATTTTTATTTTTATCTTTGATTTCATTACTTCACTGCCCTCTTCAAAAGCCAGTCAATCTTAAAAACATACCCCAAACAATCAATTAACAGATAAAATCTCCACTGCCAAACAAAGTACTTCCTATAAGCAATGCCATCCTCTGCTAATAAGCAATTGCTAATACAAACACAATAGATGTGCAAAAGTATTGAAAGTAGGACTTATGGCATTTGGTGGTTTACAAGCCTGGATTGTCTTAAAGAAAAACTTAAAACAGTTCGTATAGTAGTAAAAATTAACCAAATTTGGCAATCTAAACATTCCATGCCTGCAGCACATTTATGATTACGCTCCAATTTAGAGATTATAGTAGTGCGAAACAACTAAGCACAGTAAGAAGTATGAATCATGCTGTGGGAAACTACTACACACGGTCAGATTATTCATTTAACTATTAAAATAAATATAATAATTAAAATATTAATTATTTTAGTGATTCCACCATGATTGAATAAGAGGTAAGCTGTTAGATAGTAATGGTTGGTCCCGTTAAAATTAATGATGCGACTATAGAATTTCCCCATAATATCGGACCATGCTATGTTTCTTTTCTTCTTGAGTTACACTCATAATTCTGCCACCATCCATGGAAATATCCAGCTTTTATGGCACAGAGCATAATCATAAATCGAAACAAGAACTGATATAATTACCACTGCCTTGGAGCTGATTGAACCAGCAATTGAATTCAGAAGCTGCTGACACTTCTCAAAATGATTGTTCAACTCACTAATCTACACCACACAATAAACAAAACCCAAAATCCAATTAAATTCGATTCAACCCAAATTAATCAGCATTCACTGAAAAAAAAAAAAGGAAAAACTTATGATTCAAAACTAACAACAAGATTGATGAGCACAAACCAAAGCATCGGATTGCTGATCTCGGTTTCCACTCTCAATTACCTCCGCCAAGTTCTCCACTAACTACACCACATATAATTCCAAACCAATTAGGGTTCAATTGAAAAAAAAAAAGAATTAAACTTGCTGGCCAAAATCCAAATTTGGCAGTACCCTTCCTATAAAATCGGGAACTAAATCAAAATATGGACATAAAAATTTAAAAAATCGGTAAATAAAATTAAGAATTGGTCGTAAAATTCCAAATACTGTAGTCTAAATTCAAGCTTGTTCGTAGAACCTGACTTGGTGATTAAGAAACCCCAAAATTTTAGTAAAGGATCAACATTAGATGCAAGATTCCAACTTGGAAGTGAAAGATTCGAGATTAGTCAAATTAAAGAGATGAAAAAGTTAGGGCTTTATATTAGGGTTTATTTATACGTGTAGGAGGTGAAAATGAAAGCAAGAGATTGATGTTGCGTGCTGCTGTCTGCACTGGCTGTTGAATCAATCGTGGGTTTTGAAATTGCTGCGCTGCTGCTGTTTTTGAGAAGATATAAATGGTCTTGATTTGAAGGCGTAGAGACGTTACTGTGGGTTGGCATAGTAGGTATCATGTTCCAGCTTCCTCCTGAGAAAGACTGATCCATTTCTCTCATCTGTCTCTCTATCTCTTTCTCTCTCTCTGCAGGAAGAAGATGGGAGTTAACTTTTGAATTCAAGCGAAGACTGCCAGAATTCTTAGATGGTCTCGGTTTTTTTTTTTTTTTTTTTTGGGGCTTAGATGGTCTGGTTTGATCTCGCGAAGAAAGAAGGCAAAACATAACGGAAAAAAGAAGAAGAGAAAGATAAATTACAAATTTTAATCTAGATATAAAATAAATCCCTATTAAAAAAATATAAATAAAAGTGCTATTAGCCTATCACCTATCTTTTCCCCTTTTATTTGGCCTACTACTAATTTAAAAAAAATAAAAACTTTTTTTACCCTTTAACTCTTTATGGTTTTCTTAGGGTGGACTTCTTGGGTCTTTTTCGAAAAAATATATAAATATAAATTATACAAAAAAATCAAAATAGTATTATTATATTACATCTTGGAGTGGAGATACTAATATTTATACTTATATCGTATCCAGATATAAGCGACTTAGCAAAAAATAAATAAATAAATAAAACTGTGTATCGCACAGAGGTTGTGCTATAGTGTCGACTCTGTATCGCATAACCAACGAGCGATATACGTGTATCACGCGTTGTTGTTGCGATACCCCAAGATACGATACAACAATACTACTTTTGTATTTTTTTTTTTATAATTTTGGTTTGTAGAATTTTTTTTGAAGCTACATTACACATGTAATATCCTTGTTTTCCTTATTTCAATACAATGGTTTTGTTTGATGGTCTGATAATAATACCGATATGTATGGTCACTCCCAACGAGTAATCCTAAATGTGACAGTCCCCCTACACAATATTAAAACTTAAGAATGACTATTTTGGTCACTCGAAACCTTTCATATTACAAGTTGTACATCACAGCAAAGGAAGACCGGTGGAGTTTATGCATTTAAAATAATGAATGGAACATACAATTATTTCTAATATATTCATCAAAATAAGTTCTGCAACTTCTACGTGGCATTCCCCTAATAATCTCCATATCAATAAAGTTTTACTAGACAAATAACTAAAACTAAAGATTTTAAAAGGAAATCAAATCTAAGTCTTCAAAATAGAATTTTCTCCAAAAGCTTCCCAAAACATAGATTCTACCAGGACAGACATGGTGGTCTCGGTGCAAAAACAACGATCTTGCAACGCAAAAATCTATTGGGGAATAAGTAATACTAGCTTAGTGAGATAATCTTTACGCAAAGTACTCATAACCAACATTCAAACAAGTCAAAACAAGCATATAGGAATGCAAACAACCATATGATCAAACAATACATACGACTATCCAATTTCGTATGTAGGATGGATTTACCCCTCCATTGGTAATTAAGGAATGATTTGAACTGAGATCCAATAGACCTTCTTAAAAAATTGCATGCGTCTTAGGGTTCCAAAGAATCATACTACTAGTCCCCAGACGTTCTTTACCCAAAGCAATTGATTCGGCTCGACTACACCTTGAGGCCTTATTCCTCAAACGTCGTAATTCCTTAAGATGTAGCTTGGCAGGTTACATTTCTGCCCCCACACTGAGGAATAGTAGCAAATATGTGAAATGATATTCTAAGTGATATGCATGAGTAAATTGGTTTAAGGAAATTTCCAATCCGACATTAATTCATTTAAAGTGATCAATCAATATTTGCACACATAGCAATATACATAAAGACAATTATAACAATCAATAAATCAGGCTTCTATATTCTTATCATTCATTAATCACACATAACAATTCACATACATAACTCCCATGATAACCCACATGCATATCAAATTTTATCTTTTCCTAACATCTAATGCTCTATTCTACAAGCATATGAAAAACATAAAACGTAAAGGAAATTTACTCATCCATAGTGATTTTCTTTCAATCGAAGTAATCTTCGGGAAAGAGAAGATCTTGGTTCTCGACACTTAAATAAAAGAAATACCCAAAATGAGTACTTCATCCAAGATCTACTTAAATTTTCCAACTCTATCTTATTAGGTTCGTCAAAATTCGTATTAGTGGAAATTCCAACTTAAAATGGCCATAACTTGCTTATTTTAACTTTTGCATATTATATACCATTTTCTACCTACTCGAAAAGATCTATCCATTTATAAGGTTATTTTTATCATAGAAAGCCATTTGGTCTTGGAATAGAAGGGTACAGAACTGTTACGAAAATCCCAGCTTTCAAAACACAACTTTTCACACTTTTCTTCATAAAAAAGTTCTTACATAAAAATATGGATATTTTATAGTTTGAAAAATCATTTGAATATATATATACACACACGCACGCACACACACACTCTTATATTGGATGAATGAATTTAGTGGTGTTATCTCAATAATGATATTTTTTGTAAAACAATATGTCTTAAAGGTTGGAAAAAGCAAAAACTTGAAAAATTCACTTTAGTTTGAGGAAAATCTCTTGTATTATTATAAGTGAGTGTTTCCTCCTTTTTACTTCATTTCTTAACCTTTGAGAATAATTTAATTTTAAAATAATTTTAGTCTTTTTAAGATTTTTGTAACTTCATTTCTAGTATTTGAAAAATATGGTTTTTCTAAGTATTTCGTAGTAGTGACCAAAATTTCTCAAAGTAGTCATGTCTATATGTTCTAAGTTTTCCTAAAGTTAGTTCCTCTTTAAATAAATAATAATAATAATCTTCTAAGTTATTTACTAATTTTATTTTCTAAGTAAGACTTATCTTTAAAAGGTTATGTAAGCCCCGAAAATTTAGTAAATAATTCCAAAATGAACTTCGAAAATAAACCCTAAAAATAACTTCAAATTAAAACCGAATTTCGACTAGTCCTAAATCATGAATGAATCTAGAAATTTCTTAATCTTGAGAAAATGAGATTCCTTAAAATAAAATAAAATAAGCACTCAACGGTCTTCAAATTCAAAACCTTTATGTATGACAAATTCCATACTTAACTCTGATTTGTAAAATCGGGTAATATAGAATTTAAAAACGAAAGCATTAAAAAGTAAATAACGATAAACCTTCGGAAATAAAACTCAATTCAAGAATTCCGAAAATATTGAGAGATATTATATACTTACAAAAAAATAAATTTTCTCAAACTAAATATGTTATATAAACAAAAACTATCAATTTCCAAATTGGCAAATATCTAAAACCGAAAAATCACCCGGGAATCCTAAGTGGAATACAATAGTTTAAGTCCGACAATCTCGCGCTCTTAACCTAGAGGCCGAGGTGTAGTTTAAGTGTGTGGAATAGCTCGTAGTAATCTAAGGTTGCTTAAAAATATCAGACTAGTAAATTTTTGACCTATTTCAAACCCGTTCGGATACAGATTTTGAAAAGCGTGTCATGGGGCTTGAGATATAAAAAATATACCATTAATATCGTTAGACTTGTATTTTCATAAGGATTTCAAAAATAACAGTTTTATAATTTTTCAATAACTAGAAATATCCGATTTTGCGATTATATTCGTATTTCATTACTACTGGTAATTAACTAGTCTTTTGGCACTATTCACTACTATTCATTACATAATTTTATTATTTTTATAAACCCTTATATTTTTAGATAAATATTTTATATATTATAGAAAATTCTGTTTTTCCAATATTTAGTTTGTTTCGGGCTTTTACGGGATCAGTTTCTGTTTAAGACTCAATAATAAAAATAAAATAAATTAATTTAATAATTGAAAAATATTGTTATTTTCATAAAATAATTTTTTAAGAATTTTTCGAGTTATAAAAATATCATTTATAGCTCATATTCGTGTATTTTGATCATACTAGTAACATATTTGTTGAAATACTAAAATAATTCAATTAATTATTTAATTTTATTTATGAAAATTCTGCCACTCATTTAAAATATTTTTCTTAATTTTATTTTATATTATTCCTTAATAAAAAGCACTTTTTCAACGCATACTTTAAGTACACTTCAATTGTCGCTTCTACACATTATTCAAGTTTTCTTTCACTCTTTCTTCACTCCATCTCCCATGCATGGCAGCTGACCATACTCCTAAATAGCCTCTTTTCTTTTATTTTAATGATTTAAAGTCTCTTTTAGTTAGCAAATCAAGTGACATAAGTTACACTTTAAAAATTCAAGTTACAAATTAACTACACTCCTCCCTCTCCCTTTGTCATTCACGTACAGCCCCGTAACCCCCCCACCCCCATTTCTACTCTTTGTTTTATTTTTCTTTTCCCATTCATTTAACACTCTTTTAATGCACTTCTCTCTCTATTTAGAGACTTATATTTACACATTTTCATTCTTTGCAATCTTACACCATTTACTCTCTCTTTTTCCTCTCTTTAACTCTTTCTTAGCCTTGTTCTTGTGAGAATACAAGCTGCCCCCATCTCAATAATATTGCTTTCACATCCCATTCTTGAAGATTCTTTAAGTAAAATTTCTTTTTAAGCTTCCACAATGTATAGGTTGATTATATGGAGTTTCATGCATCAAAGGACTCTCCATAACGCCTAAAGGCTAGAGATGATGATGTTAAAACTTTGAAACACTCCTCTTGTTTATGATCTATAATGATATTGCTATATTTGTTGTCTTTAAGACTTTATTATCTTTGTATTTATATTAAACTTTGTAGATCTAAATTTTTATGAAGCTTTGGTTATGTTTATGTTTAGATTTATAGGTTTAGGGCTTACTACTATGCATTTCTTTTATATTCATGTTCATATTATGTGTAGATCTTGGATTTGAAATTGAATAAAAATAGTGAAATTCGTATCTAGGCAAGATCCATTTTTAAAAACCACTTTCTAAGTGTCAAAATGAAATTTTTACTTGAGATAATGAAGCCTTAATGTATATATCATCAAGACTTCATTTTATATGGTTCAAAGGTGATTTTTAAAGATTATTTTTCAAAACAAAACTCTATTTTCGGATTTAGGCCAAGGCCTAGTTTAAAAACATGTTTTCCAACAAAAAATGAAGTTTTTATTCAAGATATGGACTCTTAAGATAGGATATGTAAGGGATGAATTTTCATAAGTTTAGATGGATTTTGTCAAAAGATATGTCCAAAAATAAATTTTGTAAATTCGGATCTCAACCAAGATCAATTTTGAAAACCCATTTTTCAACACCAAAATGAAAGATTTGTTAAAAAAATGAAAGGCTTATGGAATAGGTATCAATAGGAGATGTTTTTGATAAGTAAATGGTAGATCTACTAATAGAGATTCTCAAAATAGGAAGTGATTACAAAATATAAAATTTGAGTTTTATTTTAACCTTGTGAAATTCGAATGGTTTCATGACCATGCTTTAAAAACCCTTTTATCAACTCCAAAACTTGTGTTTTATATGAAAAGTGAAGAGTATAGATCATAGATATCATCAAGCAATGATTTTTATAAGTCAAGATGAGATTTGTTAAGAAAAATATGTAGAAGGAGTAGAGATAAAGTAGGAAAATTTGAGTTGCTTGTCATTTTAAGAAATTCGTAATAATGGAGTAATGGTATGAAAACCCCTACTTTCCAAACTCAAAATAGAAGTTTTATTAAAGAAATAAAGTCCTTAGTGGCTAGGTATGGTTGAGTCTTAATTTTTTAAGCATAAAATGATTTTTACTTAAAGGAATCACCACAAAAACAATTTTTACAAAATTCGGATTTTGGGATGAACCATATTTAAAAACACGTTTACAAAGTGTAAAATGGGAATTTTTATTGAAAAACAAAGGCCTTAGGGAATATACATAATGAAGGCTTAATTTTAACAAGAATAAATAAATTTTTTCAAGGAATTTTTCTAAAAACAAGTGGGGATTGTCAAGAATACAAGACTAGCCTTTCTAAGTTGATTTTTCATAAAGTCTTACAAAGAAAAAGTTTTCTAAAAATTTATTTTATTATATATCATCAAGAACATGTATATATATATATATATATCATGATATATCATTTATGATAAACTTGTTCATATTGCATGTATACTTGCTTTGGATTATAAAAACTTCATAAACTTTCACAAAATAAATTTTCTAAATCGGTTTTCGCTACTGTTATGATCTGATAAGACCTTTTCGAAGCTCAAAAGTTTTCAAAACTTGAAAATAATATTATAATTATATAGATCTTTCGAAGTAGATAGAAATCGATATATAATTTGCTAAATTCCGAGTTCAAATGACCAAGTTATGGTCATTTTAAGTTGAAATTTCCGCTTAGGACAAGAATTACGAATTTGATAGTTTGTATGAGATAGGATGGATTAGTTTTGAGTTGAAATACTCATTTGGGTATTTTTTTTCTTTTTAGGTGATCCCGAAATCGACGATTCCCTACCACCGGATTACTTTTACTAAGAGACCGGTGATTTAATGACCGAGTAACTTTTCCTCTTATTTTGTTACCTTGTTTGTGCTTGTAGCTAGTTGCATTAGAATTATAGGAATAAGATAAAAACCGATATGAATGGGGATGGGATAGATGATGAGACTTTGATGTATGTATGCCAAAGAATACTAAAGCGTATCGAAACCATGATTTGATTGGATAACTGCACTGTTCATATTATTTTGTTTATGTGTATGACATTGGTTGGTCACTTTAAGGAATTTATGAATAATTTGACCTAAGTAAAAACAAATTGTTCATGCATTGCATCGGACATATTGCATTTGGTAGCGTGCTACTCCTACGCAGGTCGATCGGTATGGTCCGATGATTCGTTTGGATAATTGTAAACCCTCGAATTTTTTGAATCGGTTTAGCCTAAATCCCTAAATCGAAAGTCAACCGGAACTCTAATGGTCAACAAAACCCTAGTTAGACGTAATAGCTTAAGTCTGGCAATCTCGAATAAGAGACTCGGAGAAAGTAAGTAGGAGATTGTAATATAGAATAGTGCGTAATTACCCAAGGAAGCCTAAAAAGATTAGATTAGTGAAATCGAAACTCGTTTCGAACCTGATTGGACACAGTTCTTGAAAAAAGTGTTCCGGAACTCAAAATAGTAAAAATATTCCGAATATACCGTTGGACTTGTAAAAATATAATGTTTTTAAAAATATCAGTTTTATAATTTTTCGGAAAGTAAAAATAGCAGATATCGTATTTATACGCTTATTTTCTTACTACCGGTACTTAATTAGTCATATCTACTTTACATTACACTATTCATTACTATTTTACATTATTCTTTTATCTCTACTTTTTCTTACACTTACTCTTACATATCATAACCTATAATCTTTATTTTTTACCTTTCTCATAACTTTATTTCACATCTACTTTATTTATTACTTCATTTAATCCACAAAATACAAAAAAATAAAAACACTCCCTCTCTCCTCTCAATGTGGCCGGCACCTATCCCCTCCCCCTCTTCCTCAATTTGTTTCAATTTTCTTTTATTTTAATCACACAAAAACTCACTCCATATTTTCCTATAAATACCCCCCTTCTCTTTCACTTCTTTCACACAATTACTACCCACAAATTTCTTATTAAAACTCTGTCAAATTCTCCTCTCAAAACTCTCTCCAAATAACTTCCAAAAACTCTCTTAAAATAATTCCAAAATAACTTCTACCTACAACAAAAACCAAAACCACATAACACTACCAAAGTCTTCTTTAGGTAACCATTTCCTATTATTTTTCTTCTTCTCATGTCATGTAACTTTACATGACCATAGTGTGAGTTTCCAAAGACTAAATGTTATGGAAGTTACATTATGTTCATGTATTGTTCTTGTTTATGAAAATCTATTTATGTTTATGTTATTATTTTTGTTCATATTATTGTTACTATATCTAAGTATTATTATCTATCTATATATACATATTCTTTAGAGCATATAAGCTCACTTCCAATTTATTTATTTTATGCAATGCAATTTATTTATTTCTTCTTTGTTATTTTAAGACTAGTCTCTAGTCTTAGACTTGTCCTCATCAAGTCAAAACAATTTTTTTTCTTTCTTTCATTTTATTTTTATTTTGGGACTAGTCTACTTCTTAGTCCCGGGAGCCTTGAAAAAACTAAGACTCCCAATACTTGACTTTATTATTTATGTTATTTTTGTTTGTTTGCTACTTCTCATAATTCATGTTCATTTAAATTGTTGTCCAAAATTTTAAGTTCTAAAAATAATTGACAAAAAGGAGGTTTTGACACTTAGAAATAAATATATGTAAAATATAAGATCTATGGTTTAAACAAAAATAAAGTTATCTCTTTTCAAGTTACAAAAAAGAACCCACTAAGATTTTAGAAACTACTTCTTGAATCACTTATTATCCCACTTTGTTTTTATAAAGAAAATAAATTTTTATACAAGAATGATTTCTATGAAGAACATAACATGAGAAAAGAATGAGGAATTTTCAAATAAAAATCTTTGCAAACAAATAGACAAGGAAAATTGTATAGGAAAAATAAATAGGAAAAATAACACTATTATGGAGAACTTAGAAAGAAGAAAACTTATTTTCAAAAAGTTATTTAAAAATAATAATAAAGCAAACATAAAACACCCATAGAAAACAAAGGAAACAAAATATTTCTTTCAAAAGATTTACAAAATGAATTCTTGTAAACTATATCTTTCTAAAACTCCAAATCGACATTATTTTACTCAAGAAACATGAATGGACAACAAAGCACTTGAGTATGAATAAAATATGAGCTAAGTAACCATAAAAAAGAGAAATTTTCAACTATATAGATAACTAAGTATTTATCAAACAAATTTTGATTGATTGAACCAAAGTTGTTTTTGAGTTGGAAAATTCATGGTGAATTTTATCGCCACTGTTTCAGGGCCTAAATGGTTTAGTTTGATAAAAATAGTTTTAGAAACGAAGAGATCTTTTCGAGTAGGTAGAATTCGGTATATTATATGCGCGATTCCGAGTTAAAATGACCAAGTTATGGCCATTTTAAATTGGAACTTCCCTTTATACGAACTTTAACTTTCTTTTGATATTGTCTTGTCAAAATTCAAGAAAATCATCAAGAAATACTCACTGTGGGTATTTTCTTTGGCTAAGTGACTCCGAGGAAAGATACTTATATCCTGAAGATTATTTCGATTGAGTGGAGTGTGTGAATGACTCATCCGTAGAGAAGAATAGTCGATATGGCATCGTGAGTTTATTTCCTTTAAATGCTATACTTGTTGTGCTTGTAATTTAGTTGCATTAGAGCTAGGAAAAGACAAATGGATATGTATGTAAAATAATTCTTTGAAAGGATCCTAAGAAGATCGAGGCCAGAATTGATTTAAATGTTTATTTTAGTATAACACTTGCTTTGTATGAAATTCTTTGATTACCTTAAATTTGATAATAATAATATTATGATATCATAAATAAATGGATTCATGCATATCATGAAGTGAGTCACATTGCATTTAGGTTATTATCCTTAAGTGAGAAGGATAGTAAGCTCATGTCGAAAGCAACACTTGGCGGAGTGTCCGAAAGAGATTGTTTGGCGGTGTTAAGGAAATGCTTGGCAGAAGATCCGAAAGCAAGGCTTGATTCAAGTAAACTTCACATGCTTGACGATAGTGGTTGAAAGCATAAATCTTTTTAACTAAAACTACTTATTTTGAGGTTATGTATTACCAAACCCCGAATGGAGGGCGCAAATCCATTCAACATATAGTTCTCGGAAAACTATATGCCTTGTTTACCCACGTGTATGTTGCATTCCATTTGTTTGATTAAACAACTTATTTGAAATTTTGTTACAAGAAGTATTTATGGAAATAGTTCTCACTAAGCCTATCAGCTTATACCCCCATAGATATCTTTTGCAGTTCCCTTTATCTGTGGTTGAGGCCACGAGGACCTTGTAGTCAGGTAATTTCTTTTTGGATAAAGGAAATTTTAGATGAAGTTTAGTATTAGAAATGATGTATAAATATTCTTATAATAGATTCGTGAATAAGGGAAATGTCCCTAAGTTTGTAAAAATCATTGTTATAAGTAAATGAATATTATGAATCCTCTTTTCTTAATATGTTGTTATATCTTCTTAAGCTTCATAATTCCATACATGATCCTCTAAATTTGTGAGAGCACGTCTTACACTTAATATCAAAGCTTTTTGGAGTGGCTAAGGTTGTCATACTTAAACTTTAATATTGAGTGTAGCGGACTGTTACGTTTAGGGTATCCTTTGGGGCATGACATAATGAGACTCGGTATCAGAGCTCATTCGTAGGGAACTAAGGCGCACTGGGGATGCATTCCATGTGTGAGCCTAGCCGAGTTGAGTGCTATGAGCCTAAGGGGCTTCGGGGGACTAGCAGTGGTCGTGTAGACTTTCAATACTCTCCTTAACCCTTGATACGGAAGGCATAAATCCATTCTGTGTATGGGTTCCGGATACCCATACATAATTTTTAGCTCATGTGTTTGTTCATGCATAGCATATGGATGATTTATAACTTGCTTGTTATGGTACGGGATTAAGGGAATTCTCACTAAGCTAGTGTAGCTTGTACCTCAATAGATGTTTGAATTAAACAGGTTAACGAAAGAATGCTACGTGGGGACCGAGTTGGTTGGAGCCGAATATGACTTCGGGATTTTGGCAAGAAGTAAGAATACTTGAAGATATTAACTAGGTTTTGTGAATTGACTTGTAATAGTTTGTGTAGTGAAATATGTGGATGATTTGTAATTGAAGTATAGTGAATTGTATTTCCTTTACATTGTTACTCAAGTTGTATCAATATAAAATGTACTACTCCGATGTATCTCATCCATGTATAAGACGCCTTATACATAGTATGGAAGCCTTTGCATGACCGAGGCGATCATTTGTAGGCTTTAATATTGTGTACGACGGGCTGCCATGTTTAGGGTACTCTTCGGGGTGACAAGTTATTCTTTGATAATTTTATAAAACTTGTCTAGACCCTAGTATTTTAGAGTATTGGTGGAAAGCTTCGATAAATGAGTTTAAGAAAAACTTTTGTTAAATAATGATTTAGCAATATTAATTTTTAAAGAAAATTTCTTATTTCATTGGTGTAAAAAATAGAGAGTGTGTGATAACTTTATTTTATGTATACTTGATGAAATCTTATGTACTATTATTACTAGAAACTTGTGATGAACTTCTCTAACTTTGGAAAAGATTTGTTAAGATAAAACTTTAATTTTTTTATGGAAAAATAATTTCTTATGTGACAAAAATTTATTTTTAAAGAGAGTTCTTATTTTTTCTTTACTTTAGAAAACTCATTTTCATTTTTGTTGAGACAATATCAACATGTTCATGCATGAATGAGAATATATAGTTATGAGAAATATAACAATATCACATAATAAGATAAGATATATAAATAAGAGCACAATATTAAGGTCAAGTATTGGGAACCTCAACTTCGTCAAGGTATCCTGGTCAAGTATTAGGAGCTTTAGCTTCATCAAAGCTTCTCGGGACTAAGAATAGACTAGTCCCAAAAGAAAAAGAAAAAGAAAAAGAAAGAAAGAAAAAGTATAATACTAAGAGCAATAATAATAAGATGTTAGGTTAGTGATCACTTAGGCTCTAATAAATATATATACATAATATACATAATATCATATAGAAGTTAGATTAGAGCAAATAATAATAATAATAATAATAATAATAATAATAACATAATAGAAAATTTAAACATGAACAAAAACAAAACATGAATATATTGTTGCTTCTTTAACTCTCATGAGTCTAAAAACATACACTAAGCTCATATTAAGTTATATGAACATGATGAGTAAATAGAAGAAGTTTTACTTAAGGTTATATGTATGTTGAAGAAGAAATGAAGTGTTTGTAGTAATATGTGGGTAGTGGTTTTTGTGGAGCAGAGAGCAAGTTTGGAAGAAAAATTGAGAGGGAGGATTTGTGGAGTGATTTTTGTAGAGTTTTGGTAGGAAAATGGGTTGTATAAAGAATGAAGGAGGGATGAGGTATTTATAGAATTTTGGAGTGAAAATTGGTGTGATTAAAATTAAATGAAATTGAAATAAAATAGATGGAGAGGGACACACACCGGTCATGCTTGTAGGAGGAGGGAAAATTGATTAATTTTTGTTGTTTTGTAATGAAAAGAAGTAATATGTAAGATGTGATGTCAATAAAGTTGTATGGGAAAGTAAATTGTAAGGTATAGGTATAGTATGTAAAAATAGATTGTAAGAAAAAGTAGAGATAGTGAAATAGTAATGAATAGTAGAAATAGTAATGAATAGTAGAAAGTACTATGAATAGTGACTAGACAATTAAAATACTGATAGTAAAGAAAATACACGTAAACGACCTATATCTAATATTTTTAGTTACCAAAAAATTTCTGAAACTGATATTTTTGAAAACCTTTATGAGTCTAATGGTATTATTGGAATATTTCACCGTCCGATGTATCAGGACAACGATTTTTGAAAACTGAACCCGTTCGGATCCGAAACACATTGAAAAGTAACGAATCTGATATTTTTAAGCTTTCTTATACTTTTGTGAACCATTATCCACAATTATCTTGATTCCGTTATTTAGGGTTTGAGAGCACGAGATTGCCGGATCTAGATTCACTAGACTACATATAGAACTAGGTTAACTTAGGTTTCGGTTTAGCTTCCAGTTCCTGGGTTTACTTATTTACCGAAAAATCTAAGGGCTTACATGTATCATATCTGCATCCGTTACTTAACCGTATTATATATATTTGGTATATTTATGAACAAAACTGCTAAATTTTTATTGGTATTTATTTCTTAACAAATATCCATTTAAAAATAATAAAAATAAAAATATAATAGAAAAATGACCAAAATAAAATGAAAAAAAACATATCTTTTTTTTTTTATCATTACTGTAACGCCCTAAACTAAGGCGAATACAACCCGCCACGTGTCGTTCTCTTAAAAATACACGCAAAGGCTCTAAAACTAAAACCACAATTTAGAAACACATAAATATGGTCCCATAACTCTTTCAGAGGTTACAACAGAAGGTTAAAAACTTGTAAAACTTGTAAATAACAATCTATTTAAACATCCTATTGGTCAAAACTTAGATGGCATAAACCAAAGCCAACAAAGCCAGAAATTCATAAAACTCTATAAATTCTTAAAAGTTTTAGAAAAACTATTAAAGATCTCAAACATAAAAATCCACAATCCTTCAGACCATATAAAAATCTTTAATAATTGTTTCAAATACTGTATAAGATCTAAAGGCTCTTTTCTCCAAATCTTATTTGCATCTATTCCTCGGCGGTAGTCTGGACTCTATCGCCATCCTATAATCAAAATAAGATCATAACCTGATAAATCATAAATAACTTCATCGTCACCTCTACCTGAAAAAGAAAGGAGTGAGTGAGAACGCCCAATACGCCAGTCCACAAAAAAATGCATATGCACAAACAACATGTATATATAGTACAATTATTATAATGCAAACAACAGTTTATTTTCTTATTTAAGCCAGCAAATCAACACAATTTAGAACTATGAATTCCTAGTGCCAAATTTGAAATAATTCAGTTCCTATTAGAAATCAACCAACTCTTTTGAAAATAAGTAATTATATGCATATATTGGTGAAGGGGTACTCCCCAAACACCCGTGGCTGTCACGCCCCAAAGGGTACCCTAAACATAACAGTCCGTCACACTCAACATTAAAGCTTAAGTATGACAACCTTAGCCATGCCCAAAAGCTTTGATATTAAGTGTAAGACGTGCTCTCACAATGTTAGAGGACCATACATGGAATTATGAAGCTTAAGATGATATAATAACACATTAAGAAAAGAGGATTCATAATATTCTTTTGTTCATAATAATGATCATTACAAAACTTAAGGGCACTCACTAGTCTCAAATCTATTATAAGAATATTTCTACAACTTATTCAACACTAACTTCATCTAGAAATTCCTTAACTAAAAAGAAAAATACCTGACTGCAGGGTCCTTGTGGCCTCAACCACAAATAAAGGAACTGCAAAAGATATCTATAGGGGTATAAGCTAATAGGCTTAGTGAGAACTATTTCTATAAATGACTTCTTGAAATGAAAATTCAAACAAATTATTTAACAAACATATGAGATGCAACATACACGTGGGCAAACAAGGCATATCGTTTTTTGGGAACTATATGTTGAATGGATTTACGTCATTCATTCGGGGTTTGGTGATACGTAACCTTAAAACAAGTAGTTCTAGTTAAAAAGATTTGTGCTTTTGATCAATATCGCTAAGCACCATAAGTCTACTTGAATTAAGCCTTGCTTCCGGACTATTCGCCAAGCATTTTCTCCATGTTGCCAAGCAATCGCTTTCGGTCATTCCGTCAAGTGTTGCTTTCGACCTAAACTACCATCCTTCTCACCCAAGGATAATATCTCAATGCAATGTGACTCACTTCGTGGTATGCACAAACCAATTTATTTATGACTTCGTAGCCTTATTATTATCAAAGTTAAGGAGATCATAGAATTTCAAACAAATCAAGTGTTATACTAAAACAAACATTAAATCAATTCCGGCATCGATATTCTTAGGATCCTTTCAACCGATTACCTTCATACATATTCATTTGTCTTTCCTTAGTTCTAATGCGACTAGATTACAAGCACAATCAAGTAAAACAATTTAAGGAAATAAACTCACGATGCCATGACGACGATATCTCTAGCGGATGAGTTGCTCCACACTCCACTTAATCGAAATAGTCTTCGGGATATAGGTATTCTTCTCGGATTCACCTAGCCAAAGAAAATACCCAAGATGAGTATTTCTTGATGATTTTCTTAAATTTCGACAAAACAATGTCATGAGAACGTTAAAGTTCGTATAAAGGAGAATTCCAATTTAAAACGGCCATAACTTGGTCATTTTAACTCCGAATTGCGCATATAATATATCGATTTCTACCTATTCGAAAAGATCTACCATTTCTAAAACTATTTTCAACAAACAAGATCGTATAAGCTCCGAAATAGTGGAGACAAAATTCACCACGAATTTTCCAACTAAAAAATAATTTTGGTTTAAATATTAAATCATTCAAAATTTGTTTGATAAATACTTAGTTATCTATATAGTTGAAAAATTCTCTTTTTATAGCTACTTAGCTCATATTTATTCATGCTCAAGTGTTTGTTGTCCATTTATGTTTCTTAAGTAAAACAATGTCAATTAGAAGTTTAAAAAGCTATAGTTTACAAGAAATTCATTTTGTAAATTATTTTGAAATGAATATTTTGATTCTTTTTGTTTTCAAAGAATTGCTTTATAATTGACTTGTTATGACTTTTCGAAAAGAAAATTTCTTCTTCTTGTAGGTGCTACTTTTCCCATTTATGTTCTATAAAATCTTTCTTTGACTATTTATTTGAAAAGATCTAAATTTGAAAATTTTTACTTCCTACTCCTAAGGTTTTCATTATGTTAGGTTCTTATAAAAATCATTTCTGTATTAAAAAAATCATTTTTCTCTTTGAACAACAAAGTGACATAGAAAGGCTTTTCAAAACAAAAATAGTTTCAAAAATTATAGTGAGTTCTTCTTAAAGCTTAGAAAGGGATAACTTTTACTTTTGTTAAACCATAGATTTTATATTTCATATAACTTATTCCTAAGTGATAAAATCTCATTTTTATCAATTATTTTTAGAGCTTGAAAAATTTGGACAATAATCTTAATGAACATGGTTTATGAGAAATAATAGCAAGCAAAATAACATAAATAATAAATAAAGTCAAGTATTGGGAGTCTTAGCTTCTTCAAGGCTCCCGGGACTAAGAAGTAGACTAGTCCCAAAAAAAAAATAAAATGAAAGAAAGAAAAATTTGTTTTGACTTGATGAGGACAAGTCTAAGACTAGAGGCTAGTCTTAAAATAACAAGAAATAAATAAATTGCAATGGAATAAATAAATAAATTACATTGCATGAAAATAAATAAATTGCAAGTGAGCTTATGTGCTCTAAAGAATATGTATATATATATATATATAGATACATAATAATACTTAGATATAATAACAATAACAAGAACAAAATAAAACAATATAAATATAAATGGATTTTCATGAACAAGAACAATACATGAACATAGTGTAGCTTCCATAACACTTAGTCTATGGAAAATCACACCATGGTCATGTAAAGTTACATGACATGAAGAGAAGAAAATAATAAGAAAGTTTACTTAAAGAAGGTTTTGGTAGTGTTATGAGGTTATGGGTTTTGTTGTAGGTAGAAAGTAGTTTTGTGATTATTTTGAGAGATTTTTGGGAGGATATTTGAAGAGAGTTTTGAGAGGAGAATTTCAGAGAGTTTTTATAGAGAATATGTGAGTAGTAATTGTGTGAAAGAAGCGAAAGAGAAAGGGATATTTATAGGAAAATGTGGAGTGATTTTTGTGTGATTAAGATAAAAGAAAATTGAAACAAAATTGAGTGAGAGAGGGAGCATGGGGCACCGGCCATGAGTGTAGGAGGGAGAGAGAGTGTGTTTTGTTTTGTACTTTGTTGATTAAATGAAGTAATAAGTAAGGTAGATGTGAAATAAAATTATGAGAAAGGTAAAAAGTAAAGGTTATAGGTTATGGTGTTTGTAAGAGTAGGTGTAAGAAAAAGTAGAGATAAAAGAATAGTGTAGAATGGTAATGAATAGTGTAATGTAAAGTAGATATGACTAATAAAGTACCGATAGTAAGAAAATATGCGTATAATTATATCTGTTATTTTTACTTACCAAAAAATTATAAAACTAGTATTTTTGAAAACCTTATATTTTTACGATTCTAACGGTATATTTGGAATATTTTTATTATTCCAAGTCCCGGGACATGTTTTTAAGAACTGTGTCCGATCAGGTTTAAAAACGATTCGTTGTTTTACTAATCTGATCTTTTTAGGCTTCCTTAGGTAATTACGCACTATTCTATATTCTAATCTTTTACTTACTTTCTCTGAGTTTCTTATTCGGGATTGCCGGACTTAACCTATTACATCTAACTAGGGTTTTGTTGACTTTAGAGTTCTGGTTGACTTCCAGATTAGGGTTTTAAGCTAAACCGATTATCAAGGTGCCCTGCATAGATCATCAGGGTGCCACACTAGTATCATTATCTACCAGGTCTTTACTGGTCATAGCCAAACATAACCAGGAAAAAAATTTAAATTAGCCAAATAGATTTAGGTTAATTATTTTTCTGCTCCTACAATCAAGCAAACAAAATACTAAACCTACACGCAAAAACAACAAACAAGGAGTGGTCATGCCTTTCAATTTTAAGAAAATTCTCCAAAACCACAAATTCTCTAAGAATAACAAACCCAATCCTCTAATCTCCTGATAATTCACATATGAACAAAATCATATTGAACATCATAATTATAAAACAATTCCTAACATATCAAAGTCTCCAAAAAAAAACCCCTAATCTTTCAAGAACTCCTCAACTGCAAATTCTTCCTTATTCAAACTCCACAAAATCTCTCAACAAGAACGACTTTCCTCCACGAACCCCTAATTTATAAATCAACATATACAGATAAATCTATCATTCTAATTCAATCTTTTAATGAATTTATGATTTAGCGGATGAAAACTTACTGTCATTTGACTCTAAATCCAGAAAATAGCCAAAGAACGCAAAGAAATCCTAACTTTAGAACATCACCAATCATGAAAGAACAAAACCCTAAATTAGAAATCATTTTGATAAAATCTATATATGTAAATAAGGGTTTTAATTACCTTGAATGGATCTCAAATTCCCACTCGTTCTCCTCAAGATTCAGATCTGATCCTCAACCGTTTCTCTCACAATCTCCTTCAAAGACACGAGAAATCTATTATTACGATGTTGATTACATGTTAAATCGTATAGATCTTCTTACCCGGATTGAAGACCTTGATTCTGCTTTGGTTTCTCACACCAAACACTAAAGAAAGCAAGCCCTAGGTTGCTTTGGAGAAGAAGAACTCGGAGGAAAACAAGAAAAATCCTAATTCTCATTATAAACTGCATATATATAGAAAACATATTTAGGCCGTCAAGTAGGTTGGCGGCCTAAATTCCTAAGCCGACGGTGTACATTCTTAGGCCGACGGCCTAAGTGCCATCTTAGGGCCAATTTCCACAAATTCATCCCATCTTGTTCGTGTGACTTTTCCGTGTCCAAAATTTACCTGTTCAATGATAAAATTACCCTTAAACAGCACTTTTATTACAATTCTAACCTTCATTATAACTTATTTATTTGTATATACAATTACACTAGAAGAGATGGAATTTGAACCTAATACCTTTGATATGAGAAATCATGGGCGGTACTAACACTAGAAGAGATGGAATTTGAACCTAATACCTTTGATATGAGAAATCATGGGAGGTACTACTGGGCCACGAGCTTATTGGTACTAGAACTTTTTTTCTTTTTAAGTTCTTCATGCCTATAAAAGTTTGCAAATAAAAACATTTTATTAATGTGTTAAATTTTCTATTAGTCAATGCTACAAAGCACAACTTCATTAATTAGAAAAGCATAATAAAAATATAGATAAATACAATAAAAATAACTAAAATATAAAAAAAAGATTAAAAATAAAAGACCGAATGAGTAAAGACCTTCTTCAATTTTTAGTCTTGTTCATCAATTCTTCACTGTAATCCTTTTGATGGATTCCTTGAATAATATATTCCTTTATTATCTACAGTTGGTTCTATGTCCAGTTGGGGAAAAAGAAAAAAAAATTATAAAAATGCTATTGAGATAAAAATAATCCCAGTTTTAGGCAATATGACTGCGTCTCTTGAAGAAACGTTGTCATAAGTGCTTGAACTGATCTCTTCAAAAAGACGAGATGTAATAATTTCAAGCTACCTCGTCTCTTTCAAGAGACTTGGTTGGTATAATGCAAACCTCATCTTTTGAAGAGACGACGTATAATAATACCAACATTCCTTATTGCCAGCAGCGATCCTATCACCATTTAACTCTGAGAAAGAAAAACAAAAAACTCAATCAAAACCAAACACCCATTTGAAAAACACCAAATAGAATTATGAATGAAGCGGCCTAAAAGTACCAGAGACTAATAGATTAGAGTCTGATCCAACTAAACTAGCCTTCAAAACCACATAGAAAACACAAAGCTTACCAGCCTACCAAAAGGGTTTCAATTAAGGAAGCATTCACAACGGTAGTGATTAAAAGAGTTCGTTTTTGGCAGTTATAGGCAAAATAAATGTGTGACTTTTTACTTGTGTTCGAGTAAAATGATAGTTTCCTAATAAAAGCAGTGTTTTCAAGTAAATGAAATTTAGGTGATATAATGTTTGTAGAGTGTTGAGGAGATAATGGGAGCTTTGCTAGAGATTAAAATGGTGATGAGGTGAGGGTAGAAGCGGAACTGGTCTATTAGCGTATTGTTGTGGAGTAAAGCATTTGGGCTTACTGCTTAAGGATCTGTCTCTTCTGATTGGATACCAAGCTTTGTAGAGTGATTTATAGATCTATAATAATATACTGACTTCTTCTCTTGAAGAGACGTGATAGCTCTGAATTATTAGATCTTGTCTCTTTAAGAGACGAGATCAGATACTTATGACATTATCTCTTTAAGAGATGAAGTTATATTGCCTAAAATTAGGATTTTTTTTTTCCATTCAGTGGTATTTTTATAATTTTTTTAAATATATAAATATTATTTTCCTTTTTTCATCCGATTGGTCTTGAAAGTAAAGTCGAATTAGCTTAACTTATTTAAATTGCTTAAAAAAAGATATTAAGAATCATGATGTTAATTGCTGCGTGAAGTGTGATTTGTATTAAATGTAAAATTATGAAAATATAAAAAAGATAGCCAAGTACTAGAGATATATCTAAATTAATGTGTGTGTTTGTGTGTAACATCAATTTAGAAAGAAAGGGGAGGAGAACATTTAATCACCAGGTATCATTTAATGGCCTGTTAAGCATGCAACCATCATTACTAATGTTAAGATGGGCATTTAATGAATTATTAAATTTGAGTAATCCTTATTCTATGATAGAAATGTGTTGTACTTAGTATAAAATAACAAGAACCATGAAAACCCCTTATAATACATAGAACTTGTCATGTATATACTAAGAGCTATGACTAGTGGAGTAACTTTATAATGTAATGCATTAAGCAGAATTTAACTAACTAAAACCCTAACATACTTATGGTACTTTTGGTTCCTATAGAAGCATCTAAACTATCATGTAAGTTTCATAAACCAACCTATATATTTAGTAAAATATACCTATAACCTTACTTAGATAATAAAATCTAGCCTATATGACCATTAGGATACCTATAGGCAATTTTAATCTTATGAACATAAATGATATCACGATAAAAGAACATATAATCTAGATGCCATCGAGAAATGATATATGATTGGAATGAGAATAGAAGGATACATGCAACAAAATAAATCCTAAGATCTAAATCCCTAGAATATATGGTCATCTATGTGCATTTAGAAGAAAGTTATGAATAAATGATCCTCAAAAACTATATGAATTCCTAAGCTTATTAGAAAGATGAATAGATGAATCAAATATAGAATGTGACCCTATACGTAATGTAAATTTTAATCAAAGACGATAGAGAAAGCGGACAAACAGGGTAAAATCCAACTTTAACATTCTATATTTATATTACAATATGTAAGAGCTAGGAAATCATATGATATGAGGATTCTATGATGTTATATCTACTGTTATATCACGAAAAATACTTGTTGAGCATGTAAGAACACTTAGAAGAAGTTTAATACAAGTATAATACATACATATATATATATAATAGGAAAAATAATTTAAGAATTGTGGAAAATTGGAGAAGATGATGAACAGTGACAACACTACCTATACGCCAGCAGTGTAAGCACTCAACGCTAGCGATGTACAAGGGTAGGCGACGGTGTTGAGACGCCTTACACTGGAAACAGAAGATACGTAATATTTTTTTTTTTTTTGCGTAAAATGAAAGAACACCGGTAAATTTGAATTCAATACCGACAGTGTAGAAGCCGGCATATGTTGTAAAGCTAGCAGTTTTAAGCTAGCATAAACTGATATAAATAACATATAAAATATAAGGATGCTGGCATTTAGGTTTCAACACCGGCGGTGTTAGAGCCGGCGTATATGCTTATACTCCTGAACGAAGTTTGTTTTAACAATATATATATATATATATATAAATAAACACAATAAAATTAATAAAATAAATAAATACAAATATTTAAAAAAGTAATAGGTTAAATATTTGTAAAGTACTAAATTCTAAAAACTATTAGAAAATAATATTATTATAAGATATGATAATTATTTAATACTTGTTTTATATAAATAAATATATAAGAATGGAAATCTAAATAAGTTAAAATTGTGAGTAATGTGATATCTAAAAATAACAAAATAATTATATGAAGTAGAATAAGAGAAACACAATGAAACTGAACAATAGAAAATAAAAACTAGTTACCATAATAGGTTAACTGAAGAACGATATAAAAATAGTGATAATATTAATGATAAAACTATTAATCTATTGAATATAAATTCTATAACTACCCAATAGATATATACATATCAAACAAGATCAAGAAAAGCTAAATGAAAATAAAATGTTAAATAATAATTGTTATTATAAGGCCATTAAAGGACCAATATAGTAATAGCAATAAAACCAAATACCAATATAGGACATTTAGACACTCATAGAAGTTTAGTTATATAATTATGTTTTATTGATGAATATTTTTATCCATCTCAATTGGTGACTTTAATACTTTGAGGATTTTCCTGTTGATTATTATGATTAGCCAATATGAGCAGGTGAGTAACTTAGACTTATTACATTGTTTATGCTTGTAGCTTAGCTGTATCTTAAATGAAAGATAAAAACACGATTTTGCTGTATGGATTTACGGGAATTGTATGTTGTATGAATTGTTGGATGCTAAGCTATTTTAATGATATAGAATTCTGTATGAATTTGTTGCTTGTATAGCATATTGCTTGTCTGTATAATGATTGATCACCTTAAACTTGATTAAATAGTATTGGTACTATAAATGAAATGAACATGCATTGCGCGATTTATATATGCAGCATTTGAGTAAGTGGTAGCCTACTACGTGTTAGTGTTTCGGATATTTGGTAATGCTTGGTTTTTCTAAGCAAAGAGGCTATTAGTTCTACGCAAGATTACCTTTGTTCTATCGGTACAATAGGAACTAAATGGTAAATGAAGAACGCCACTTATGGTATCGCTTTGAAATGACTAATACTTAGTGGAGTTTCTAAGGCTAGAAACAGGAAATGAGTGTTAAGATATGATAAATTTAAAGTGAAAATTAAAGTGAGTATCGTTGTTTTCCTGTATGCTTAGTCTCTCCTATGTAGATAGGCCATAGTATTGTGTTCCTTCAACCACGATGAGATGACGTAAATCTTCATCCTGCTTTGGATTCCGGGTTATCCAGTCTTGTAATTGTGTATATGCTTGATTGATACATTTCATATGATTGTTAAAAACTTGTTTGAAATATAGTAAGTTTAGATTATCTCACTGAACCCGTGGTTTGTTTACACCCTAATTTTTTGTGTAGGATTAATACTAGCTGGGATTTGGCTAGAAATGTGTGAAGAGTACATCTCGAACAAACTCTATTGAAGATAGAAATATAGGTTATGTTAGACTTAGAATGTAAATTAATTAAAGTGTATAAATAATTGAAATTTGTAAGTTATAAGTTTGAAACCCGATTTTCACTATTTGGTAGGGGATACCGATTCTCTGTGATCTTGGTAGAAAATGGAAAATCAGATTCCATAGTTGAAATCCAGTAATATCATTGTATGTAAATATATCATTTAAATGATAGACATTAATAAATAGATGGAGTCTTATACACTTTGATTTACAAGACGGTTCTCATATTACAGGTACACACGTGGCATGATAGCTTTAGATTAATCTACTAAGCCTCCTTTTGAGGCGTGACAGAGTTTGGTATCAGAGTTGGGTTTTCAGAGATAGGAACAATCTACCAAATGTGAGATTGGGGTAGAATCTGGGTAGATAAAACTAAGTCTACAAATTAAAAGATGTAGACATTTAGACTAAATATAATTATATATTACAAGTATGATATAAACACATATTGTTCATAAAGATGTAAACTGTTACATCTTATCCTAATGTCCAAATACATTATAACTTTGCTGGAAGCTAAACCATAAGCTTCTAAGTCAATTGAATCTTGGATATCGAGATTGCATATTCCTCCTTCTACTAAATGATTGGAATTAGATCAGGTTGTCTAAAAATTCAATCATTTCGGACCTTTACAGGATCAGTTTCCTATAACCACAGCACGTAAAATAGATAAATTTTTTTGATAATCAAATCATACTAAAAAATATTTAGATATTCAAAAAATACCAGATAAAATTTTTTGGTTCATAAAAATGTCAGATATAGCTTATATATGCATATTTTATCGCTACTGATAACTCATATGATTTTTACTGTTACTATTCATTATTATTTGCTTTATTTTCTACCATTACTTGCTGCCATTTTTTTTCTTCTAATTTATACCTATTTCTTACACATCATATCATATTTACTATTTTATATAAGTCAAATTTATCACTTTTCATTTGATTATTTTTCTTCTCCTATAAGTCAGCCTGTTGTACCCTTGCTGCAACATCATTTTTTTAATTTTTCAAATTATTTATCGCAATTTATTTTCTTAAATCTTCTCTATAAATATCTACTACACTTTCCCCATTCAATACTTTACACCTTCAAATTTCCCTCTTTTCTCTCTTTCTGTCCTCTTTGGTTGCACAAAAGCTTGCTGCCCATTTTCATTTCAACAACAAACACACTTCCTTAAGTTTATTTTAAGGTAAACACACTTCCCATACATCTATAGTTAGTATAGGTATTGTTTCATGCATTATTTATGGATGAAATCTCCCTATGATGTGTACAAGCTAGGAATGATAATGCCAAAAATGAAACGAAACGAAACTCATATCTCATTTACATTGTGATCATGTCGATATTATGTTTTATATTATTATATCCTTGCCATCTAATCTAACTATCTATATGTATAAATATAGTTTATGTATATTTATATCAATATGAGTATATCACTCACTAACCTAATATTTATTTCATGTTTTTATTTATTTTATGCTCTTAATATATATTTTGAGACTTGTTCATAATTTAAGTCTCAGACTTATCCTTAAACAAGTCAAAATAAAAAGAGGACTTGTCCTTAATTTGAGTCCTGCGAATGCCTTGTCCAAAAATTCTAAGGCTTCTATTATATGTTTTGTTTTGCTCTTATTTACATAGTGATTGGAGCAATTCAACTTTATTTCGCTTTTAATATTTTGTTATTTAAGGTGACTTATCCATTTCTAAGTCTTGAGGAGCTTGATCATAAGCTAAGTGTCGGGGAGCCTTGATCATAAGCTAAGGCTCCATGCATTAAATTTTTTCTTTATATTCTTTATTATTTTTGTCTTTATCTCCATAAATTGTGAGTTTAAATATGGTATTATTTCATGTAGATAAATATTCTATAGGGATGTTGATATGCCAAATAAAGTTTTGAATCATTTTAAAACGATAATTCTTTGTTATGCAAATTATGTTTCATAAATCTTATTTTCGATGTATGAGAAATCTTGCTCTCAAAATAAAAAAGAAAAAATTAGAACAAGACATTCACATAAACATGTTTTCAAAACATGAGAAAACTTTTTATTAAAGAGAGAAAATTTTTAAAACAAGAATCATTCTCTTAAATTTCTTAAAACACCGAGATTGAAAACATGACTTTAGAAAATCTAACAACTTAAAATTCTTTTTCTTTAATACAAATGAGAACCCTTTTTTATCAAGAAAGAAAATTTAGAACGAGTCATATTACTTAATTTTTCCCACATGCTAAAACTTAAAACATTTTAAAGATAATGCAAGTTAGAATAATTTTTCTCAACAAACACATAGAGATTCATTTGGGAAATAATTGGTTAAAAGAAGTTTAATGTAAAATAACATATTCAAGGATTCAAAATAGATATAAAACCATGATTTTCTTTAGTTGAGTTCCACATTTACAAAAATCTACAATTAAGATTTTATTTAAAACCTAACTTACGAAAATTCAAGGAAAATACAACCTAGGGTATTATATCTCAAATGAATAAAACCCATATCTTGTAAAATAAATTGTCAAATAAATTTTGAAATAAATATAAGAGCATAAAGTTTTAAAAATATGTATTAAGTCATGATTTTTGTTAAGTCTCATATTCACAAATTTAATGTAAAAATTTTTATCATAAGTCTAAAAGTAATTTTTTTTTTCATAAAACTCAACGTTGCTACTTTCCATAAAATAATGTTTTACAAATTTCTATTTTGGGAAAACATCGCTAGGACCATGTATGTAATATGAACTATTATTATTGATCTATTTTTCTTTTAAGTAAAGGAATGTTACACAATTAAATTATGGGGTTTAGATAAGTTAGAAATGGAAAAATGTAACAAAAATTAAAATTGGAACAACACAGGAACAATCCATACAGTATCGTTCCGACCCTTAAATGACCCTAAAAATTAAAAATAATATTAAAAATGGATAGATCCTCAAACATAGGTAAAAATTGACTACTTATACTCGAAATTCTGAGTTAAAATGAGTAAGTTATTACCATTTTAAGTTGAAATTTCCATAACCAGGAAAAATGATGCAAATAGTGTAAATAGAATTAGAGATTTAAGTAGAATTGATATGAAATACTCATTCTGAGTATTTATTTTGTTTAGGTGATGAAGAATTTGATGTATCTTTCCCCAGTGATCAATTTGACTAAGGATTGCACTAAGGACGAGTGAGTTTTTCTTATGCTTTTCGTATTCTTATCTGTGCTTTTAATTAAGTAGTGCACTAGAACTTAGGGAAAAGATATAATGAAATTGCATATGGGGTTATTTTGAAATTATGATGTGTTTTTCATGCCTGATCAATAAAGATTAAGTATATCGAAATCTTAATTGTTTGATTTAATTGATTGTTATGATATTATGTTGGCTTGTTTGTGAAAAATGTGTTGATCACCTTTAATTGGAAATTAACTAGTTAGGAAATAATTAACAAATGAATCATGCATGGCATGAAGTCGAGTCACTGTCACGTCTCAAAGGGTACCCTAATCGTATCAATACTCCTTGCGTCAGTCTATGGCCTCAAATGGACACAAGGGTATGATAAGATTAGGTTACTTAGATGAATGTGACACGTTTATCTAGGATCAAGGTTGTCTAGATCAAATAAAGCATATATGCACACAATAACATCATAGATAATAATCCTTAATCATCGTCTTATCACCAAACATAATAAAACTAATGCGGCTTAAAGTCTTAAATGTACACAACGACATATATAAAACTAGATAGATAATTCTTAAATCTTTCTTCCATTTTGCCTTACTGTCCTGAGGACTTTCGTAGGACGAACCATGGACTGCCTCTGAATCTATGAAATTTATAAGGATGTGAGCGAACCACAACTCAGTGAAGCAACTTAGACAATAAGCACACATCAACAAGACCAAATAAGTTTCATTAACACTCATATGCAAATGCATCACTCAACCACATGTTTTTCACACACAAAAGTCCGGATGATCGGAATCCAGACAAGTCAAAGATTAACGACCTCTCCAAGGGTTAAGAAACTAGTCCCCACACTAGTGCCGAGCAGGATTAGAGTATACCAGGTATTCCCTTTAAAAACCTTTAACCCGACATACTAGGAAACTCCCTAAGCATTACACACTTCACGTGGACCCTCGACAGGCGGCGTTCCTCAAACCAAGTAGTTCGTACGGAATCTATGAGCCACATGATAGTACAGGCGTACGGGGATTCACCGTCAAAACCCCATCTAACTCATCATGGACTTGGAACAGTAATGCATGGCAGAAGTGATCAAAAGGTATGCAGTGCTGATGCAATAGAGTCGTGCTATGCATGATCAATTAATTAGTATGTCAAATTATATTAATCAATTCATTTAGCAGTCAAGCAATTACAGACACTCATCATATACTATCAACACCACATGCCATCACCAAATCAAGTTATCACCGTTAATATAGTGTTTTATTCAATCAATAATCACAATAGTAGATATGATCCCAATCCCCCACACATTCCAACTTGTTATCTTTATTTAAGTGCAACTAAGCTACACAACACAAATGTGTTTAGAGTCAAGTTACTTACCGGTCCATATCGATAATCAAGTGTTGTAATAGTCGGAGGGGGTATCAGATAGGTAATCGAGCTCGCCTATAAATAAGAAAATAACACGTATTAATACTTTAGGTATCAAGCAATAACTACTAAAGCTATAATGTTATGTAATTGTCATTTGCTTTCCTTATTGGTATTTATTGTTGGGCCTAACTTAGTTGGGCTTTACTAAAGACTTTAATTAATTATCTTAACATGGGCATAGGATCCTATTTGGGCTTTACTTAAGCCTTTGGGGTTATTCTCACCTTTTAAGTCCTCATGCTAAATTGGTTTGTTACCTTGTGGGCCTAAATTCCTTATTTTCTAAGTTTTGGGCTTAACTTCCCTTTCTTGATTCTAGATTAAAAATCTATGGGCTTAGGTGATTAAAAATACATATTGGGCCACATTACTATATCATGTCTATGTGACTAGCCTTTGTGCCTAGATTATCCATGTCACATCTCACATCTTATGTAGGCCTCACATCCATGTACAAATGGTTAATGGGCTTTTCACTATATTTCTATGCTAATAGCTTATAAGACATATTAGGGCCTAAAAATCATAAAAAAACCCATGTCCAATTTCATAATCCATGTCAAAATGTTTTTCAAAAATTAAATTTATTTTAATTCCTAGTCGAAGGTTCGTATCAAATAGGATTAAAAGAAATTATACCGGAAAATGAAAAATCCAGACTCAATAGCTTGGTGACTCCATTACGGACGCTTATTTTTTTAACGAGGGCAAACCATTTGAAATTCTTAAGCTTAAAACTTATCCTTTTTATGCTCGTCCTTGTATATTATTTGTATAATTATTTATTTGTAAATAGTTGTACTAATCTTTTCCTTTAAGTGATGCAGATAAAAAGAAAATTTTGTCAATAACCTTAATACGGGCAAGTGATGAATTTATGAAAATGTGTGCTAGATACGATCAGAACTAGGCTGTCTTAAGACCTTAGGCAGAGAGGTCGTCAGTAGGATCCAAGGGCTATGGTTTTTCCACTCTTTGGTTCTCGAAATGACCTCTTGCTTCGGTTTAGTGTTGATCCATGATTTATTAGACTGTGGAACCTTTAGAACCCATCTAATTACATTCATAAGCATGGGTTGGAAAGTAAATAATAGCAGGGCATACTTAAGAGGAGTTACATTTAAAAAAAAAAGGAGAATTTTCTAAATCTTTCCTATCTAAATATCTCCACTTAAATTTTCTTTGAATAAAGTTGTAACTCAAATAAAAAATTTTCTAAATTGCCCCACAACTAATTAGTTGCCAACCCTTGTATCTGCGTTCGTGTGATTTGCATGTGTAATATATAATGTATATATCTTATGCATATTGTGTATTTACTCTTGTGAAATAGTACATATCTTTGTAAATATATATATATATATATATATAAGAAAAGAAAAAAAACAGTATAATTATCATTAATCTTGTTTTACTTTTTTGCACATCTTTTTGTAAATGAATGAAATTTAAAAAAAAAAAAAAAAGAAATGGCTCATAATAATTTTCCATGAATTTGCCAAGAAGATGTTAAAGGATCTGCAAGAAATGATGAGACTTGTTCACATCTTAGGGATCCCGATCTGCACCTTCGCCTAGCTAAGATGAAGGCCTACCTTTAGGAGGAAAAGGCCTGAACAACTGAAAAGAAAATTCGGACTTTGTTAGAACATAACCAAAACTTATTGGACCATCTAAACCAGACAGAGTCCTTGACGAATAAAATGGAAAAAATGTTACATAAGCTAACTATGGGATCTTTTCCTCTTCTCCAGAACTTTTCCTTACCAATATGAACTTGTCATCTTATGATTGTGGAAAAAATATAAATAAGAAATAGAATTTTGATGTGGAAAAAATATAAATAAGAAATAGAATTTTGATGTATTCAAATATTATTAAATAAAAAATAAAGGACAAGTTCATATTGATTCTAATGAACCATTTTATTTTTATTTGTTTTTAGAATATTTAAATATTTCCCAGCTTAAATTAATTTTTCTTATAATAAAGCTTTTTTTTTTGTTTTAAAAAAAAGGGAAATTTTTTACTAGATTTGTAAATATTCTATAGAATAATGACAATAATGCTTATATATAAGATGTATAATAAACTTGTGAATATCCTTAGATTGTATATAATTTAATCATCTATTAGATCAATTCCTCTTCTAGATAGTATAGGTCCTTTCCAATTAGAATTATCTTTGTTATAGGTGTTCCTTTCTTTTAGTCTCGAGTTCGTTTTCCTCTATTTGTGAAATTTCTTAAAAATTTTTTTAATTAAAATGTCAATTTGTGAAATAAAAATTAGCTTAAAAAAATAGATAATTTGCTAGCAAGAAATGGATTTTTTACAAGACTTTGAAATTGTTTTTACCCAGGCTCAATTAATCCGTTAAATACATTCATTCAAATTGGTTAGCAATACAGACAACAACATTAGCCTCGATTCAGTTGCTGAGTAGAAAATCTAATCTTTTAAGCAAACAACGCTTGAGATGGTCGAACAAAAGCAAATGCTCACCCAAAGCATCAAATTATTAAAAACCCTTTAACCACCATCCAAAGGACATTTTGGAACTCGAAAGGGGTCCAATGGTCAACTTTTCGAAGAAGAAGAACACAACATGTGCCTCAAACATCTAAGCCTGACCTTAATGAATTGAAGAGGAGTTAGAGGCTTAAGGCAAGGAAATGCAAAAAAGGCTTATCCTTCAATTTACTAAAAAAATAAAGGCATTCGAGAAAGATGATGGGTTTAATCAAGTTGAAATCACAAGCCTCCCTATGGATCAAGATGGCGCTTTCCTTGAAAAGTTCAAAATGTAAAATTTTGAGAAGTATGATGGCACAGGATGCCCTAAACTATGTGAGAAAGATGGGCCAGTATACCTAATATCAACAGTTAATGATCCAGATTTTCCAAGAGAGCCTCACTAGACCAGCATTAACTTGGTATGCCCAACTAGAGCTCAATGAGATTGATACTTTGAACAAATTGGCTAAGGCATTTTATCACCAATACAAGTTCAATACTAAAGTTGCCCCATCCATATGGGACCTTAGCAGCATGAAAAAGAATAAGGATGAGTGGTTGTGTTGTTCATGTCGAGTTGTTAATAAAAAGTGATTTGTGAAATTCAAAGCTCAAATTCTACTTATCATTGATCGAGCTTTTCAAATTTATAAATATTTTCTAAATCAACAACTACAGTTTCACAAGGCAAGCGTGCCCATCAATTGTAGCAATAGTAAATGATTTAGGTCGATCCTAAGGGAATAATTCACATCTAGTATACTCTCAATCCCATTAATTATCTAACCAAAGAAAAGATTTAGAAGGTCATAAAGAAAGATAAACTAAACTAGGTTAGAAATATTAGCAAGCGTTTAATGGGCAAAATAAGAAATAAGCCTGTAACTTCTATGAAAAAGATAGCTTAGGGTTACTTCACCAATTCCTTATTAGGCTAATTTCTTAAGGGCAATAACTTCTTAAAAGCTATGTGAAATTGTGTATTTATACTGTCGGATTCTCTAAATTAAACTAAAGCTTCTCTCGAAGTCAGTGGTTCTAAATCTAAGTAAAACAACTAATATGAAGTTTTAATTAGATCCGCATAAAGAATAGGAATCCATTGTTTTAAAAAGACAACTCAGTGAAATTTTGAAACAAATGACAGAGAGCCCTATCGTTCAATCGCTTATCGCCAACATCCCCTCTCTTCCTAGCGGTTGACTCAATTAACATAGACCCTTCCTGTCTTCCTTTCACCGGAATTTGACTTATTGTCTTTCTCTAGAGCATTAACAGAATTTTGAGCCCCTTCGGATGAGATTGGCCTCTTCACCTATTCCTCGGCAAGAGGTGGTTAGGCTCGACTCCATTAGCAATCACAGATCTATTCAATTGAAATCAATCATTGATCTAAAAGAATGCACCATTCCTTTAAAAACCACAAATTAATTTCAAGTTACTAATTACAAACACCCAATCAAATTTACTTAAAAGCACATTTGAAATCAGACTGAATCAGGAATTGGATTCATAATCCCTAAGCTGTAGGATTTTATTTCTCTATGGATTTGTGAAAATAAGTACAATTAAGAAGAAATAAAACAAGTTCAAAAGATGAATAAATTAATTGCTCAAAAATTCATAGAAAATTACAAACAATGAGTTAAATTGATTTTACCCATAAAACAAAGGAAATTTTCAAGTAAAAAGAAATAGAAATTTGTTTACCCAAAAATCCTTTAGAAATCTATTCTACGTTAATACTAATTTACACTATTGATACATACTTTACAATACATGCTTGCACGTTTATTTATAGACTACTAGGTACAGAAAGCATGGCCATCTTTATTTGACACGTAGCAAATTCAGCAGATCCTCTATAACAGAATTGTAACTTTTCACATGCGTATGTGATCTGTGGAAACACCCGTTCGAGGGTCGCGTGCTTTATTGGTCGAGGCTTGTATTCAACAAGATCAGGCTTGACTTTAATGAATTCTTGAGTAAACTGTGTGTGTTTATCCATTGCGCTATCAAGGGTAAAATTGAGAGGGTCGAAGATCAAATTGCTAAGGCTTGAGGAAATCTTGTTGAAGAGTTGGTCTAGCAACACAATTGTTGAGAGTCGAGTTTTGAGGCTCGATAATGTATTTTCTTTAGGATGATGCTCGATCGCTTCAACTAAAGTCGAGAGTCATGTTGAGGGCTTGCATTTGGGCTTGATATACTAACTTATGCTGTCTTCTTTCTCTGTCATGGCCTTGACTATGTCTTTTCGGGGCTCGACTTCTATATTTTTTATCTTAATTGTTCTTTTTGCTTTAAATCTACATAAAAACACTTGTTTACTCATTAATTGGTTTTAAAACAACATTATTTATCAAAAGCATGATTCTTGTAGGATTTTATTAGAAATTCTTAACAAATTAAGCTCAAAATCCTATGAAAAATATACAGTAAAAATGACTTATCAATGAGACCTTTAAGGAGTATGCTCAATGATGGAGGGCATTAGCAACTATGGTTTCCATACCTATTCCAAGGAAGGATCTGGTACTCACCTTCATGAATACCCTGGAAGAGCCCTTCTTCACTCATCTTATTAGACATGCCATAGAGAATTTTTCTAACATAGTAGGGGCAGGGTACAAAATGGAAAATGCTCTTACTTCTGGAAAACTTCAAATTCTCAAAGGAGCTGATGGAGAATCTACAGTGAAAAAAGTCGCAGTCAACATGGTGAGCAAAGGAAACTACAACAAGCATACATAGGCATCCAAGGGAAAATTCACTCAAATCCCTATCCCTGTATCTCAAGTTTACCATGAACTGAAAGAGAACCATTTATTACACCCTAAAGAGCCAGGACGAGGGTATAAGCCATGAAAATATAGCCCTAATGCACAATGTGAATACCACATGGGCCAACAAGGGCATACTACTGATGCTTATTGGGAATTAAAGAACAAAATTCAGGATTTGATCAACTTAAAGGTGGTTCAATTGCGATTCGTTGATGACTTCAACAATATCCTAACATATGAACAACCCACCATCAACATGCTTCATATGCAAGACGTTGGTAATACATCATATCAAAGAAGTTATTTGCAAGAGAATGATCAAATTCAAGGCATCTAAAAAGAAGGGGCGTACGGAATCTAGAACAAAGACTGCAATGGGAGGGAGAATTGAAACCCTAGAATAGGTTTGAAATACATGTTAGAAAACTTCAATGTTAGACATTAATGCTAGCAAAGTACCATTTCATGAGACTTAAGAGGATTCATCGAGCTATAAGATTGAGAATAGGCCAAAAGCGTTTAGACAAAAGATGAAGCCTCTGACTTGAAAAGCATTGTGCTAAAACAAACAAGCTCAGCAAAAGCGTTTTACGCAATTCGGGATTCCGCTGGTCCAAGTTTTTAACCAGTTGAGAAATCGGAATATGATAACATATGAAGTCCTAAAAGAGGGGTACAAGCCCAAGAACTATGATCATAAAGCTTAATGTGAGTACCATATGGGTCAGATGGGTCATTCTACGTAAAGTTGTTGGAGATTAAAGAACAAACTCCAAGATTCGATTGATGGTGGGCTTTTCCAACCTGAGCTCCTAAAATCTATTGAGCCAGCTAGCAGAGTAACTCTATTCTAACTCCTACAAAGATTTTGAACAAGTCCTCTTCAAGTATAGAGAGTTTACTATTACCATCCGGTTATATAGCATATCATCTGCAACAATTGAACTTATCGTCCAACATCAATAAGGGCCAACATTTTGTAAGGGGATTAGTAGAGAAAAAGGAAGAGGATTGATGATGCTTATCTTTGTAATAAAAATGAACAAATAAATCCTCTATCTTTTTCTGGAAATATGTCTTTACTATCCCTTATAGGATAATTTGAAACACTCGATCATTCAAGGGGCAATTTGAATGAATGTTTATCTGTGGATGTTTTATTGCTTGAGATTTTAGGTTGAAAAGAGGCGACCAAATACCATGCACTAATCCCTAAACACTTGAGAGTCGAGTGATATTAAGGGGACTTATAACGTTCATTCCTTAAAAGAGGTTTGTTTTGAACTTGGTACATAAGTCAAAATGATACCAGACATTCCTTTCGATAACCTAAATACACTTACCCCTTGTTAACCCATTAGCCTTTTTAAAGAAGTGATTCTTAAAATTAAACCTTATCAAGAACCACCCCATAATGGGTGTAAACCCCTGAAAATTTTCATAATTCTTAAAAATAATCCAAGAAGTCTAACATCGAAATCGAAACCCCGAAAATCGACCCAAGTTAAAACTTAATTCTAAATAAGATCAAAAACGAGATTTCTTAATCTTAAGAAAAAGAACACTAAAAAACAAAATAGAAAATCTAACTATCAGTTAAATCAACATCCGTATGACAATCAAATCATCTACCGTTTTCCTAAAACGCAAATTAAAACGATATATCCAAATAACGTCAACAAAAAAATGATAAGATCTTAAATCCTTCGGTAAATTTTAAAATCAGAAATTTCAATTTTTCACCAAAAGTCAAACTGAGTCAACTCATAACCCTAGACTCGGTTAAACAATCCCAGAACTGAAAACTATTAAATAATCACAAATAAAATGAGATAAACCAGAGATATCAACTAAAAATATAATACGGTCAAAACTCCAAAATTATATGATATTACGAATAACTCAACAAAACCGAAGTCAAACCGGAACCCTAAAAGTCAACAAAACTTACAAACAAACCCTAGTATTTAAGATCCGGCAATCCCGCGCTCTTAAACTCAAAACAACGAAATAAAAATAATTATTGATAATAGTTTGTAATAATATAGGAAGCTGAAAATATCAGATTCGCGAATTTCTAATGTCTTTTGGGTCTGAACGGGATCAGTTTTAAAAAACCATGCCCTGGTACACTAGATGGCAAAAATATACCGTTAATACCAATAGACTCGTAAAAATATAAGGTTTTAAAAATATCAGTTTTAGAATTTTTTAGCTAAAAATTACAGACCAGCTACAGTCAGGTACAGAGCTAGGCGTTTCCTTAGAAGTTGTATTCAGATTTGATTAGACTTCCGTAGGAAACCAAGGGACTCTTGATGACTATGATGGATCTTTAAATATTTTTGTGAGGGAATGCCCCTTAGACTTTGTATTAATTACTTATGTGTTTTGATTTATTATCTATTCTGTTGAATGCTAAGTTAGACTCCTTAACTCCATTAAGTCGAGTATTCGTCGTAAAGGGACACCTTACATCTATACAAGACTCTCCAAAGACTTGGGTAGTAATTCAAGAGTCTTATATGGCATGCGGCGGACTGTTACGTTTAGGATACCCCTATAGGGCGTGACACATCTCGCATAGCATTTATCCAAAAATCATCTTTTAAGGCTTCTTCAATATTTTTAGGTTAAGTTTGAGATAGAAAAGCAAGATTACTTATATTCCTTAAAGATGATCTTATTTGAACTCTATTAGAAGGTTCACTAATTGTTAGATCTTTTGGATGAGATTTAGCATGCTTCCATTCTTTAGGTAAATCATCATTAATAGATTCATGGACATCATCCAATCTAAGTTCATTATCTTCTTTGTTACTATTTTCAAGAGAAAAATCTATTCAAATAAACACCAATAGCATTCACATCATTACTTAAGCATAAATTAGGTAAGAAATCATCAAAAGCTACATGAATTGATTCTTCAACAACTAATATTCTTTTATTAAAAACTCTATATGCTTTACTTGTCAAAGAATATCCTAAAAAGATTCCTTCATCACTTTTAGAATCAAATTTAGCCAATTGTTCTTTTCCATTATTTAAAATGTAACATTTAGTACCAAAAGGATGAAAATAAGATATGTTAGGTCTTTTCCTTTCCAAAGCTCATAAGAGGTTTTCTTGAGAATTGAACTTATAAAAACTCTTTGAAATATAACAAGTGGTATTTACAGCGTTAGCTCAAAAATATTTTGGCAAATTATTGTCATACAACATGGTTTTACCCATTTCAATTAAAGTTCTGTTTTTTCTTTTTGCTACACTATTTTATTGTGGAGTTCAAGGAGCTGAAAAAGTATGTTTAATGCCATAATTACTGCAAAAAAATTTTCATTTCATGATTTTAAAATTCTCCCCTATGATCACTTTGAATTTTCACAATATAAAGACCTTTTTCATTTTAAGCTTTCTTACAATATCTAAGAAAAGACACGATTTGTTTCGTGTTTAGATGCAATGAAGAAGGTCCATGTGTATCTAGTAAAATCATCAACAATAACCAATATGTATTTTTTTTTCCTCCTAAACTCAAGGTTTGAGTAGAACCAAATAAATCCATGTGCAATAGTTCTAATGCCTTAGAAGTGGAAATAGTATCCTTAGACTTGAAAGAAGTCTTAATTTGCTTTCCTTGTTGACATGCTTGACAAATATTGTCTTTTGAAAATTTATCTTTGGTAAACCTTTGACAAGATCCTTTTTAACAAGTTTTGAAATGATGTCCATGCTAGCATATTCTAGTTTTCTATGCTATAACCAACTATTCATTTTGTAGACAAGTTTCATTTGATGATTTACAATTATCTAAATTGATTTTATAAATAGTTATTTGTCTATATCCTTCAAAGTATGCTTGGTTATTGTCAATTCTTTCAATAGAACATTTTTTTGGCAAAAAATGTTACTTTGAAACCATTGTTACATAATTGACTAGCACTTAACAGATTATGCTTTAGATTATATACAAGAAACACATTTTTGATAATTAAATCTTTGTAATAAAAATGTTACCTTCACCTAAAACGGTTGATTTTTTGTTACCTCTAAAGGTAATACTCTCTTGATCCTTCAAGTCTAGTGATGTGAACCTGGATGCGTCTCGTGTCATATGCTTAGAGCAGCAACTGTCCAAGTACCGTTTGTTGCTACCACTTGAGGATTCCTGCAAAACAGATCATTACTTCTTTAGTACCTATTTTAGTTTGGATTCTTTTCGGTTAGGAGGAACAAGAACCTCTCTCTTAGGAACCTAAACCAGCTTACTTGGGCGATTCAAATGCATTGTTTTTCTTATTGGACAATTGTATGCAATGTGGCCAAATTTTCCACAGTAGTTGCATGTCCCATATGTAGCTTTTACAAACTGTGTTTTGTGGGACTTGCAGCTACTTTCTCTATAGCCAATGCCATGTTTATTTCAATCACATTTTTGATTCTCAAGAAGTGTGTTCAAATTCTTTTTACCATTTATAAATTTGACTATAGTTGCTTTCAAATCATCTAAGCTAGCTTTTAGCAAAATATTTTCAATTTTTAAATTCTCTAACTCTTTTTGAATTTTACTATAGCTATCACATGCGACATTATCATTATTTTTTAAGGTTTTGATTTTAATCTCCCACAAATCATTTTCAATTATTAACTTCTCATTAATTTTCTTTAATTCATTATTTTTGTTTTAAATTCTTACATTTATTTTCCATTTTTTTATTTTCCAATTTCAGATTATTTATTTCTTCAAGCATCTTTTCATTTTCAGATTTAATTTCTTCATGCTTAATTTGCAAATTTTCTAGCTCATCTCCTTCTTCTTTTTATCAAAGATTTTAGCATGCTATTCTTTTTCTCTACTTTAGTTAACTTACAATATACTTTATCATACATTGCATATAATTCAGCATAAGAAGGAGAAGAGGGGGAAGTTACCTTACCATGTAGAGCCATAAGGCATACATTCCTTACCATGTAGAGCCATAAGGCATACATTCTCATCATCTAAATAAGATGAGTCTTCATCGGTCCATGTTGCCACATAAGCTCTTTTCTTATTTCTTTAGATCTCTTTTTAAGCAGTGGACAGTACTACTAGATATGTCCTGGTTTGTGACGCTTGTAGTATGTTATCACATCCTCCTTCTTGTTTCTTGATGAGTTGTTGTCACCGTCCACTCTCTTTGACTTAAAGCCCGGCCTTATATACTTTTTGAGCTTCTTGGCCATCAAGATAAGTTCCTCATTATCTTCTTCTTCATCATCATTGGAATCTTTGTAAGCCTCTAATTTTTAGGGTAATATTGAGTTCAAACCCTAAACCAGAAAGTCAACTGGAGACTTTAAGTCAACAAATTCCCAGGAAACCCTAGTAGTTTAGAATCCGGCAATTTTGTGTTCCTAAACTAAGGAGTCAAAATATGAGTGAAGGGTATAGTTTGGTTCATAATAATACTAGGATGATTTAAAAGATAAGATTAGCAAATTTTCGATCTATTTCGAACCCGATCAGATACAGACTTCGGAAAGCGTGTCTTGGGGCTTGAGATATTAAATATATGATATTAATATCGTTAGACTCGTAATTTCATAAGATTTCCAAATATATCAGTTATATAATTTTTTGGGTTATAAAAGTTACGGTTATAACCTTTTATCGTATTTTCATTATTACCGTACTTTAAGTATCTAATCTACTTTTTGATTTCTTTCACACTATACACAAGTACAACTACCCATGACCTATTTCTTACATCCTTACATCCTATTCTTATAATTCCATCATTTTCCTTACAATTTACTTTTCCAATATAACTTTTGCTACTTAAATCATTTATTTAAGTTTGAAACTTACACAACACAACACAAACAAACCCCCTCTCTCACTCGAAAACTGGCACAACTCCCCTCCCTCTTCCCTCTCACAATTTGTATTATTTCTTTTCTTTTATTACACAAAGCTTAATCCATAAGTCTATATATATCCTTTTATACCAACTTCATTTCACTTTCTTTCTTTCTTCCTTTTCACTTTAGAAATTTTTGCAAAAACTCTCTCCTCTTTCTCTCTACAAACCATGAGCTCTCTTTCTCTCTATACACACACACACACACACTTTGATTTTTCTTTCAAGTTTCTTACTCCACACAACCAATAGGTAATAGATCTATACTTTATTACCTTAAAAACATGTAACGGCAAGTTCATTCATGTGTGATTCCACTCCAAAATCCCCATGAGCTTCAAGCTAAGGATGTGGAAACACTTAAACATGAGATTCTTGCCATCACAATGTTATAGATCTTGTTATTTGAGTTATTTTGCCATTATCTTGTTTTATTATCAAGTTATATTGTTGTTATTAATGATTTGTGCATATATTCATCATCTATTTATATTCACATAACCATCATATTTTCATGCATTTATGACTAGTATAGTAAACTAGATCTAGTTATTTTGAGTTTATAAATGCATTAGGCTTTTGTTTTATGTTCATAAATAACTTGTAATAGCTTAATAATAGTAGGAAAGAATTATAAAGCTCAAGATCTACTTTAGTTTCAACAAAAATAACTTTTGAAAATTTGGATAAAAAAGGAACCATATTTAGAAAACCTATTTTTCAACTTCAAAATGTATATATTACATTAAAAATGAAGGGCTTAGGGAATATATCATAAATGAGTGATCTTGATGAAAAAAGCTTAGATCTACTAAGAAATATTTTCAAAATAAGGGCAAGTTTACAAAAGTTATATTTCAATCTCAATAACAAGTATTAAATTCGAAATAAAGGAAGCTTGAGATGTAAACACCCATTTTTCAACTCTAAAACAAGATTTTTATTAAGGAAATGGAAGCTTTAAGGAGTAGGTTTGATTAGGAAATGGTTTTTGAAAGACTAAATGAGTTTTACAAAAAAAACAAACTCAAATGAAATTTTCAAAATTCGGATTTGAAAATGACCACTATTTAAACACTTATTTCCAAAGGCCAAAAGGATGATTTTTATGGAAAAATAGAAGTCCTAGGATACATATAATAAAGACCAAATTTTGACAAAGATAAAAGAGGTTTATCAAAGTAGAATCCTAGAACAAGGAATGGTTTCCAAGAATAGATTTAAACAATGTTTTTTTTATTCCCTAAAATTTTGTAAAATCCGTAATTAGGCAAACCACCTATTAAAACATCTATTTTCTAATACCAAAATAAAGGTTTTTATTAAAATAATGAAGGTGATGGCTATATAAATCATCAAGGTTAAGTTTTGATAAAAGCAAGTGTGATTTTACAAGAAAGAAAACCACTTTTCTTAAAGTCTAGTAAATTTCAATAATTTTGCAAAGTAAAAGTTTTTTAAAAAGAATTCTTCGTACTATATCATTAAGAATATACATATAGATATTTCATCCCATAACCTTCAGGACAATAGCTTGTAGGTATTGCATATATACATGATACACTTGTAGAAACAAAGTTAGGAAAGTAATGTCATATACTTCTTATTTGACATTATCTAAGTAAATGAGAAATTAGAATTTACCAACACCCATAAATCATGCATGATATTGAGTTGTATATATATAATAGAGTCTTAAAAGATATAATAAGCTAAGTATCTATCAAAGCTTTAGTATGATGCTTGGTTTGAAATTAGAAGTTGAATTGTGGAATGGGAAATTCGTGTAGTATTCTGTACCCTACTGTTCATGGACCAACCAACCTTGCTTGTTGGAAATAACTCTAGAAATAGATAGCTCTCGTCGAGTAGGTAGAAATCGGTATATGATATGCAAAATTCCGAGTTAAAATGACCAAGTTATGGACGTTTTAAGTTGGAATTTCCTCTTAGACGAATTTTGAAGAACTTGTTAAATAGAAATCGTAAGTTCATTCAAATTTCATAGAAATACTCATTAGAGTTATTTCTTTTGATTAGGAGTCTGGGAGACGGACTAGACCTTCCCGATAACTATTACGATTAAGTGGATTTTCGTGCCATGGCAAAGTGAGTTCACTATCTTTAAATTTTATGCTTGTACTTGTGCTTGTAATATTAGTGGCATTAGAATTAGGACAAGATGAAATTAATTGTATGAATATGATTTCTATATAGGTGAATTGACGATAAGAATATCGAGATGAGCTTGTTGTAATTATTTGTATGACTTAGTATAGAATTGATATGTCTGAAATCTCTATGATCATCCATAAATTGTTAAATTAATATGCATGATCTTATAATCAAATTGACCATACATACCATATGTGAGTCACATTGCATAGGTTATTATAGTTTTGTGGGAAGAAGGTATAATAGCAAAGCAACGAGGGGCCTGTAAACTTGAATGTTGGCGTAATGACCGGAAATTAAATGTTGGCATGTGGGTCGGAATTGAAAATGTGTGTGGGTAGCACCTGTATCAACCATAATATAATTTAAAAATGTGTATGGGTGGGCACTTCTATCAACCACAATAAAAAGTGAGAAAAATTGAAATCGTTGGTTGTATGGGCCTAAAACACCTAACCTCAAATAGAGGGCGTAAATCTATTCAACATAAATTTCCGGTTGGTCTTATGTATTGTATGCTCACATGTTTGTGCATTCATATGATTGTTAATAACTTGTTTGTTATATATACTATTGAGCATTAAATTTTAGAAGTGGAACTCACTAAGTTCGTTAAGTTATACCCCAATAGTTTCCTGTGCAGTATGGATATTTATGGCTATCTCCGAGAAGCCACTTTCCTCAGGTACAACTTTTGGAATCTAAGAGCTTTTTGAAAAGTCGAGACCTAGATGCAGGCGTAGACTTCTAGTTGAATCTCCTAAATATATATATATATATATATATGATGATTGTTGTATGAGACATTTGAGAACTTAAGAACTCTTAATGTTTTGACGAGGGTGTGCCTCCTAGATCATGTGATAGCCTAATCTAGCTATAACTGTTATGATTTACTTTCTTATTGTTGTATGTCTCCTTAAGCTATTTCGAATCAAAGTATGGTTCCCTAATGCTGAACGTGAGCCTTACACCCGGTGTTTAAACTTATGGAGTGACTAAGGTTGTCATACTTGAGTTTAAATATTAAGTGTGGCGGACTGTCGCATTTAGGGTACCCTTTGGGGCGTGACAATCTTGTCTTGTGGCTTTCAAGGCAATCGCCTTTTTGTTGGATTCCTCTCCATTATTTTTTATGACCTCATGGGTTTTGAGCACACCAAGGAGTTCTTCCTTGCTCAAGACACTTAACTCTCGTGCTTCTTCTATTACTGTTCTCTTTGCTTCACAATCCTTGAGAAGTGACCTGAGAAGTTTAGAATTAATTTCTAAGTTATTGAAGTTCTTCCCATATACACTTGAAGGATTTATAATGTTAATGAATCTTTTATGCATCTCATTAATAGATTTGTTTGGAAGCATTTTGAAAATTTCAAAATGACAGCATAAAAGACTTATTTTAGTATCTCTAACTTTAGTGGTTCTTAAGCTCAAAAAAAAAAAAAAAAAAAACTCTAGATTTTCCTTCATAAGTCTTTTCAAATTCATCCTAAATATCTTTAGTAGAATTGCATGTGCATATTCTATTGAAATCACTTTCATTTGAACCACAACGCAAGATATTCATGGCAATTTCATTTAAATCTAATTTCTTCTAGTCTTCTTCATTATAATCTCTTTCTTATTTTCCTTCCATTTTGAAAGACCCATTTTTTACAACATTCCAAATTAATCTATTTTGAGCTTTAAGAAAAATTTTCATTCTGCACTTCCAATAAGAGCAGTTACCTCCATTTTGAAGTGGAGGTCTATTTATAGCTTGCCCTTCTAGAATCTTAATGCATTAGATGCCATGATCTTTACTCTATTATGTGATTAAGCATAAATACAATAGAGACAAGCTTTGATACCAATTGAAACGCACTAAGGATACTTAAGAGGAGGGTAAATTGAGTATCTGCCTTAAAAATTCAAACAATTTAATTTTAATGGGAAAATTAAATACAAAGACAATTGCAGCAAATATAATAAAACAAATTATGATATGACAAAAAAAAGAGATAGGGATAGAGAAAATTTAGCCAAGATTTAATGTGGAGTTCAGTCCACTTCTTTCTCTCCATGGTCCACCAATGCCTCTAACAGAAATTTTTACCACTACTTTTATTTATCACAAATATATGCTCAAGTTGAGCAATACAATAGATTACAACTCTTTAGGAAATAAATTATTTCCTTTTTCTCTCTAGAATGCTCTCGAATAGATAGCAAAAAATAAGAACAGATCATTAGAGAGTTTTTCTCTCTCTTCTTTTTTATTTGCAAATTAATTTACAAGAGAACAAGAAAGTAAAAATTTTGTTTGATTGCAAAAGAAAGCTTTGTTAGTTCGCACTTCAACACCCTTCTGTTGATCTCCCAAGGACTGAGTATATATAGCCTTCAAAATTCAAAATTCCATTAGAGATAATGTCTTTGAGCTGCCAAGCATTTAATGTGCTTCAACGGCTCTTTTTCTTTCCACATCAGCTCCAATATTTAAGCCACCACGCCCTAAAGACTTGTCACCCCTCATCATACTGTGCCCCAAGTTTGCCCTCGACAAGCCTTTCCTCACTCACACTTCATCAAGCCTTAATTTTTAAATTTGTTGCACCTTAAGGACTTGCACCTCAACATTTGCCCGTGACCAAGTCTTCTTTCCTTTTCTTTATTGAGTCTTTTGTTTTGGACTTATCACGCCTTGAGCTTTGGACTCATTGAGCCTTCGATGCTCCCCTTAACTACTATCTTCTTCATTCTTAACTTAGTCAAGTTCAACCCTTGAACTTGTTGCGCCCTCACTAGTGGTCTCGTTGAGCCCTCAAACCTCGACTACTGATTCTGCATTTTAAAACTTGTTGAGTCTTGATGTCACACCCCAAAGGGTACCTTAAATGTAACAGTCTACCGCATACTATAAGACTTAGGAATCACTACCACGTCATTTAGAAGTTAGTATTAGATGCAGGGCGTTCCCTTACGACAATAGAATACTCGAGCAATTGGAGATAGATAGTTTAATTCGATAGAAAATGCATCAAAATACGAACCACAGATATTCAAGATCATATACAAAACTAAGGACATTCTCCCGCAAAAGAATAATAAGTCCAGATAATAGTTTTTGACATCAACTCGAATATTTAGGGTTTCCTATGGAAGTCCATACAAAAGCTAAACATAAACTTCTAAGGAAACTCTTATTATTGCTTTACCTGAGTTGAAAAATTCCTGGTTTGCAACCACAGATAAGGGAACTGCAACAAAAAGAAGCTGTGGGGACATAAGCTATACTAGCTTAGTGAGTAAATACGTCCAGAATATACGTATCCAATAATCACATACAATCAAGTTGTTTTAATCATCCATATGAAATGCAACAACAACATGGGCATATAAGATATATGATCAAACCGGAAATCATATGTTGAATGGATTTGCACCCTCCATTCGGGGTTAGCAGATTAACGAATCATGCGGTACTAACTTTGAATTTACTGTTTGTATAATGATCACGGGTAACCCGTTTCATCTATACCGTTTATGGATCACGGGTAACCAACATTATTAAATGCACCATCCTTAACATGAAATGATTATGCTCATGTTACTTGTTAATCCGAGTAATCATTAATACAATTTCATAGGTGACCAAGCAATTCGCAAACAATCATAATCATGGCATATAGACATCTATCAATTAATCACCCCGTTTCGATATACTTAACACGTTTTCTCAGTACATTAAGAAAACATACATAATCTCATAATCGCTCATCATGCATTTCCATTTTTATCTTTGCCTATCACCCTAATGCAACTATGAATTACAAGCACAATAAGGAATCGTAAATAGGAAGTATAACTCACTCGGCCATGGTTCCGATCTTTACTCGTAATAGTCTAGGGCAAAGAATCCTCCGATTTGAAATCACCTAAATGAAAGAAATACTCAATGAGTATTTCAAACCATAACTAATTCCAACTTAACAGACAAAAACTTTCAAGTTCGTAATTTTCGTAGTTAGTGGAAATTCCAATTTAAAACGACCATAACTTGGTCCTTTTTCCTCGGAATTTCTCATATAAGAAGTCGATTTCTATCTACTTTGAAAGACTACCGAATTCTAATGTTATTCCTAAGTTTTGGAAACTTTTAGGTCTCAAAAAGTTCATATCAGTTTTGGTCAGTAGGTAAAAATCATGTTTCCGAAATTGTTTTGTGAAAACTTACATTGTTTCTACCATGTATATTAAATCTACATGCAATATCAACAAGTTAATATCAGGAATGATATGTCATGAGCTATCTATATGTATGTTCTTAATGATATTTGGTTAAAAATAACTTTTAGATAAATTTCACTTTGCGAAAACTTCAAGAATACTTGATTTAGAAAGATTAGTTTTGTTTCTTGAAAAATCATCTTTGTTTTTACTAAAATAAAGCCTTGATGTCCTATATACCTAATAACCTCATTATTTTAAGAAATTTCTTCATTTGGAAGTTGGAAAATAGATGTTTAAATGAGGGTCTTGCCTAGTTACGAATTTTACAAGAATTGTTGGTGATGAAAATAGAGTTTGATTTATGTGTTAAAACTTTTCCTTTATTTTAGAAATATTCTTTGATAAAATTCATTTCTTGCCATAATTAAATCCTTACTATACCCATTCCCAAAGGCTTCCCCTTCTCAATTAAAATCCTCATTTTGGAATTTGAAAATAGGTGTTTAAATATGTCTCTTTTTTAAATCCCAATTTTGTAATTTGTTTTGAGCTTATTTCTTGGGTAAAACTCATTTGATCTTTCTAAAATCAAGTCATAATCAAACCTATTCCCGAAGGCTTCCATTATTTAATAAAACTCTTATCTTGGGGTTGGAAAATAGGCGTTTACACATCAACTCCTCCTAGTCACGAATTTTATGTTCTTGTTGGAGTTAAGACAAAGTTCGAATTTAACTCTTGCAAACCTTTCTTATTTTGAAAATATCTCGTAGAGGTACTAGATTTAACTCATACAAATTACTTTTTTGTGATACCTATTCCATAAGCCTTTCATATTCTATATAAAATTCTCATTTTGGAATTGAAAAATAGGTTTTCACAATAGGTGTCTTTTTAATTCAGAATTTCAAAAATTGTTTTTGATGGGAACAAAAATGGATATTGAGCTTTGGGCAACATCTTCATTACTACCATCATACTACAAGTCTTTTATTCACATAAAATTTTTTATGATATTTATATACTCAAAACAAAATAGGAATATGATGATATTTATGTTATAGATCCAAATGCAAGCTTGGAAGTCTTAGATCGTATTCAAGGCTTCCCAAGACTAGAAAGACTAGTCTCAAGAGTTAGATTAGCATGTTGATGATGTTAGATGCATGAAATGCAAGTTAGATCATTATGATGATGAGGTTAGTAGCAAGATATATCCACAAAAATATCAACAAGATATATAGCAAAATATAGCAAGAATAACTTAAAACAAGATATCCACAACATTATGATGACATGAAAATCATGTACAAGTGTTTCCACATCCCTTGCCTAAAGCTCATGAGGATTTTTGGTGGAATCACACATGTATAATTTGCCATTACATGTTAGAAAGAGTTGAAGAAGACAAAATGCAAGAGTTTTGTTAAGTGAAAAAGAAAAAGAAGTGAAATGTAAAAGGCATAAAGGGGTATTTATAGAGAATGAGATAAGGGTTTGTGTTAATTAAGTAAAAAAAAAAATAAAAAAAATAGAGAGAGGAGTATGGGGGGGAGGGGTGCCGATTTGGAATAACGGGAGGGAGAGATGTGTATGTTGTGTTGTGTAAGATTTCAAATTTAATTAAGTAGTTTTAGTAATAAAATTATATTAGAAAAGTAAATTGTAAGAGATAGGATGTAAGGATGTAAAAAATAGAGTATGATTGGTTGTACTTAGTGAAAAGTAATTATTGGAAATCAAAAAATAGATTAGACAATTAAATTATCAATAGTAATGAAAATATGATAAAAGGACTATAACTGTAAGTTTTATAAACCGATAAATTCTTATAATTTTATTTTTGAATTCCTTATTAAATTTCGGTTCTAAAGAGTCTATTGGAATATTTTTCTATTTTTGAGTACGGGGATGGTTTTCGAAAATAGATCCCGATCGGTTTGAAACAAATGAATTTCTCCGAAATTTATCTTTTTATATTTCGATATATTATTTATGGACTATATTCTAAAGCTAACTCATTTTTATTGTTCTGGAGTTTTGTTCTTGGTATTACCGAACTTAGGGTCCCTAAGTTTCATACTAGCCCTAAGTATTCTTTTTAAGGTTTTGGTTTCCGAAACCGAGTTTGGTTTGCTAAGAAAACGAGGCTTACACTTGATCTTAAGTTTGTTGTGTCTTAACTCATGAAGGCTTGACCCCTTGACACGTACTATTCATCAAGAAATTGTTCCTGCTAAAGCCTGCAAAAAATTCCATAGGGACGCATAACAAGAACATATATAAATTTGACTAATTAAGTATAGTTTACTATAATTGAATAGTTAATCTCATAAAAATACACATTGAACATACAAATTCATCAGCTTGGGTTGCTAATGGTACATAATATCCGACAATAATACTATTTATGTCCTTTAGTTTCATTACAAATCGAGATTCAGGGTCTACTGCACTATAAATCAAGCTTGGAGCATATCCTTGTTTCTATTAGATATGTATTCCTATTCCATCTATAATTACTCTAGCTACTAGCTTTCAAGGTAAATATTTCTCCTTGATTTTCTAAGCATTTTTTACATGATTCTGTTAAACACAATCTGCATTTAAATCTCAAAGAAATATGAGGGTATCCTTTACAATATCTACAAGGATGATCATCAGATCCAAATTCATGTATACACATGGTTACATTTTATTTCTATTTCAACAAATTCATCTTTTTTTTCCTCTTCATCTATTTTTGTATCATCTAAACTTTCGAAAAGCTTGTCTTTTAATTCAAAAATTGGTCTTCTTTTTTCTTGCCCTAAAATATCTAAAACAAAAGAGTCATCTTTTTCTTCACTATCAAAATCTTGCATTCTATTATCTATTATACTTACTATACTATATATTGTTTCTGTTTCACTCATATGTTCATCTATTGATAATATATCTTCTTCTATACAATTTATCAGTGTTGTTCTTTTATTATATATATTATGTCTTCTATCACAATCTCTTGCCAAATGTCATTCTTCTCCATAAGTAAAGTAACTCAATTTATTCTTATAATTTCTATTCTTATTATATTTTCTAACATTTCTTTCTTTATCTAAATATGGCATTCTAGCATTACTCATTTTTATATAGTAATTTGGCTTTGGTTTTTTTTTTTTTCTTTTAATTAATCCTAGGTCTGTAAGATCTTTGTTTTTCTTGATTTCATCTATTACTCATTTTTCTTCTCTATCTTTCTTTTCTTTATCTGTAGACTTGAGGTGTGTATATATATATATATATAATATATTCTCGATAATTGTATTCTCCTTTTAATTGCTTTGTAATCTGCACATTTGTGCATTTTTCAAATAATGTTCTAATTACAAAATGTATTTTAATACCTAAATTATTCATCTAATCTGTAAGGCCTGGTTCTATATTTCCTTTAAAATTTATGTACATCTCTTGTCTTAAAGGCCCTAGAAGTTTGAGAATAATTTATCAACAATATTTTTTTTATAATAACATCCTACTATATTACAATAAAAGAAAAAGTCATTGAAATAACTCTTTATGTATTTCCATTTCTTGTCTATAATTGTTTTAAATATCTCATTACATCCATCTAATCTCTTAAATTAAAATCAACATTAGGATGTATGCTTGTTATTAACATTGTTATTTTGTTAGTAAAGTTGAATGGGTTAACTCCTAATTCTAAATCTAAAGCAAAATCTTGTGGAAATCTTATTTTATATCCTTCCCATAATGCTCTTGTACTTTCTCCCAAGTATTTTTCTAAGTAATTATACATAACTGTAGCTTCTCTACGGATATCACTATTTTCTTACTCTTTTATTACTATTTGTGCCTAATATCCTAAAATCTATAGCCATAACTGTGTATCATATGCTGGTAAATTCAGTATTCTTTCTTGATCTATCAAATTATTCATTTGTGTTTCTAATGGGAATTTTTTTCCTAGTAGAGTTCTATCCCAACTTGATTCTCTATATATACTATAAGGGATCTTACGTGGTTGTCCTATTCTTTGGTTATCTATCCTAGTGTCAAAATTCATCCTTCATGTGGACTGCTCGAATTGCTTACTAAGTCTATTAGTTCTTTGGTATATCATACTTCTGTGTCTGCTATAGAATTTTCTTCTATCATTTTTGCTATACCTTCTGTTATTTTTTCTAAAGGCTTTGGTTCCTATTAATCTACGAAAATTGGATTTGTATAGTCTATTTCTTTCGTATTTTCTGAATCTATATTTTCTATTTTTTTCTTCTTTTATTAAATATTTTTCTTCATTTTTCTTAATAAATTTATTTATTAGTTTTTTCTTGCATTTTTTATAATTTTCTCTTATGCATGTAATTTTATATGTTTCTATTAAGTGGTCATTCTGTGGGTATCCCAACATTTTTTGTTTAATAAAAGTCTTTCCTATCTTATCTTTTCTTTCTTTAACAAAATAGTATTATTCATTTTCCTCTAAATATTTTTCTTTTCTTAATTGTTCTATTGCCTCTTCATGATTTCCCTAATTTTTTTTATTAAAAATCTTCCATTTATTAGATTTTCTTGTTATTCCCCAAAACCTAAGTCTGTACCACTTGATTCTAACATTTTTTCTTCTTGTATGTCTTCACTATCAGTTTCTCTGTTTTGTTCTAGATCATTTAATATTTTATCTTTATAATCTAAAAACCTTATACCATAGTTATCATCTGGATTTCTATACATCAAACTTTGTTTCGATATACTACCGGTATTTCCATTTCCTTCCATGTGTTTTGATAGTTCCCATTCTAGTCCTTCTAATTCTTTTGTTCCTATCTTTATTGGACTAATAAACTTAACTCCTGAACTAGCTATCTCTCCTATTATTCCATCTATGTTCAGTTTATACGGTGTAATGCTTCCATCTGTTACCCTTCTTTTGAATCCTACATTAATCAATATATTCTCTTCTATATGGTCTTTATATTCTTTACTCTGTAATCCTATTTTTAAATTTTTTACATTGTTTAAGCTTATCATGTAATTTGGAGCACGATAAAATATTCCATTATTTTCATCCATGTCTATTTCTATTGTTCATATAACTACTTTCCTAATGTCTTCCTGCTATGATTCATCTAATATCATTACTAATATTTTTACTCTGTTTATTTTCTAATTAATCCTTTTGCTCTTATTATTATCATTCCTAAATTTGATAAACTTTTTCCTTCTTTTTTTAATTTATTTACGGTTGTTTTACTTGATAGTTTTATATTTACAAGCTCTGTTGTAACTATTACAACAGTTTGTTACATTTAGGAATGAAATAGTTGTAGATAAATATAAATAGGCTCTGTTGTAACTATTGTAACTATTACAATGATTTTTTACATTTCCTATCATCAGCAACACAATTGATCGGATACGATACAGTTTAAAGTATGAGTATAGAGACAAATAACAAATCTAACATGATTGTTTAGTCATGCAAGAGAAGAAAATAGGATAAATAATAAATAATGAATAAATGTCACAATTGGTACACAAAGTTTCGCCAATATGTGCAATTAAAAGTGTCAATTTACTTCTTAAAATCTGTTCAGATTTTATTTATGATACCTAAATGGGCAATTGAAAATAGATAAAATTCATATAACTAATTGCAAATTTTAACAAAGTTCAAGTAGTTTCTTTTATAACAAATCTAACATGATTGTTTAGTCATGCAAGAGATGAAAATAGGATAAATAATAAATAATGAATAAATGTCACAATTGGTACATCAAGTTTCGCCAATATGTGCAATTAAAAGTGTCAATTTACTTCTTAAAATCTTTCTAGTTTTTATTTATAATATCTAAATGGGTAGTTAAAAATAGATAAAATTCGGATAACTAATTACAAATTTTAACAAAGTTCAAGTATTTAATTATAAAAAAACTAAATAAAGTTTACTACAAAAATCACACTTTTTTAAAATTTGTGAATTTCAAGTATTAAGTGTGCAATCAGGTGACATATGAAAAACAAACACTGCGTCAACAACACCACTGATTCAAAGCATATGCCATACATGCAACTTATAGAATCCTAAATGATCTATTTCGTGCATTATTGGCTTGGATAGTCGGTTTGGTTTCAATTTTAAACCGAACCGATATGGATATGATACCGATAAAAAACTGACAGTTTTATTCATAAATTGATCAAACCGAACCAATACTGATCCAATACAAATAAGTTACTCTTATAAATTTAATATAGATAAAAATCCGATAATCCAGGTATGTCCACATTGACTTATCATGAAATCTACAAAGCCTGAAACCAACCTTCGATGTATCTAGCAATGCATCACCATGAAGGAACCAGCAAAAATTAAAAAGAAAGTTTTAAGTGTGTTTATCTAACATGAAAAGCATAAATTTGCAACTAGACTTGAAGTATCTTTTTTAACTAAAGAAAAAAACTTCACTAAAAAAACAGGACCAGCATTTGATATGTCCATTACTTACTCGCCAGCATCTATGAGAATATTTCTTGACTTAGCTGACTGAGCATTACGAATAAGAATTCCCGTGTTACGTTTCTTATATTTACTCCCTGGTTCAACAGCTTTCCAACATACCAAAAGCAGATGAAGAATCAGTGTCCTATCCTAATTAATGTGTTTAAAGAAGTTCAGTTAATGTGTTGATATAAAAAAAAAATGAAATTTACTCTAGTAAGGATGAACTTTACTTCACTGGACATTTCTTGTTAGGATCAGTCAGACAGCTAACTCTGGGTATCCTTTCACTAGATCAAGTTCGCATGAATATGATTTCAGATTGCATTCACTTGAATGAAATCATAATCGTTGTATCGAAATTTGATGGACATAAATCAACATTTTCTTGTTTAAAAGTAATATAATTGAGATGTTCTCCCAGTTGTAGAAAGAAAATGATAAAACAAATTTACTTGTTTTATATCGAAATGTGTAGACTAACTTAAGACCTGAGACACTTGACATACTAAAACAACACTCCACCATTCTACCTAGAATCTAGCAATATGTAAGTAGAAGTTTGGTCTAGCTAAAAGTGCATCAAGGCTCACATATGAATGAGCAAGATTTTAGCATGATATGAAATTGAACAAAGAATCTTAAACGAACTTGGCAAAAGAGTCCACAGGTTTTAGGAATGTCGAAAGAGTTGAGCCAAGAAGACCCTTTAAGTTCTATAATCCCATGCTACCCCACTACCAATGTTTATTTAGAGGCAGGACCAAAAAAGGAAGTGTAAAAATCTCTGTATACTAAAAGAAGCTCCTCCATGTTTTCATCATTATACGATGACAAAAATTATTACACAACAATTCACCTATACTAATCAAGTGGTGCCTCTTCTTGACACCTCTATGTGTGTCAAAAGTTGTAATTTACAAATGAAATTTTCTATATTTCTCCTTTCTTGTGCTTCAGCGAGTAATAATTTCACAAAGCTGATACTAATCTAACCCTATTTCAGCCCTGTTGCCAGCATTCCAGCAATTCTGTTGTGTACTACCATTTGATTTTCCAACTTTTGATGGCCCCAGCATGATAAACTTTAATCAAGTAATCCACTCCGGATCTAGCTATTTCTACTCTGCAATCTGTTTCTCCCCTATAGTCATGCAAATTCATCAAGAGTGCATTATCTCCTCCTCTTTCAGCTTTGTATAATTCTAGACTAACTTTGCTACACAACTCTTCTTTGTGTTTTGTGTAAGTTTAGACATGCTTTCTGTTTACGTTCAAACATTGGTTATAATCAATTAGAACATAAACTTTAGTATCTGCAATCTTTACCTTGCCCTACAGGGGAAGTACTAAATTGTTTCAATCTCTTTGCACGAAACAAATCTAAATGTTGCGGGACTTCCTTAGGATGAAATTCATATTTTAGATAGTACCCTAAATTCCATCCCACTGCCTCCACTACCACTATTCACGAATGTCAATGTCGCTGTTTTCCCTTTATCCATTTCCTTTTCCTTCCCGCTTGGGGTGCTGTTAAGAATTTGCATTCTGTCAGTAAGTAACATGTTCCAATTTTATAGAATGTCTCGATCATGGCATGGTGCTTGATTTCACAAGGACGAACACCATAATACGTGGACGTTGACCTTTCAAACAAACAGAAGTGAATCTAAAGATGAAGATTGTATAAAATTGGGTGATGAGCTTTTGCTCCTATTTAGTTATTCCACCTGATGTTCTTCCATCTTTCTACAAGCTTAAGTTGAATATGAATCAAACTTTTCCAGTTCTTATTCTTCTTCATTTGCTTATAGAAATTCATTTCAAATACCGCAGAACTAATTCCTTGAACTCTTCAAGAACAAGTAGCTAGAGTGTAAATGGCTTGAAAGCATTGCTAACCATCTTACTGCTTCGCCAGATCAATGGACACTGCAACAAGGTTTTCATAAGCAGAATTATAAGCAAATCGAAGCTACACCCATAAAAGATTAAACAAACATGTCTGATATTTAAGATCTTGATTGATGATAAAATTGATGAATCGCTATCTGCATAAAATTTTGTACAACACGATATTGTTTTTAGATAAGTAAATAAGCTTGAAAAAGCTCATCGAATGGTTCCTATAACAAGACTATCCAGAATATAAACTGGTCTAGTTAAGAAAAGAATGGCCAATTATTACCTAAAGAGAGCCTTTGGGATAACACAACTTGACTAGAATATCCAAAACAATGTCGGGTTCGATCCCCAGTCTCGAGCACCAGTCAAGCAGAAAAAGGGTAAAACATTTTTAGCATGGCTAGAGTGTCACTGGCACTCGGAGGCCATCATAGCTCAGCTTCATGTCAAGACCTTCTGCCTCCATGAATTTTGCAAGGTATTTACTCACTACTTCATGATCCATCAGATGCATCATACCTTCAAGAAATTATAGGTGGAACGTGTATATCATAGACAAGAACTGTAAAATTGATAACAGCTTATGTGCAGACTAGAAACTCAAGGATCCAAAATTTTTAAGCACAAACGAGGAGGGTGGAAAGGGTTCAGCTAATGCCAATATACGCCCGACATACCTGTGAAGAGAGTTCGCTTTGGTTTGATTTTCCGGACTTCTTCTAAGGCCTGTCAACAAAAGAACAGCAGAGTTCAGTATCGCTTTAAAACATTCAGTACATTCATTCACTGCCAGACAAACCAAAGGTTTACCCTGGGAAGCCCAAAATGCGTTGAAGAAGACCGATCTGGCCTCAAAGCATCCTAAATAACCAGTCAAGTATGTTAACTAGTCAAGCCAGGGGCAATGTCAAGTTTTTAGCGCAAACACCTTTGTGAGCGTGCATGTGTGCGGGTGCAAACAAGGGAAAGAACAAGATAAAGAGACTACCAATATCAAGAGATCACACTCTTCAAGAAGTGGATAAGTCTCTTCTGGTATGTCACTGACATCACTGCATATGATGAGGTCGGTCAATATGAAGCTGAAATTTGAACTGAATATGATAACTTCATAAAAATTATCTATAAAAGAGGACAATGACTTCACCTGATGTAACAAATATTGCCGAATCGAAATCCAAGGGAACGATAGCCACGGCCATGCCACACAGGTAAAGGAGTGATCTAAGCACAGCAAGAGGCAAGAATTTGTTTCAGCATACCAAGAACATTGATTAGCATGTATTATATATATGCTAGGAATTAAAGACTAAAATAGACCCCTCATCAAGTTATTCTGTTCTTTCGAAGCATAATTTACCAATATCTAGTGGTGGTTTAATATTTTAATAGAGCTGATTTGATAGTGATAACCCTGCAGTCAATAGGCACAAATGATGGGAATTAACAAAAGTGGCAGGCCGCACAAAGTGATGTTTAATGGTTATATTGATAGTTAGCATAGAGTACGGGAAAATGTTTTCTGAAGTGTATTTTCTTTCTCATTTGAATGTGAACATTATCTTAGCTGACTGAGACATTACTTCATCCAATTATCTAAAAGTCATGCTACATAAAGCAACACCATGGGCACATCAGAAACTGCTAAATGCATCAAAATCCGTTGAAGTTGGAACAGAAATAAGCTGCTGATATACAGATATATGCTTAGAATTTCCTACCTTCAAACCATGCACAACAAATGGCTCCTCATCTATAATGTTGAACTGTAACTCTGAAACAGCAGCACCAGGTATGATGCTACTTGTATCCACTAAATAATAATGAGTTTTCTTCATCACCTGCTCTTGTGGCAGTCAATCTAGTCAGATAAATGCAATCACCTTGCCAAAAGGAAAGGAAGAAAGAAAAGAAAAGAAAACAAAATATGACCGGAGACAATAAATAATTCTTGTCAACCATATATAATTACTGTAGGAACTAGTCATATGGCTTGAAAGCATCTACAATTCTTGTCAGCTACATATGATTGCCATAGAAAAGTAGGCATTGATCCTTTTCAGCTTACTCTATGAAGAAAAAAAGGGAACAATAGGAGACTATGCTGAAAAAGAAGTAAAGTTAAACTTGCACCTCAAAATCTCGCTTGGCTGTATAAATTGGAATGTGGGCCTGGACATTGTTAGTCCAATCACGAAGATCATCAAGACCTAGAGGCAAAAAAACAGAGACCAGATTTTTGTGAATGATTTATAACGTGAAACTTACCAGGGGTTTCAAATTAATTACTTAAGAAAAAATAAAGCACCACAGAGAGTATGATATAGTCACTATATATACATGTAGAGAGAAAATAACAAACATTCAGAAAGTTCCGAGACCTCCAATAGCATCAGCATGAGAATGTGTAATTATAACCGCATCAATTGTTCTTATCCTGACATAAAGGCAGGTTATGCAACTAGTCACTTTAAGAGCAAATTCTAAACATAAAACTCAAGAAAAACAGCAGAAAGCCATGGATCAAGGGAAATTTCTGTACAATATGTGAAAGGTGAAAATGTTCATTGTCAGGGGAGAACAATCCAAATGAGTTACAGACATTATAAAAACATTAGTTTATGGCATTCCTCCATTGCACCTACAATTTCTAGCTCTCTATTCCTTATGATCCTCCAATAGAGAACAAATTTGCATTCACCCCACTCATCCTCCAGTCATTTTTTACAATCAAATTTGCAGCTTCATGAGAAAAGTGACAAAAATTCTGCTGCAAGTTCTCTCTCTCTCTCTCTTTTTCTCGCCCCCCCCGCCCCACCCCTTCCCCTCTCTTTTCTCTGTTTGTTATTTGTTTAGGGCAGCAGAGGACTATTGTTGGATGGGTATAAATTCATTAACACATTTCACCAAAAGATGTGTCAAAAGCTCATGTTTGTGCATCCTATAATAAATCTCATCACTGGTGGAGATCTACATGATTAATTTGATGTTCACTTGCCCATTGCTCAGAAGGAGATCAGTTAACTCCAACTAGCAGTTACCATCCATCTACTTAACATGTTTGGTATTTGAGGGGACTATCAAATGGGATGAAGACATTTAGAAGACTTGAGAGTGTAAACTAACCCGTATGCTGGGAACCACTTCAGTGCACTATGGTAAAAAAACCTGCACAAAGAAAGAGTATATGAGCACATGCTTCCCAAAAGCTGAGTTGAAAACGATACGGGAACCTGAAGAAAAGGTGATATTTTCTGCTTTTGCATAAATTTATCTAGATAGACAAGCAAATATGCTGCAGATTCTACTGCTTATAGCTTAACAATTTACAGATGCTAAAACGCAAAAGTTTCTATGAGTGAAATCTCAGTTTAGATGCTGTTGTCCTATGGCTATTTGCAACCTTAGCCTGTCCAATGCTAGACAAGAAGGTGTAGATACTGTCCTGATTTATCTAGTACATCATAATCTCAGTAAACAGAGTAACTTTCTGAAGGATCTAATAATTCAGGAAAATGGCCCATTCACTCATAGACATCCTTCTCTTGTTTTTTTCCTTTCTTGATTGAAAAGAAAAAATTAAGATTGTCCTTAAAACTGCTTCTTCCATGAAATACCATCTTTTCAAAGATACACACATAAATCCATTACGTCAGACTATTATTTACCAAATTACTATAAGTTCCGAAAATCATTTTGATTTACTATGGGAAATTTCTATAGGTTAGTTGTAACACTCCATCAATAGGAAAAATTTTTGGTATACTCTGTCATCCAGTAAGACCTATCATCTTAAGTAAAAAAGATTCTAAGTCATATAAAAACAACAAAAGAATCCAGCATCTTTATTGAAAGATGTCAAACTAGGTATTGACCTAGCATGAAGTCTAGAAAGCCTAAAACCAGCCTTTGATGAATCACGCAAGGCATCCCCATGAAGGAACCACTAAAAATTAAAAAGAAAGTTTAAGTTTGTCTATTTAACATGAAAAGCATAAATTTACAACTAGACTTGAAGCATCCATTTCAACTAAAGAAAAAACTTCATTACATAAATAGGACCAGCATTCGGTATGTCCATTACTTACTTGCCAGCATCCATGAGAATATTGCTTCTCCCAGCTGATTGAGCATAGCGAATAAGAATGCCCGTGTTACGTCTCCTATTTTTACTCCCTGGTTCAACAGCTTTCCAGCATACCTAAAGCAGATGAAAAATCAGTGTCCTGTCCCAATTACTCTGTTTAAAGAAGTTCAGTTAATGTGTTGACACAGAAAATGATATTTAGTCTAGTGAGGATGAACTCTACTTTACCGGACATTTCTTGTTAGGATCAGTCAGACAGCTAACTCTGGGTATCCCTTCACTAGTTCCAGTTCCCATGAATATGATTTCAGATTGCCCTGCATTGACTTCAGCTGTGGGCTCCATAGTTGAAGGACCTGCATTGCATTCACTTGAATGAAATCACAATCATTGTACCAAATTTGATGGACAAAAATCAACATTTTTTTGTTTAAAAGTACTATAATGGAGCTTTTCTCCCGGTTGTAGATAGAAAATGATAAATCAAACTTACTTGATTTATATCGAAATGCGTAGACTAACTTGGGATTCAAGAAACTTGACATACTAAAACAACACTCCATCATTCCACCAAGAATCTAACAATATGTAGCAATAGGGCAGCAGAAGTTTGGGCTAGCTAAAAGTGCCTTGAGGATCACATATGAATGAACATGATTTTAGCATAGTATGAAATTGAACAAAGAATCTTAAACAAACTTGGCAAAAGAGTCCACGGCTTTTATGAATGTTGAAAGAGTTGAGCCAAAAAGACCCTTTAAGTTTTACAATCTTGTGATACCCCACTACCAATGTCTAGTTAAAGGCAGGACCAGAAAAGAAAACGTAAAAATCTCTGTGATCCTAATAGAAAATTACCACACAACAATTCACCTAAACTAATCAAGAGGTTCCTCTTGTTGACACCTCTATGTTTACCAAAAGCCGTGATTCACAAATTAACTTTTTAATATTTCTCCTTTCATGTGCTTCAGCAAGAAATAATTTCACAAAGCTGATACTAATCTGACCCTATTTCAGCCCTGTTGCCAGCAATCCAGCCTATCTGTTTTGTACTGCCATTTGATTTTCCAACTTTTGATAGCCCCAAAAAGGAAAACTTTAATCAAGTAATCCACTCTCAAGCTAGCTATTTCTGTTTTGCAATATATTTCTCCCTTATTGCCATGCATACTTACCAAGAGTGCATAATCTCTTCCTCTTACAACTTTGTATAATTCTAGATGAACTTACTTTACAACCCTTCTATGTGCTTTGCGTAAGTTTAGACATGCACTCTTTAGGGTTCAAACATTGGTTATAACGAAGTAGGACACGAACCCTTGGTATCTGCATTTTTACCTTGGCCTACGGGGAAGTACTATATTGATTAATCTTTCTACACGCATCAAGGCAAAATGTTACAAGACTTCGTTTCGATAATATTCATATTTTAGATAAAAACCCGAAATTCCATCCAACTGCCTCACCACCACTATTCACAGATGTCAATGTCGCTGTTTTCCACATTCTTTCCTTCAATTCCACATATAGCAACAAACTTAGATTTTTAGTGCATGCACACCCATAAAAGCTAATGCAAACATCCATGCACTTACTAGCTAGTGAAGTAGGAAATGAATTCTAGATCAAGAGCCAACACATCAAGTCCAGGCAGCAATTCCTATCATCAACAGGACAATTGATCGAACACGAAACAATTTAAAGCATGATTATGGAGACAAATACCACATCTAACAAGGTTGTTCAGTCATACAAGAGAAGGAAATAGGATATATAATAAATAATGAATAAATGTCACATTTGGTACCTAAAGTTTAACCATTTTGTGCAATTAAAAGTGTCAATTTACTACATAAAATCTTTCCAGATTTTATTCACAGAACCTAAATGAGTAGTTAATTACAAAAATAGGAAAATTCAGGTAATTAATTGCAAATTTTAACAAAATTCAAGTAGTAAATTATAAAAAAATGAATAAAGTTTACCACCATAATCACACTTTTTAAAAATGTGTAAAATTCGACCCGTAAATAATATACACTAGAGGTAGAGGTAGCAACAATTAGGTGACATATGAGAAACAAACACTGCTTCAACAACAACACCGATTCAAAGCATATGCCAATAGGTGCAACTTATAGAATCCTAGATGACCTTTTTCATGCAGTGGTGATTCAATCGAAACATTGACAGCTTATTTCAATATAAATCATATGAATCCAACTGTTCATCGAAAATATAATTCACTTCGAATCTTTAACCGATCCAAATACAATATTACAGTGAACAATATCTCAAAAAGAGGGTATGAACTCACTGGAATGAAGTGAAGCATGAAGAACATGCCTAATTGGAGCAAACCCATTTTTGTAAAATGAAATTGAAGAGCTGGGTTTATAGGTTTGAACTCTATAGGGTACAAAACATGTCATTAATGGAATTAACGGATTGCAGCGAACACCAAACAGAAACATAACCATGACAAAACCCTTCAAAGATTCTATGTATAATTAGACAGAAAAGATAAAAGAAAGATTCGGAATTTTTTCTTTTTTTCTCTTAAAGTAAAAAGGGGGTCTTTTTATGTGATTACTTTTTGGTTTCAATAGAGAAGAAAGAGGCTGCAATAAAGTTGGAGGAGGGAGAAGAGAGTGATGTGGAAAACACTTGGCAATTGGCATTGCTTCCACAACGTTGTCGTTTTGTCTGAATAGCACTAAAATTAGGGTTAAAGGAAATAAAAAATATTAATTTTAAAAAAATTATAAAAATAGGCTGCTTGGAGGGGGAAAAAAAACTAAAAATAACGCACTTAAAATCATATCTTTAAATAAACACTCTAAAACTGTGTTTTAAATAATTTATATTTATTACTAGTATACCAAGACATTATTGTTTTTATTTTTATTTTTTTGTCATAGTTGATGATACTGTCAGAAAAGAGTTTAGTTGAGGATATTGTTAGAAAAGAGTTTAGTGGAAAACATAGGTGTTACCAAACCTAAATCGGGATTTGACTTGAATATGCTAAGGAGTTAGGAGTTGAATGATCAAATTGGGATCAATAAAAGTAAAAATATAAGGCATATTTTAATTATAAAAAATAAATATTCATGATATCACTCAATTATATCTATATTTGGATCAAATTCATCAATTAGCTATTAAATTTATATAAAGTATATATCTTAAAAAGAGGGAAAAAAGCATAATAAATAATTATATTTTATAAATTATAACATGGTATAAATATATATTTAAAATTTTAGTAAGTTTTTTTTTTCTTTTCTTTTTTCTTTTTTAGGTTGGATCAACCGACGCAAGTCACCCAGTTCAACCTAGACCGACCTCTTGAGTTGAACAGGCTAATCTGGATCTATGTAAATCCAGATCAAATGAGTGGACATTCTCACTTTTATGGGCGATTCCGGTTGAACCGTTCTAGCCAATTCACTCATTTGGTTGGAATTTGATTAATTTTAAAGTTCAAGCATTAAATTTATCAATTTTAAAGTTAATGTACTTAATTGTATATTTTATCAAAATTCAAGTACCATTCGTATTAACATTAATTTTCTTAAGATACCTTTATCAACAAAATAATGTTATATAAATACTTCAAAAAGTATATCTTTCAATCTAAATTAACATTAAAGTTCACTGGTTTGTGCCATGTGGTGTTACAAAAATTCTCATATTTTCAATTTGAGGTCCATTTACATTGTTTATACTAAATCTATATTTATATTTCATTTATATCAATATTTAAATTTATATCTCTTTATAAGTAATTAAATCTTATATAACTTTTCATATAAGTTTTTATACAAATACCTGTTTTATTTGTTGGTTACCGCATGTTTTGAAGATATCGGGCAAAGGTAAAAGAGGCAGTAGGGTGATGTGCTACCGCATGTTTTGAAGATATTGCCAAATGCGACTTTTTGTTATTTATCCACAAATGATTGGGAAAAAATAACAATAAATAATAACTAAACAAATTTCACATCCTTCTCATTTTTCATTTAATATATAAATATGAAAAATTAAATCCTTATTTATATCATCTTTTATTTGGATTTACAATATTGCAAATTCTGAATAAATTTAAAAAATTTAAGATAATATTTTGTCAAATTCAGCTGCAGGGTATGAAACTTTGGTGATTATTCACTCTCATCTCATTTATACATGAAAAATATTAGCTTGTGTATATAGTAACTTTAAATTTAAGGTCTTCCCATTTTTTCTATAAGATACATTATTCTTCTTTTAATTATTGATTCTTTTTTTTTTAAATTATTCCACATCATTAATGGAAGAACCTTATGATGATTGGAACCAATTCAAATTGCGAACCAAGCAGATATAAGTAAACCGAACGGACCTAAGCCCAGGACCTAGGGATATGAGAAGTTCAGTTCAGGGTCGGACTATTTCAAATAATAATAATAATAATAATATAATAATAATAATAATAATATTATTATTATTATTATTATTATTATTATTATTATTATTATTATTATTATTTGTTCCTCAATTTTTCATTGCAGATATTTGCTATGACTCGAGTGTAAATCCTTTCTAAGGTAGATATCGATCCACATATCTGCTCGTAACTCTATAGTAAATTCTTGAAACAAGTACAATTGCCACTAATGTCACGTATGGCATGCAGGAATCATTCGAATGGATTGGAATGAAAGGGATGGAATGGAATGGAATGGGATGGGATGAGAGTTGGAATGATAAAGCCATTCATTTATATGGTACATCTAGGAATAAAATGGAATTGACATATCATTTATCAAAATATCCCTAGTAATTAATGTGAATAATAAATAAGTAAGTAGATAAAATGATTATTTAATGTTAATTATTTATGTAGAAGAAATTGAATCATGATTTCGCCTTCTCAAGAGTGAAATCGAATTCCCCCACAAAGCCAGAATTATCGACTCTTGAGCATCGTAATTCCAGCTTTTAAAAATGCAATCAAATGTAGGAATGAGAATGGAACCCAAAATTGTGATTTCATTCTACCATCATTCCTACGTACCAAACATGATATAAAGATTGTTCATAAGGACGAACCTTTTCCAGAACTTGTTTCTCCAAGCCCATTACCTGTTTTTCCAAGCCAATCACCAACCGTGTGATATTATTCCACCTCTCTTCTTCTTTTTTCTACGAGGATACTTTCCTCCTTCATTAATAATAATAAAAAAAAATTTTGATATATGGATGAAAAATTAAACAAAATTAAGATAAGAAGAAAATTTCTTTACCTCATTTTTAAGAAAATAATCCAATTCAGTATCTCTTTGTGAAATATCCTCAAATCATTAAATTTAATTAAGTTATACATACCTATATATATATATATATTTTGCATGATTAGTGTACGAATGTGCTGTGTATATTGAAGTTGACAAAATTGTGTTGTTGTAATTAGGCCTTAGAGTAAAATTTGTGTTTTTATTAAGTTGTTATCAAAAAATTTAAGGAGCCTTTTTGCTACAAAATCAATCTTTTTCTAATATGAAAAACCAAGCCCAAATTTCTCGTTTTTAAAAGATCCAAGACCATTCTTTCAAAATTTAACCCATGGTTTAAGCATTTTTCTAAAGTTTTTCTATGCCTCAAAAGTAAAATCTACCTTTACCAATAGTAATTAAGATAATTACTAAAAAACTTCACAAAAATCACAATCCAAGTAGACCCTAAGCCGACTTTTTAGGAACAAAGCAAAACAAAAAATCCTCATCAATTTTTCTATAAGCAATCCACTCAAAAACTCTTTTCAAGACTTCATCTTCAAACTAAGGCTATATAAGGTAAAGTTTTGCATGTCTTAGTAATCTTTTACTTACTCATTTCTTTTATGAAGATGAATTTATGTTTTAACGATTCTCTAGTGAGTTGAATGTGATATTGAAGAGCTAAGTTGATTTATAGAACTAAATAGATCTTTAAAGCTGCGATAAATGAGTTGTGAAAGTTGTGGTAATTGTTTTGATAGATAAGTGAAGTAAAAATTTGATGTTTAAGTGTCAAAGTATATATGCTTTGTTTTTCAAAGGTGAACACGAGAGGAATATGGGGTGATTTTTTTATCATATATCTCAAAGAGTTTAAGAAATGAGGCTACTTGAGAAGAAGCATGAGGGTTACATAACTGCTCCATTTAACCGTGCTTCTCGCTATGTGTAATATTGAATGGATTTTGTGACAACACGATTGAAGCATGACCATTCGTATTTCGTCGTGTTTCTCTCTAATTTCTTGAGGAAATAGGTTTTATTAGATACAAAACCGGAACATGGTTTATCCTATTACATCGTGCTTCTCTCTGATCTTCGTGTTAAAAATTCAAGCACCACTAGGCTGTTACACGCATGCGGAAGCGAAAGTTACAAGACAGGTTTCTAAACTAATTTTAAGTTCATGTAACCAACCATTGTCTCTTTTGGCAATTATACTCAATCCATACAATTATAACAATAATAATAAAGAAATAAGGAAGGAGAAGATTACATCGTGATATAAAATGGAGTTTGACCCCCCCTACCCCCTAGTCTCAACAGTTCACAATTTGCCTCACTCGAGGAGGACTTCACGCATTCATTCATCAAACAATTTTGTCTCACAAAGAAGATTTCAACAAATGCCTCTTAAGGCTTTACCAATGTTTACACACATGTAGGACTTCACACGAGTACCTCAATACAGGAGGACTTTACCTATCACCTTAAACAAGAGAGGATTTCACTAAAAACGCTCAACCATAAGTGTGAATAGTGTCGTACAATATTAACTTACTAATCTCACTATAGCACTATTCACTCAACAAATACAAACACAAAATAAAAAAGTATTTTCACATAATCCTATCCTATTAAGTTCTACTCTCTTACATAAAAATACCTCAAACAATCTATTTATATATTGGTTCATTAATGATCATATGATACTCAATTATTATTTAATATTTATTTTCATTTTTGCTTTTCTTGATCTTGTTAAATATTTATATATTTTTATCGGGTATTTGAAAAATTGGTATTTAGTAGGCTTATATTTTTATAATTATTATTATTGCTATTTTGATACTGTTCCTTATCTGACCCATTAAAGTAACTCGTATTTATTTATCATTGTTTAGTGTCGTCATATTTCTTTTGATATACTTCATATAATTTTCTTATCATGTATAGGTATCACATTATTCATATATTTAGCTCATTTAAATTTCCATTCTTATGTATAAAATAAGTATTTTACAATTATTGTACTTTACCTTCATTTATAAAGTATACTAATATTTACAATAATGATAATAATATTAGTAATAATAATGATGATAATTATAAAGTAATAAGTTAGTAATACTAATATGATTTTTCATAATAACTTTATTAAATAGTAGTAATCTTAATGACGACGAAGACGACGACGACAACAACAACAATAATAATAATAATAGTGGTAATATCATTAATAGTAATATTCATAATAATATTTTTTATTATAATGATAATGATAATCATTAGTAATAATTATAATAACAATAATAATTGATATTAATACTAATAGTTATTATAATAATAATATTAATAATATTACTAATGCTAACATTAATAATGATAATAATAACATTATTAATAAGGATAATAATAATAATAATAATAATAATAATAATATAATAATAATAATAATGTTGATATCATTAACAATAATAACACTAACATCAATAATAATAATAATAATAATAATAATATAATAATAATAATATAATAATAATAATATTTTCGAAACTTAAAATAAATGTTTATAATTTAATTTTCTTTTTAAATAGGGCCGAGAGGAATACGGCTTGGTACACGGTCATGTACTTGCTGTGTTTCCCACGAATTCAAAAGAAAATGAATTCCATGTTGAGAGGTACACAGGGGAGGTCCACGCCCGTGTTCTTTCCGTGCTCTTCTGGAAAATACACTATTCATTATCTTCTTCATGTTGTTTGATCTGATTTTGATTTTTTTTTTCATGTCTAAATTGTTTCTAAAGTATTCCTCAGTGTTTATACATGTTATATATACACATATATCATCTCATAGCACTCTAACATGTCTATGATCCTTGTTTTACAAATTTAAATGGTGTAACTAGGGTTTTTAAGAACTTACCTTAATGGAGCTCAATATTTATGTCACAACCTGCCACCCTAAGCTCCACCGCAACAAAGGGGGCGCCCCTAGGCCTTCAGGCCACCTTAGGCAGGGATTGTGATGCAATGTACCCTAAGGCACAACCAGAGCACCATAGACACTGTGTAACGACTTGGAAATCTACCCACTGAGGTATTGTCTGCTTTGGCCACACGCCACACGGTTTTGTCTTTTTGGTGCCAGCGCTTCCCAGAAGATCACTCATCTTGAGATTGCTCTGCCCAGAGCACGCTAAACTTTGGAGTTCTGACGAACTCTAAGCCATTGCACCGAAAAGGCGCCTCTGTGATTAGAGTTTCACCATCTATATTTGACGGGTGTTACACACTCCCCTACTTATAGAACTGACGTCCTCGTCAGTTTCATTACACAGGTCCAGAACCACTGCTCTGATATCATTTGTCACAACCTGCCATCCTAGGCTCCACCGCAGTGGAGGGGGTACCCTTAGGCCTTCAGGCCACCCTGGGCAAGGATCATGATGCCAGGTACACTGGCCCTCCCAGTGCACCCTCAGGCATAACCAGGACACCAGAGGTACTGTGTAACGACTTAAAAATCTACTGAGGTATTGTCCGCTTTAGCACACACCGCACGGTTTTGTCTTTTTGGTCGGCACTTCCCAGAGGGTCACCCATCTTGGGATTGCTCTGCCCAGAGCATGCTTAACTTTGGGAGTACTTATGAACTCTAAGCCATTGCACCGAAAAAGTGCCTCTGTGATTAGAGTTCTACCATCTATATTTGAGGGGTGTTACACACTCCCTCACTTATAGAACTGTCTTCCTCGTCAGTTTCGTTACATAGGTCCAGAACCATTGCTCTGATACCATTTGTGACGATCTGCCATTCCAGGCTCCACATTAGCGGAGGGGGCACCTTTAGGCCTTCAGGCTACCCTGAGAAGGGATCGTGATGTTAGGTACACTGGCCCTCCCAATGTACCCTCAGGCACAATTAGGACACCAGAGGTACTATGTAACGACTTGGAAATCTACCCACTGAAGTATTGTCTGCTTTGGCTACACGCCGCATAGTTTTGTCTTTTTAGTGCCAGTACTTCCCAGTAGGTCACCCATCCTGGGATTACTTTGCTCAGAGTATGCTTAACTTTAGAGTTCTGATGAACTCCAACCCATTGCACCAAAAGGCACCTCTGTGATTAGAGTTTCACCATCTATATTTGAGGGGCGTTAAACCCCCAACTTATAAAACTGACATCCTTATTAGTTTCGTTACACAGGTCCAGAACCATTGCTCTAAGGTATTGTCTTCTTTTGCCACACGCTGCACGGTTTTGTTCTTTTGGTGCCAATGCTTCCCAAGGGGTTACCTATCCTGGGATTGCTCTGCCCAGAGCACGCTTAACTTTGGAGTTCCGACGAACTCCAAGCCATTGCACCAAAAAGGAGCCTCTGTGATTGGAGTTTCACCATCTGTATTTGAAGGGTGTTACATACTTCGCCATTTATAGAATGGACATCATCATCAGTTTCGTTACACAGGTCCAGAACCACTGCTCTGATACCATTTGTCACAACCTACCACCCCAGGCTCCACCGCAGTAGAGGGGACGCCCCTAGGCCCTCAGGCCACCCTGGGCAGGGATCATGATCCCAAGTATATTGGCCCTCCCAGTGCACCCTCAGGCACAACCAGGACACCAGAGGCATTGTGTAACGACTTGAAAACCTACCCACTGAAATGTTATCTACTTTGGCCACACGCTACACGGTTTTGTCATTTTTGTGTTCTGTAACACCCCAAGAATTTAATTCGATAATTAAATTAATTAAGGCGCTATCGCCACGTATAATACTCTAAAGTATTACATACTCATGCTTCCTTAAAAAGATTTTGTTTATGTTTAACATTACTACTCATTTTTAGGTTATAAAATCATTTAATTAGAATTTCAAATAACTGGATGTAGAAGCGGAAATAAATTTTATAAAACAATTTCTAAATAAAAATATTTCAAAACTTCCACTCGCACAAGTGGAGGAACTTTCACTTAAACAAAGCTTTGCAAAAGCTTAATTACAAAACATGGACTCCACTATACCCTTTAAAGAATATAACAAGTTTAAATCATAAATCCAGCTTTCACTATTACAAAATAAAAAGAAATAAAATAAATAAAATACATCCATGCTTACACTCACTTCACTCATCCACAAATCCTCTCCGAATCATCACAAGCGCCCAAAACCCGAGTCAAGCATCATCACATCAATCATCATCAACAACAACTCCATCAATAACAATATCATCATCATTATCAAATCATCATCATCACCAATATTATTATCATCAATCATCATATCATCACTCATCTTCATCAACTCCTGTAAAAAGAACAACAACAATAAGAATGAGCCGAAGCTCAGTACACAGTAACATAATCATACACGGAGTGGCACGCGAGCTTAACTAAATGCAATGCATCAATCCACAAGTTATTATCTTTCCATTACAATAAACAAATCAACAATGGAGCACTCACATTTCGGAACAAGCCAATGGGAATCTGGGGGTCCTGAGTAACAGCAGCTGCTCAAGAGGTTGATATAGGCAGTCCAAATACCTATATCACCTATATCCCCTATATCTATTCCATGAAAGTAATCTCATCTAGAGTTTGTAGCTGTTACTCAACTTTACTTAACTTAGTCCACAACATGAATCTAGTTCACCCGTTCCCATAAATGTTGAACTAAACAATGGTATTTCCCTCCAAGTTTAAGCAAACGTTATACAGACGCTACACTCTCTATCGATCATCCGCTTAACCATAAAAGAGTCGTTATTACATCATAGCGTACCATTGCATCATGGTAAAGTCATTACATCATGATTACATCATGATTAAGGTTAAAGCGCCTAAATACTGTGTCATTGCATCGTGACAAAGTTGCTGCTCCTCGAACCAGATTCAACGGCATAATAAACAACCAACACTCATCAATTATTAAGCCGAGTTTAAGTTCTTAATCCATTTTATATGCCTATCCTAACATCCAACACGCAAGTTACTGCGTACCTTGAATATCAAATCCAAATGGAGTCTCAGAAGGTAGAGCAGAAGCTACCTCGGAAGATATATCTCATATCTACCACTGGTTTAAAAAAACAACTTTTATAAGAACCTAAACTAGTTATCCACTTATTCAAACTCATATAAGAACTTAAGCTATTTGTACATTCATCTCAAACTCATTTTATTAAAGCCCTATTTGATGAGATACTAAATAGAAACCCCGCTATGGCTGTGAATATCGCCCCGCCAAAATACAAACAGTTCTCCTTTGTCTGTTAAAGTGTTTCTTTTCACTTTGATTATGGTTATTTATTCACAAAAGCATCAATAAGGCATTTATATTCAAAACATATAAAATCCAAAACAATTAAACATTCGAAACAACATACTTCTCATATAGAACAAGGTTTATCATGTTTTACTAGCTAAAACCCATCATTAGTTATTAAGCCTATTTTACTTAACTTAGCCAAATTTATTAGATTTACTCATTTAATTCAAAAACTAAGTCAAGTTGATTAAAATAGCTCAATCTAATTCATTTTAACTCATTCAAGTTCATTTAGTCAGGTTGAACCTAGAATTATCAACTAAGTTCATTTTATGTCTAACTTCCACATTTAATCTAATTATTTGTTAAATTTGTAAATCTATCTAAATCATGCTTAATTATTTTAATCAATCATTATAACACATCAATTATCATATATCTATCTCATTTTAGTTCAAAAAGATCCATTTGCTAAAGCAAACAAGCATAGAACAAACAAAAATAAGTTTTTAACTTTGCTTGGAAAATGTATCAGTTGGAAAGAAGTGAAATTTAAGCAGTGATACTTTTATAATTTGTAAAACTCAAAACATAAAAATTATAAATCTATTTTTAAGCTTTCTAACGCAACTTGAATCACCTCAATCTAATATTGTATGAAAAATTTATGATCAAATTACGAAAACATGTCAAGCTGCAGGGGAAGGATCACGCCCAAGCGGTCGCACGTGATTTTGAAAAAAATCACGACCAGGCATATCATGCCTCTTTGGTCGCCCGAGATGTTTGAAAAACACACGATTAGTTCATTTCGCTCTCTTTTGCTTGCTCGTGATTGATCTCCTGATACATGTTATGAATTTGTTTTGTTTTTAAAATCCATTTTTACACTTTTTCATCAACTTTTACATCTCCTACATCAATTCTAACATCAAATAAACTCTAATAACAACTCCTAATACTTCAATCTTCCTCCAACAACTTCAAACAATAATTAAACCATCACAAACTACTATTCATCATCTCCTTCCTCCAACCAATCCCCAACAACATTAATCCAACATATACAAATATAAACAGCACTTCCAATTCAATTCAACATCAAAGCAATATATATAAACTCATAAACTACAAACAAAACAATATAAACCATATACTTAGCTTTTGGAATACATGAAACTTCTCTTCTTTCTTCTTATTAGAGCTACTTATACTTGATTTCTCTTCTCTTATCTCATCTTTTACTTGATTTCTCTCTTATCCCCTTTGAAATTGAGAATTAGGTGGATGAATTGGAGAGATTGAAGAGAGAAAAGAGAGAAAGAAAAGAGAAAGAAAGGAGGAAGAGAAAAACGAATTTGGAAAGGAGAAACAAAATAAAGAGGCAGGGAATAATAATGAATAAAATAAAGGAAAATGTTAAATATAAAGGTATTTTCAAAATTGGGTATTAAATTTAGAACTATCAGATCAATATCTATAATTCTAGAAGTATTTAAAAGATAATTTTAGAACCGATAGGTTAGAAATTAAGAACTTATAATAAGAACTTAATTTAGGAATTTATTTTAGATAAAAGATATTTAATTTGAGTTCGGGATTAAGAATTGATATTTTGAGGTAAGCAAATGAACTCAAATTTTACTGAGATTTTGGAATTGATATTTTTGGTATAAATTGAATGTTTAGAAAACCTCTAAACAATTTAGAAACATGTTTAGGAGATTTAGAATCAAAACCTCAAATTTCATTTAATTAATTACTAATCTAATTTTGTCAACTTGTCTATTTATATCCTATGATTAATTTAATTCATTCAAATCTATCTAAACCCAATTTCTAATATATGTGGAGGTTTAGGGTATTTTAATGTATGTTTTGGAACTTATTCTTGGGCTGGTTTCCACCCTAAGACCATCATAACATGGTTTAGAACAATGTTTTAACAAGAAACTAACTATAAACGAATCAACTTATCTTGTTCCTCTTTTTCCTAAGCTTTTGGTTGTTCTAATGGAGGTTGTATTTAGGTTTGAGTTTGTTGCTTGTTTGATGGTTTGTTTAGAATGAATTTTTAAGCTATTGATGTTGTTGTTTCATATGTTTTAATGGCTTTGCTTGCTAGTATATCAAAGCTTTTGTTTTGGGTTGTTAATGAAGCATATAAGGGTGTAGATGAAGCTTCAAAGTCCGGTTGGACAAGAAAATTTTTGTCATCGAATTCTCTTGATCTCCCATGATTGTTCCCTTCATTTAATGAGTTTCATAGGTGGCAATATTGGATTGGTTTATGAGTTGATTTTGTTTACTTTTGGTAGGTAATTTGACAAATTTTCCATGCAATTTTCGGCTACCACACATCTATGAAATCCAAGCCCTCCATTTTGGTGCAATTTGCACCTTGTTTTGCATATATATATATATATATTATAATATTAGTTAGTAATTATCTAGATTTTAGGATAATTTATTAAGTTAAATGGAAATAATTTTTAGTTTAGGACACTTATAAAAATTAATTACTTATTTAAGGTCAATATAAAAATAATTACCAATATACCACTCCTAAATCGCGACTTAAAAACAAGATATATAAAAGTTACAGTACTGTACCTATATCGCCAAAGGAAGAAGTGATATACGTGTTATTTTCATACATATATGCAACTACCAAACGCGATATACATGCTATATCACGACTACCAAACATGATATGCATGCTATATCGCGACTTCCAAACGAGATATACATGCTATATCATGATTTTTTTACGCGATATAAGTGTATCGCCTTTTACATACGCCATATAGCGACCGTAGCGAAACATTATATCGCATGTGTATGTCACGATTTGCATATTAAAAAACTTGTCTTGTTTATGAAATGAGATTTTTGTGTGGTATATTGGTAATTAACTTTATTGGAGTTGTATATTGGTAATATTTTTCCACAGGAACTCTAGACATGTGTTGAACCCAAGTTAAATAGGTACTAATATGATAATTATTCAAGATTTTTATCTCCAAAAATTTATATAAAGTTTTACAAATTTTCTAGATTGTTATTGAGTTCAACTTTAGATTTAAAGTTTACGCTAATAATTATTTTTAGATTTTATCTCACCCGATTAGGGTTTTTTAAGCTTAATAGATCAGTTTTCGTTTTAAGCTCCAATAGCTTAAGAATACTTTAATTAAAACAATGATGTGATCCAAATATTTATTTGGAGTATAGATTATTAGTTATACATCTGTTTATGTTTTTATTGCGTATTTATAACCCTAATGGTTTATCTTTAGGTTATCATTTTCTAACTATAAACATAATTGGTTGTTTACTCTCTATCACACTTAATATTTTAACCAAGTCATTCTTATATCTTGAATTTTCGATATCCACTATGAAATCTTATTAATAGTATTTAATACAATACATGAAACTTTGTTTTACTATATATAGGCTCCTTACTACTTGTAGTTCCATTAGACTTTGTTGAGTTCAATAGTAACTATCTATTTTCTATATTTATATTTCTATCTATTTTCACTGGTATGAAAAATTCTCGAAGTTTACATTAGATGAATTTTATGATAGGAAAGAGTGGTGAACTAAATTTTCATAATTTTGGAAATAGTTTTAAATATATTAATCACGGCTTCTTAATCATGTATCCGTCCCTGGTCTAGGTCAAGATGTATATTTTTTATTATGTATTTTACTAGCATGAAAAGAAAAAAAAATAAAGAAAAGTTTCCTTTATCAATCCTCTATTTTTTATTTCTCTGTTTTTTTTCTTTTATGACTTTTATTTTGTGCGAATATTAGTATTAAACATGCATCATCATTTTGCTACAAACACATCCTACTAATTTGCAAGGTGTCCTTTATATCGTGTTTTGGAATATTTTCAGTTTGATTGTAATTTACTTATTTTTTAAAAAAGTAACAAGTATATATATTTTTTATTTTCCCGATAAGTATTATTTTTGCCTAAACCTTAACTGCATTGGTCATTTGATCTTTGATTTTCTTATAACATTTGTGCTTGCTTGAATCTAAATTAACATTGACCAATAATTATATACTTAACAAAATTACGTATTTAAATTTTTAGTATAATTTAGCATCTCATAATATTATTTTTTATGGCTTTAGAATTCCATTTTGAATATATATGTATGTATATACACATTGAGCCATTTTCCGGATAAATAACAAAAAATAAAAGAGTCTTACTTTTCGAACAAAGACTCTCTGGACCAAACGACGATATTGTGAAACCCTCTGCCAAGTTTATCAACCTTCGTCCTACATATTTTAATGTCATGTTTGATATACAGGAATGGACCCAGAATAGAATCGTAATTTTAGGTTTCATTACCTTTTTCATGTTTGGATGTACCATTAGAACTCGGAATCGCGATTTCTTAGAATCGACGATTCCAACTTTGGAAGAGAATTCAATTTTGCTTTTAAGAAGGTGGAATCGCTATTCCATTCCAACTTTATTAATTGTATATAATATAATTACTATTTTATCTTATTGCATATTTATAACTTACATTTATTGTTAGGGATATTTCGGACAAAGACATCCTATAGCCATTCCATTCCATGTACACTTCTAAACATAGGAATGGATTTGTCATTTCGGAACTCATTCCGTTCTAATCCATTCTATTCCATTCCAAATCATCCCGATGTACCAAACGTGACATGATAGCTTTTCCTACTTTAATATATTTTCATTAAAGAGAATACCTCTTAATATAAATTAGCTATTTAACTTTTTACTAACATTATTTATCTAGAAACAGTATAATTGAAAAACACACATTCCATATAGCTTTTTGAATTAATCTAATTTGAAATAATAACTTCCATAAGAAAGCATTGGTCATTTGAACTTTTCCTGTTGATACTTGGGGAATGCAACAGAACTGTTATATAATTATTATTTTATGATTTTTTTTATTATGATGAAGTATTTTAATTAAAAAATCAATTTTAACATCAAATTGCTTTTAGTAGATTTTTTTTAATGACTTTGATGACAGACTATTGATTATTTTCTTAAAAAATTATATGAACTTTTATTAGGGACCTAAAATGCAACTTAACTAGGGGTAGGGGTAGTTAGGTTAACTGGTGCATCACTTTTTTTTCAATCAAACCTAAGTAATCGGTTTTTAATATTTTAATCCAAAATGGTCAATTATTAATGGTTAATTGTTTTAACGGATAACATTTTTTTGGTTAATTTTTTTCGATTGTTGGTTAATGGTTAATTGTATTTTTAGCTATAGCTATACAAAATTAGACCCTTTTTGTTTTATAATAATATTAAAAAATTACAACTTAACAAGTCAAATAACATAATTATATTAAATTACAAGTCAACAAATCAAATAATAATAAAACCAACAAATCATGAAACGTAACACTAATACTAGTTTATAAGGTTTAAAATTCAATAAGGTTTCAAAGTTCTATATGTTTATGTTTTTGAAACATTAAGACTGAAATAATAGACGATTATAAACTGAAACCTAAACCAAAAATCGAAAAAAATTATAAACTATAATCCTATACTAAAATTAATGGACTGGTTAATCATAATTTTTTAATTGATTTTTCGGTTTCAATTCGATTAGTTAACAACATAATAGCTTTCTGAGATGGGACAAGGTTGTGCTATTATGATAAAATTAGACAGCAATTTATGTGTTATTTTTTCCCCTCCAAATATTATCCATTCAGAAAGAAGCTTTACTTTCTTACAAAACCCTTTGAAAATAAGCATTCATTTTTGCATTTTGTACCTAATTTCAAATCTATCTATTACGAGCAGTTGGAACTAATGATGTTGTATTCTATTAGCTTAAGGATCATAATTATTTTTAAAATCATCATATATTGTAAAATTATCCATTGTAATATAAATTACAATTGTAATATACCTTTAAATATATTTTTATTGAATAATGCCATGATTGTAACGTTTGCTTGTACGAAATTTTTTTTTATTAAATAGATCAATTTCAAAATCCATATATAAAATTAATTAATTTCAAATTTCAAATATCTAATTGCATATTTTGTCAAAGTTAAGGTCACTCATCATATTAATCTTTTTTTTTTTTTTTAAATAATCATGCATTGAACCAGCTAGTTTTTAAGTAGATTTTGATGAGAAGAAAATTACATAACTTAGCAAGCAAAATAACGCCTAATTCGGTAAATCTTGATCAATAAACTGCAGAAATTGTTAAGTTATATCATCATCATTAGATCAAACAAAACACAATCAAAACAATGAATTGAAAGAAAATATTTGTTTGGTCATTCCCTGATATTTTGTTTCTGCGATTTTTGCTGGTTGGTAGTACACCGACTGACCGACACTAGTAGCCTTTCAGATGAGCGTTCTTTCATATTCCAGGTCTACCAAACACCAGCACTAGCTGACCGATGCTTCTGTGTATGGGCGAAATAAGTGTAATAAAAAATCAGATCATCCATCTTATAGGAAAAACGGTTTGAATTGAAAGGCTATTTCCGTTTTCTTTTATAACAATTCATATTATAACTTCTGGGATATTCTATGGTCTTGTCATTAATTTCGACGAGATCAGTCCCATGGTTTACACCTCAATTATAATTGAATAATTAAAATAGTTAATATTTCAATTATTATATTTATTTTAATTGTTAGATAGTTAACTGAATGGTCCCGTCAACATGACGACTTCCGTCGACATGAATAGGTTATTATTATGTTTTATGATAATAATTTATTGAATTTATTATATCGGTTTGGATTTGTGGGGAAATTCAATAGTCATCTCATAAATTTTGATGGGACTTCTACCGTCACAAACATTGATCCAATCACTATTTCTATTTAAATTATTATATTTATTTTAATGGTTAGTGGTTGATTGGATAGTCTCGTCGATGAGATCGTAAAAGCTGCTAGATTTGTGTTATGGAGCTCCTATAAATATTCAACGGATGATGAAGACATAAACATATAAATCAAGTCGATAAAGTTCTTCAAACATTAATCCAAAAGGGAAAAGAAAAATGGAGATGACAAAGGCCTTTATTTGCATTAACATTCTCATGGCCCTTATTGGCATTACCATTCTCATGATTCGCAATGCTTGTATGTATCCTTTTTTATGTCGAAAAAATTTATGGTTTAGGCAGAGAACGATTAATATTGATTTTCATTTGTTTATATTATGCAAATTATACTTTATCACTGGCTTCTATAGATGAACCTCTGCAAACGAAGTACGGGAATCGGAGGATTATTGACTACGATGATGAACCTCTGCAAACGAAATTCGGGAATTGGACGATGATTGAGTTCGGTGATGAACCTTTGCAAACGAAATACGGGAATTGGACGTTTATTGACCACGATGATCCTTTGAAAAAATGCAGACGTAACAAAGATTGCAAAGAAATATGTGGTGTACTTTCAGATTGCGAGGACGAATGCGTCAATGGAAAACGTTTTTGTTTTTGTAATTAAAGATGAGATTGTGATTTTTGTTATTAATCAATAAATAAATTAAGTTGATGTTAATGACTTTACATGCTTCTATTTATTTATTTATTTATTTTTAATGGATTGAGTGCCAACCTCTGCATAAGGACTGGAATGCTTTTTTTTTCTATGATGTATATAGTGCTAATAAAAGAAGACATGTATGTTTGTTTCTTTGATTGTCTCATTGAGCTCTTGGTTCTTATTGATATTTATTTTGTTCTGTTTCTGGGTATCTCGTCTTCTTGTTTTCCTTTGTTCTTTTGATTCATGTCCTTGTGTTTTTTTCAGTTGTTCCTTTTTCGTTGTGTCTCGTCGTTTATATTTGTGGTGCTCTCTTTTTAATCTCTGTCCTTGTCGTGTCTGTAGCGTTATGGCATCAGCTGCGAAATCAGGCAAGATCCCCCTATGCTCGAATAGCTTGAATCTTACTCAGGAGAGTCTTGATCTGGAAGATAATGTTGAATTGGTTAAAGAAAGTGAGCATATTATGGTGGGTAAACATCCTCAAGAAATCTTGGAAAGAATTTGGCGAGGTCCAAATTTTTTGGGTTCAGATTCATGGCGTCCAATTAGAGCATTTGTCGATTAATAATGCTTACAAATTGGGGGCTGTGTTGGGTCTACTAGTGAAGGTAGATCCGACAAGAGCAGCAAATGGGATCAGACGTGGTTTCTTGAGTGTGGAAGTGAAGGTAGATTGTTCTAAATCTTTGCGTGCTGGTTTTTGGGTGAATCGCATGTAAGGTTCTATAAATACTTCTCAACATGTTCAGAAAACTCATGAACAAAAAAGAGCATAAGCGGAAGCAAGAATTGATCAAATTACATACCTCTACCATTGCGAAACAAACGTAAGACATAATTCAATCAAGTTTTGTTCCTGATTCTCTCTTTAGTTTCTGTCTGGTACTTCTAAACCCTAACTCACTCAATGCGATGGTGTAATTTATTTTAAGAGAGTAGACTTAGGGACCTAAACAAAAGATCACGTTCAATTATATACAACTCTACCCATCACAGAGTCTTTTGAACGCAAGGGGCATGGATGTGGGACGTGGGTTGAACGTGTTCTTGAAAATGGACCACATTCGGAATTAAAATTCCATATAAAAAGGAAGGGATTAATTGAAAACCCAACCCAAAACAGAGCCTAAAATCTCGAAAAAAAATCTTGGAAACAAACGAGAAATTCCAACATTCTCCTACTTGGTCCATTTAACCCAACATCAAACATAACAAGAAACAAAATATATGAATCATGGTGATAGGTCCTCTCATAGCGAGTATTATCTTCCATGCATTACGATATATAAAGTCTCTCAATACTAGCCCTTAAACTTCATGAATAAACCCAACATTTATTCGAGGTCCAAACTTAATGATATTTCTCATAACAAATGAATAAATAAACGTGTACACAAAACCAAATGAGAAAGCATCAATAGATAAGAGTTTCAAAAACATCAAATGCATGCACAATAAAAATTACATCATGGAACTAAGTCCCATTCTTATTACATGATCCTTAAAAATTTTTGGTGGCATGCCTTTAATTAAAGGATCATCTATCATTAACTCAGTACTAACGTGCTTAATGACCACTTTCTTTTCCCTAACACGTTCTCTTATGGCTAAGTATTTGATGTTGATATGCTTACTTCGACTACCACTCTTGTTGTTCTTGGCCATAAATACAGCAGCTGAGTTATCACAGTATAACCTCAATGGCCTAGAAACAAAATCTACAATTCTAAGCTCGGATATGAAACTCTTCAACCATACGCCATGTGAGGTAGCCTCAAAGCAAGATACAAACTTGGCTTCCATAGTGGAAGTAGCAGTCAAGGTTTGCTTCGCACTCTACCAAGACATGACTCCACCGGCAAGCATGAAAATATAACCAGATGTTAATTTACGTGAATCAACACAGCCAGTAAAATCCGCATTAGAGTATCCAACAACCTCCAAATTGTCAGTCCGTCTATACATAAGCATGTAATCCTTTGTCCCTTGAACGTATCTCATTACCTTCTTTGCAGCTCTCCAGTGGTCAACACCTGAGTTACTCTGATATCTTCCTAGCATCCCAACAACAAATGCAATGTCAGGTTTGGTACAAACCTGAGCATACATTAGGCTTCCACCGGCTAAAGCATATGGAATGTTTTTCATTTGTTCCCTTTCAAGCTCATTTTTGGGGCATTAATTTTAGTTGAATTTGTCACCCTTCACAATGGGTCCCAGACTTGGTGAACAATCCTTTATTCAAAGTCTCTCCAAAACTTTGTTGATATAGGTTTCTTGAGACAAACCTAAAATGCCTCGAGATCTTTCCCTATGGATCTTAATGCCAATGACGTAAGATGCCTTACCCATATCTTTCATATCAAAATTCTTCAAGAGGAATTGTTTCATCTCATATAGCAAACCCTTATCATTAGTTCTAAGCAAAATGTCATCCACATATAGCACAAGAAAACAAACTTTACTCCCACTAACCTTTTGGTATATACATTAATCCATAATGTTCTCTTCAAAACCAAATGAAGTGATGACATTATGGAATTTCAAATACCACTGATAGAAGGCTTGTTTTAATCCATATATGGATTTATTAAGCTTACAAACCAAATGCTCACCATTACTAGTGGAGAATCCTTCTGGTTGTTTCATGTAAACCTCTTCCTCTAGATTACCATTAAGGAAAGCCGTTTTCACATCTATTTGGTGCAACTCCATATCAAAATGTGCAACCAATGCCATAATTACTCAAAGAGGATCTTTCTTAGATACAAGAGAAAATGTCTCAGTGTAGTCGATTCCTTCTCTCTGAGTGAATCCTTTAGCAATGAGTCTTGCTTTATGTCTCTCAAAGTTGCCTTGTGAGTCTTGCTTTGTTTTGAAGACCCATTTGCATCTAATGGCTTTTACACCATCAGGCAACGTGACGGGATTTCAAACTCTGTTACATGCCATCGAATCCATCTCTTCTTTCATGGCACTATGCCATAAGTTCACATTTTCAGAACTCATGGCCTGTGAAAACGTCTCAGGATCTTTTTCGGCTTCAACATTGTAGTCAAACTCTTACAGATACACAACATAATCATTAGGAATTGTTGATTTCCTTACTAAGGTAGATCTTCTTAATGTTGCATCAACATTCTCTTAAGGAATTGAATCATGTTGATCAACACGTTGTTCAACAGCTTCGGACATCTGTTGAACTTCAGTATCTACTAGATTAAGATCAGCAGTTTATGGTTCTTCCGAGACTGGTTCTTCAACACGCATTTGCACTGGAGGCGTGTTGTTAACAACAACGATCAGTCCGCTACTTGGAGTGGTACATTAAGCATCTATATAATTTTTCTCATAACTAATGCTGTGAGATTGGTCGCTCCCATTAATCAAGTCTTTCTTAAGAAATTTTGCATTTCTTGATTCCACAAACCTAATGCTTTGAGATGGACAATAAAATCTATATCCCTTAGACTTTTTAGCATATCCAATGAAATATGCACTAATAGTCCTTGGGTCTAACTTCTTCTCTTGTGGATTATAGACTCTTACTTCATACGGACATCCCCAAATGCGTATATATCGCAAACTCGGTTTCCACCCTTTGAATAACTCAAACGGTATCCTTTTGATAGCTTTGGTTAGAACTCGGTTCAATATATACGCTGCCGTTTTAAGAACTTCAGTCCACAATGAGTTAGGAAGCTTGGAGCTTGCAAGCATGCTCCGTACCATGTCCAATAATGTTCTATTTCTCCTTTCAACTACTCCATTTTGATATGGAAAACCTGGTATATTGTATTGGGCAACAATCTCATTCTCCTGAAGAGACCTTGCAAATGGACCAATTGCTTGTCCACTCTCTATGTATCTATCATAGTACTTTCTGCCTCTATCGAGTCTCACGATTTTAATTTGTTTTCCACATTGTTTCTTTACTTCAGCTTTAAACACCTTAAAAGCATCTAATGCTTCATTCTTGTTGTTAAGCAAGTAGAGACACATATAGCGTGAGTAATCATCTATGAAAGAGATAAAGTACTTATCACGATATGCATCCATGTCTGGACTACAAATATCTATATGTATGATTTCCAATAATTCAAAACTCCTCTTGGCATCTTTCTTGCTTGTTAGTCTGTTTTCCTTTAATGCAGCTTATACAAGTCTCAAAATCAGTGAAATCTAAAGTACTAAGTAACCCATCATCCACCAACCTTTTAATTCTATCAATGGGGATATGTCCTAATCTCCGATGCCACAATATAGAGGATTCTTCATTCATAACACATCGTTTAGTGCCAACTTTTTCATGAATGTGCATAATAGTATGTTTATCATCATTACGTAGATTCAGAAGAAAAAGACCATTAGACAAAGTACCAGATCCAATAACATCAGATTTATAAAATGAATTAAATCCTAAGTCTGAAAATTTAAAGGAATAACCATATGATACAAGTCTGGAAACTGAAATTAAATGCCTAGAATAACCAGGAACATAAAACATCCTTTTCAAATTCAAAATTTAACCACTGCTTAAAACTAAGCTGCACGTCCCAACAGCCTCTACATGTGAGGACATCTTATTGCCTGAATAGATGGTACACTCACTTCCCACCGGCTTCCGTAGGTCTACTAAATCCTGCAATGAATTGGTTACATGGATTGTAGAACCAGAATCAATCCACCATGTATTATGATTAATATCAGTCATATTGGATTCATAACAAACAAAAGAAAGTCGAATACCTTTCTTATCGAGCTACTGCATGAACTTGGAGCATTGTTTCTTCATGTGTCCCTTCTTTTTACTGAAGAAACACACAACCTCCTTCTTTATGTTCTTTATAGGAGGGATTTTCCCTTTCTCTTTATCTTTGGCCTAATCCTTCTTCTTGCTCTTTCCATGAGTAGTAAAGTTTACCCTTTCCTTTTCCTTTTCCTCCATAAGTAGTCTTCCCTCTTCCTGAGCACACATGGTCAACAACTTATTGATTGACCATTTATTCTTATGTGTGTTGTAAGATATCTTAAATAGGTCATACTGCTGAGGTAAAGTGTAAAGCATGTAGTGAACTAGCAAAGATTCTGACAACTCAACTTCCAATGCCTTCAGTTGGCTGCAATGCCCCTCATGCGCATGATATGATCATGTACACCCTTAATGCTGGTGAGCCTCAGAGTCGAAAGCTCTATAATTAGGGTGCTAGCCATTGCTTTGTCTAAAATGACAAATTGCTCATCAATGGCCTTCAGCAAATCTTGGACCTTTTGATATTGCTCGACAATGCCCCGTAAACCAACATAAATTTTGGTCTCTATGAACATAACCATGGTTGTCAAAATCGCGTTTCTACTCGTACGTTTTTACGATTCTACGAGTTTGTGAGCTTCTTCCGATTCAACTCGTGTAGAAAATCGGATTTGTTGTAAACTCGCAGTAGAATCGCGAGTTAGAAACGTAAAATCGTTGGAAACGTACGAATTCATCCGATTTTAACGAGTCAAGGAATTGTGTCTGCTTTGTGCTTTGACTATAAAACAAAAGGCTTCCACGTTAATTTTATTAATGATAAAAAAATAAAAAAGAAAAATCAAAGCTGCTGGCGCCTACTGTACTCCTCACTACTGAAATCACAATTCAAAGTGACAAAAGAGACAAAACAAATTAGGTTTTTTTTCTTCCACGGTTCCACCCTACTGTACTCCTCAGTCCTCACTCTCAGTATTCGGAAATCGAAATCGGCTGCTCGCGCCTCGCTGCCTCGCTCTTCGATAGTTCCATTTCGGCACACACATACGGACACACTGCACATCCACTTCGAGTCTTCGACAATCGCCATTGATCTTCAGTTCTTCAGGGTTCATCGGCTTTTGCTGAGTGCGTGTGCGTGGCCATCATTCAAGTCAGCGCACAGTGGTCATCATTCTCGTTCAGTCGGTCAAGTCAGTGCGCGTGGCGTGGCCATCTTCAACTTCAACAGCTCAACTTCAAGTGAGTGATTTTTTCCCCTATTCTCATATCTAACTATCTAAGCCTAATTTTCGTGTTGGAGATGGAGATGGATTTTGGCTGTAATACAATACTCATAGTGGGTTGGATGCCTTTCTGGAATTTTGGGGATGTTAAGGGTAGTGTATTATCTCGTCAATAATTATTATATCATAATATAATATAGCATTTATGAAATTTGAGTATATATTTGCAATTTTACAGCGAAATACAAGATGAAACTCAATTAGTTGATATTGATCACCTTCACATTTTCACTGAGGGACTTCAATCTTTTACTAGTTTCGAAGCAAAAGTAGGCAATTCATAGGGTAATTGCATTATCTGATAATAGGATTTAAAGAAAATTATATTCTTAAAAAAAAAAAGATTCAAAAAAATGCATGAACAGAACAGGCAAGTTAGATTTATGTAATTTGAAATAGAACAGTGGATTCCCCAGGTTTAAGAATATCATTCACTCATTATCATCCGTTCATACATTCAGCAACATAAAAGAGATATGCACTAAAATCGATTCCCATAATGTGTTCCAATAACATCAATTTTCACACTTTAAATAAGAAAATTAGTCTAGAATTAGGTAAAGGAAATTTGCTAAATCGGCTATTTAGGGGTATTTCTGCTTCACTCTTCAATGACTTGGCCAACTTATGACATCTCGATCCTTATGAAACCCTTAAACATATATATATATATATATATAACTAGTACTAGACTACTAGTAGATTGTCATTCTTATGATATGGCCGTCCTTTTTTGTTTTTTTTCCTCTCTCTTTATCTAGCACATGTGGGACATTTTTTTCTGCATTGACATTTTCCAATAGTCATCGGCTTGTGTTCATATGATGGGTTGTAGCTGCAAGCAATGATGACTCAGTAAGTTGGTTTGTGGCTTACCAAGAATTGAAGTCCTGTATTTTGCATTAGTAACATCGGAAAGATGCACTAGAAAGATCTAAGTTTTGCCTTTATTTCTGTTTGAGGACATATCTTTTCAAAATTTTCTGATTAGAGTTGACTTTAGCTGCACACTTGATGGTCCATTTCCATTCATTTCTATGATTCAAAATTTTAAAATTAGTGTTTGCTGTCTTCATTCCTTTAAACCAAAACAAATAGTATTCATGCTTTTTCAACTTAATGGACTGTTTTTACTTCCTCATGAGTCATGATTGTTGGTCTTTCCCTTTGGATGATATCTTTGATTCTGTTTTGTGCCTAGTCTCATATTAGAGCATATTTCCAGCTGCTGTTCTTGAGAATTCTTAAGAAACTTGTTGATTTTTTAATTATTGATCATATAGAGATTTGAAATAGCTAATATTTGCTTTCCTTTTTTCCCAATTCTTTGTCTTTGATTTTAATTTTATATTTTTTTCTTTACAGGGACATAAGTAGTGATTGAGTTGAACTTGAAATGTCAACTTCCAAATCATCTAAAGAGAGTGCTAAAAGGAAAAATGCTCCAGGAAATAGATCTGATGTTGGTTGGCAGCACGGAATTGATGTTGATAACAATGGAAAAAGAGTAAAATGCAAGTATTGTGACAAAGTTGTTAGTGGCATTTTTCGATTTAAGAATCATTTGGCTTGTACACGCAGAGATGTAGAGCCTTGTATGAGTGTGCCTGATGATATTAAAAAGCAAATGATGACACTATTAGCAAAAGCAGTAGAAGCGGCAGAAAAGAAAAGAAAGCAAATTTATGGGATTGACGAATCTGATGATGATGAGGTATTACAGCTGCCTCATAGGGAAAAAGGAAAGAATGCCATTGATACCTTCTTCAAAAAGAAAAGTGGTGGAACAAGGCAAAACCAAACAACCATGAACCAATTCATGAAGAAAGAATTGAGAGAAGACTGTTGCCAACAAATTGCTCGGTTTTTTTATACTAGTGCAATTCCATTTAATTGTGTCAAAAATCCAGAGTTCGCAAAGATGCTTGAGGTGATTGGTCGATATGGTTGTGGGCTTCAACCTCCTTCCTATCATGAGCTAAGGGTAACATATTTGAAGAAAGAAGTAGCTCGGACAATGGAATTACTTGAGGATTATAAAGCAGAATGGAAGAAAACAGGTTGCTCCATTATGTCAGATGGGTGGACTGATAAGAAGAGGCGTTCCATATGCAATTTCTTGGTAAATAGCCCTAAAGGAACGGTCTTCTTAACTTCTTTAGATACTTCTGATATCTCCAAGACAGCTGATAAGGTCTTTGATATGTTAGACAATATTGTGGAGAAAGTTGGTGAGGAGAATGTTGTTCAAGTAGTTACTGATAATGCTGCAAATTATAAAGCAGCTGGAGAAAGATTGATGGAGAAAAGAAAAAGTTTATATTGGACACCTTGTGCAGCACACTGTATTGATTTGATTCTAGAGGACTTTGAGAAGGAATTGAATATCCATCGTACAACAATTGCAAAAGGGAGGAGAATCACCACATATATTTACTCTAGAACTATACTCATCTCAATGCTACGACATTTCACAAAAAAAAGGGACTTGGTTAGGCCTGGTGCAACTCGCTTTGCAACTTCTTATTTGACTTTGGGTTGCCTTAATGATCAAAAGGGTGCATTGATGAGTATGTTCACTTCCAATATGTGGAAGTCCACTAAGTATGCAAAAACACAAGATGGAAAGCGGATTCAACAGCTAATTTTGGATAGTAGATTCTGGAAGAATATTACTACTTGCCTTAAAGCTGCTTTTCCTCTTATTAAAGTACTTAGATTGGTGGATTCAGATGATCCAGCTGTTGGCTTCATTTATCCAGAAATGGATAATGCCAAAGAAAAAATCAAAACAAATTTTAACAACATAAAGAAGAGGTAATATTTTAACTTATTAACTATATAGTCTATATTTCTTTTCAATACTTCTTTTCAATTTGTATTTTAAAGTTTAATTTTCTAAAATGTGCCATTATCATATCCATTTTATTTGATGTAGTTATGAACATGTGTTGAAGATCATTGATAAGAGATGGGAGCTTCAACTTCACAGACCATTGCATGCTGCAGCCTATTACTTGAATCCTCATTTCCATTATAGTCCTACCTTCAAAGTTGATGCTCAGGTTAAAATAGGACTATATGATTGCCTACACCACATGGTCTCTAATGCAGATGAAAGGTGCAAGATTGATATGCAACTTGAACATTTTAAGGATGCTAAAGGATTATTTGGTATTGAGGCTGCAAGGTTAGCAAGAGATAAAAAATCTCCAGCAAAATGGTGGGATTCATATGGAGATGAATGCCCAGAACTACAAAAGTTTGCTATTCGTGTATTGAGTTTGACTTGTAGTTCTTCTGGTTGTGAGCGTAATTGGAGTGCATTTGAAATGGTATGATGCAAATAATTTTTCTATTGTGTCTTAATGTCTTTCATTCTATCTATTATTGATACCATTACTCTTATATGTAACCCTTTCAATTTCAGGTTCACACAAAAAGAAGAAATAGGTTGCACCAGCAAAAGATGAATGATCTAGTGTTTGTGATGCATAATTTGAAATTGAAAGAGAAGAGTGATAGAAAAAATAATTGTAGTGTTGACTTTTCAGTGGATGATCTCTCATCTGATGATGAATGGATTGTTGAGGAAGAAGATATGTTTAATTCATCAAGTGAGGATTTGTTGAATATTCTAAGTGCTGAGGGAAGGGAAAAAGATGATGAAGATATGGAAGATGTTGGTGCACTTATAGATTTAGAGAGTCATGGAAGTAAGAGTCAAGATGATTTGGAGATTCAAGATATTGATGTTGTTGAAGATCAAGCACAAATGGGTAATTTAGAGGATATAGACACTATTGGTAGTAATCATGATGTTGATATTGATGATGATCAGGAAGACTATGATGAGGATGGAGATGGGAGAGCTGATGGTAGCTTTGATGATTTGTTTTAGTTCTGTACTTGCTATAATAATTTATGTTGGATTGCATTTTGTATTGTGAATGTTGTTTCAAGTATTTATATTATGAATTAATGTATTAGTATTACTATTAAGTATTACCATAACGACTTATGTTTGATTATCCGTACTTAAGTGCATAGTTTTATTGACTTGTGAATTGTAACTAAGCTTGATGCTAAATTTCTTATTTTTCATGTTTTATTTGATGATTTTATTAGTAAAGTAAGTATATTTACAATATTTGCAAGCAAATTTACATCGGTTGTAGAATCTTACGATTCTACGTTTCGATTCTACGTTCCGTTTCTACAGACCCCTTGGCGATTCTAGGTGGAAACTCGAATTTGACAACCATGAACATAACTGACAAGCGATTAGATCGCTCCCATTTTTCATAAAGACTTCTTGCACAAGGAGTGCTAGTTTTAGTTATTGTTGGGGCATCCTCTTTCCTTATGGCATAATCAATGTCCATCCATCCCAAATGAAGGAGAATTCCCTCATTCCAAACTTTATAGTTATCCCTTTTAAGTTCAGGAACATCACATCGCATATCAAAGTAATTGACAGGTTAAATTACTACAATAATTGAACATACATACTTATGTTATAAAATTTTGAGTCTAATTAAAATAGAACATGTTTTACCAATGTAAAATCATGTTAAAATATGAATCTAGTGACATAAAACTTGCATGGGGGCTAAAGCTCTAATTTAATTAGATTCATCTTAATTCTTATGATAAAACTATCAAATCATGTTCCTTTTTCTAATCCCTATGGGTAACTTAGGAAATATAATTCGACATTTTATCCTAATTAATCATACACAATGTAATTAAAATTCCTGTGGGATAAGATCTATTGTATTGCATATAATTAATCACAATTAATGTTTATTTTCCATATGTGATCTTAAATCATCCTTAATATATAATTTTAATTAATTAAAGATGCTGTGGCTACTCTCTAATTAGTTTAAATTATATGGATCACTTAAACATTAACTAAATTCTTAGGCTTAATTATTGCATAAAACTATAAGCAATATTTTATGAATTCAATTCTAACACACTTATATTATCTAATTAATATTTCATGTATAATGATAAACCATAAATTATACACATAGCTAAACAATATAAGCACATAACATTAATAATTAAATTCATAAAGAGCCAACAAGAATTAATTTACTTTAATAACCAATACAAACTAATTTTAATGTGCAAAATTAGTGATCTAAATGGCATAATCATAAGTGACAATAATATAGACACATTAAAATTATAAATTATTATATAAAACAAACACAAAATAAACAGGGAAAAACATTCCAGCGTGTATGCTCATCTTTGGAGAAAACAAATAAATCAAATCAATGTAGAATTTGAATGCCAGATCGAACAAAACCATACTGACCATACAACTTGTTCTGATACATTCTATTCTCGTATCCGTGCGTGAATCATAGCCATTAGTCCCAAGGCCAATGCCACAATAATAATAATAATAATAATAATAATAAACAAACCAGGGAGAAACATTCCAGTTTCCAACTTTCAACATTGATTATCATGTATATGGTTAAATCAACCAGGCAGCCTGCAGTTTCTTTTCTGACTTTCAATTTTCAATATATCTACTAACGTGAAAGATTTTTAGCCATATTCTTTAAAGTATTTTTACTGTCTCAAAACAGACACACTACATCCTTTCAACTAGTATTAAAGTACTTTCAAAATTTTAAAACAAACCACATCCTTGAACATTAAAACACATATATACATATGTCTTTTACCTCATGATCATTTCAGAACTGTTCCTTTTACTGACCCAAAACAGGAACACAAACCCCAGAAAAAATAGAAATGTCATCATCTATTTCTTTTTTGTTTTTTTAAGTCCCCATATAAACACCAGATAAGCAGGACATAGATGAAGATGACGACATTAACAACTAAAAAACAAGGAGTCAGAAACAACACCAGATTTGAATCAATTAAATTAGAGTAAGGCAGAGTCGTCAAGAAGCTCTTATGCCAAATATAAGCTTCTATAAATACTTCTCAACATGTTCAAAAAACTTATGAACACAAAAGAGACATAAGCGGAAGCAAGAATTGATCAAATTACATACCTCCGGTCATTACGAAACAAACCTAAGACATGATTCAACCAAGTTTTGTTATTGATTTTCTCTTTATTTTCTGTCTGGCACTTCTAAACCATAACTCTCTCGATGCAATGGTGTAATTTATTTTAAGAGAATAGGCTTAGGGACCTAAACAGAAGATCACGTTCCATTATATATAACTCTACCCATCACAGAATCTTTTGAACGTGAGGAGCATGAATGTGGGACGTGGGTTGAACGTGTTCTTGAAAATGGATCACATTCGAAATTAAAATTCCCGATAAAAAAGGAAGGGATCTCAACTGAAAACCCAACCCAAAACAGAGCCTAATATCTTGGGAAAATATCTTAGAAACAAACGGAAAATTCCAACATCGCAAGGATGGCCATAAATATTGGGTGCTGTTTAAATATGAGAGACTTTCTGATTTCTGTTTCGTTTGTGGAAGGCTGGGGCATGGTGTCAAACAGTGTTATTATCCTAGATGTGGTGATGGTGGATTTGGTCCAGGCATGAGGGCTTTTCCTGCAAGGAGTTATGGCTTTTTTGTTGAAAATGAAAGTAGTTGGAAGAACAGTGCTCATTCAATAGACAAGGAGAATGTTAATCCAAAGCTGGGGTGTGTAGATTCGGGTTTGTGTGCTGCTGATGCCACCTCCGTATCTTATGCAGACATTTCTTCTTTCGCATCTCTGAAAGACCTTTCTACCTTACTTAGCTCGTTTCTTCCTGGCATCCACAAGCCTTATTGCTTGGTCAATTTTGGAGATAGCATTACAACAGACCATATCTCTCCAGGTGGTAGTATCCATAAAGAGAGTCCTGCTGCAAAGTTCCTCATGGAGCGGGGTGTTAAGAGGAAAGACTTTAATTCTTATGGAAGCCGGCGTGGTAATGATGAGACTATGGCGAGGGGAACATTTGCCAATATTCGGCTTGTCAATAAGCTGCTGAATGGAGAAGTTGGACCTAAAACAATTCATATTCCCACTGGAGAAAAAATGTCAGTTTTCGATGTTTCCATGGTAATTTTTCTGAACTTGTCCTCTACCGGGGGGGAGGGGGAAGGAAGGGAAATTCTGGGCTGATCTTACTGATATGTCAGTGATGTGCTACTTTATCAGCCTTTCCCTTGGAGTCAGATTCTAGTATAACTCTGGTAAGATTTTCTTTATGCGCAATATTGAACTCAGCTTGTTTCTAGTTTTTGAACTTCTAACATCCATTCAATTAAATTGTCAAACATCCTGTTAATGGCTGCACTTGTTAAGATCTTAAAGAAGAAACTTTTCACCTTTCCAAGATTGGTTTCTCATTTCATGAATAAACATGCGATTGAAAAGGTGAAAGATTTCTTCTTCTTTGGCTTCTTAACAATGCTTTCAAGGCACACTATTGTCATTTTTCAGTTATGTAGGAAAAAAGAAAATATTATGACCAGAGAAAACGTGTGTCACGTATCATGAATGGAATTAGAAGTTTGATTGAGGCATATGAAATTTATAGATGTGGTTACAGATCTGGTTCTAGATGCTTTTTATCATGTGGATCAATATTAAGACATAGAGGGTGATGTTGATAACATATGAGTGGAGACAAATGGGCAAAGATGGAGCTGCCTTTTAACCAAAAAGAAAGATTAATGGCCATGAAGTATGTTAGTGTGTCAGATATGTATAATAAAAGCTTTTTAGAGCTATAGAGCCTTGGCTACTTAATCTACCAATATTGGAGCATGTAGCTAATTTTATGCAGGGAGATGAAGCTTAATGCTGTTACAATGTATTGGAATTAGCTAGCAAGGAGTTAGCAATGGAACAGTATGTTGCACCACTAATTTGGTTGGAATGGGCATAATTCCATTATGTTTTAAGCCTGGGGAAGACGCCGATACCCTTGGGTACACCATCAATCTTCCTGACAAAGTTAGCGAGATTCGACCTAACCAGGATATTACAGTTGTAACACAGTGGCAAGTCATTTGTGTGCACCCTTCGGTTTGACACAGAGGTATAATAACAATTACATTCGAATTCAAGACGGCTTTGTGATTCCCATTTTTATCTTTGATCCAGTTTTATTAATCTTTATCTGCACCCTCTGCAGGTGGAGCTGGCTTATTTCGATCATGGAGGCATTTTGCAATATGTCATCAGGAACTTGATCACTGTAAGTCATTGAGTACACTATCATGATGAGAGTGGCGGATAAGACTCTTTGCCCAAACATACTTCCCTTCAGGTCCGGACTGGTTGGCCGGAATCTCAATTTGGAGCTCACGGTTAGAACAAATAATAAAATAAATTGGTAGATCAAATCTGGTGTAATTTTTCTTTTTCTTTCTTTTTGTTTATTCCCTCAGTGTTTCCATGATAGTGCTTTCGATAACATTGTTTTCATCATTGGTCATTACCATGATTTGCCATCTTATACTGTTAGTGGTGGTCCAATGTTTCTTTGCCAAATTGTCAAAGCTTTTATTTTAATTAAAATATGAGTATTACCAATTTTAATTAAAATGAATGAACAAATAAGAATATGGATGCAATAGTTTAAGATTAGTGAATTAAAGAGCTAGAAATAAGATCAAACCACACTTTACCATGGAGTTGGGGTCGTTCTCTACTCGCTAAGAGGCTCTATACAAGTTTATTGATGTCACTTTGAAATCCCAAATGACCAATTTTACAAATACAGGCTCTCATAATGATTTAAGTAATCTCAAGTTTAGTGCTTTTCTATTTTGCAAGTGGAACTATGCTATTCACTCCACAAAATAAAAGCAAAATAAAACTTAGTATGAAAGGGGACTCTTATGATTTCATCAATGATTTGATTATTAAAATAAATATAATAAAGTAAGATGATTATGGTGAATGAGAATTTAAGTTGTAACATAAGAGATAAAATCGGTTATTAAAAAATTATGACGAGTATATCTAGTAACTGTTTGAAACTTGAAGGGCTACATCTAATGGGTATTTCAGGAGGTTTGATTCAAATTTTCATTATAATTTGTTGACGTGGCCCTTGTAATTCCAAGGTAGGGTCAATGAAAAAATGTACATGAATTTTTCACAAATATTTAACTAGGTATCTGAAGTTTTGTTTTAAATAATTTGATGCTTGAATAAAGTTTTCATGGACTTTTTTCATATCTGAAGTTTGATTTTGATAATTTTGGTACCTGAACAAATTTTTTAGGGACCAAAATTGAAAACCAACCTAATTTAAATTTTTTACGAAAGTTTATATATCTAATCGTTCAAAACAAAACTTTAATAACTGATTGAACATTTTGTAAAAGTTATGTTTATATTAACCCTTCCATTCAGATGCTTCAAAGAGCCCGTCCAAATAAACCCCATGAATCAGTTTTAGGGCCTGCTGACCCTACTCTGCTGAAGATAAAAAAGGGACCTCCAAAAGGCATCTAAATGAATTCATTTGAACCAAATAAAAGATAATAAAAAATGCCATTCATTCCAATGGGATCTGATGTAGCTTAGTACTAGGTACGCTGATGTTTTGAAAATTTAATCTGGCTCGTTAAGGTTTCAAGTTCCACACGTGTCTCAGACTTGTTTAGCATGCTTCCAAATGTAAATTTTATCTTACAACTACACTCTTGAAAGGTTATTAATTAATCAAGAAAAATTGAAAACTGGATTCCTTAGTTCGTTACTATTATATTAAGTTAAACCACATACAAAAGATAAAGTATGCTTTTGGGGATTGATGGAACTTATGATTCATTATTTCATCAAGTTATACCAAACCACTTAAAGGTACTACATTGGAATATGTTAGCATTTCACTTGTAGACTGGGTCGCATTCGGTCTCACAACTATAGTGTCTAATTTTTGTTTAGGGCCTTTGTCATTTGAAACCCATCTACGTAGCCTTAACTGGGGATATCAATGCAATAGGTTCAACTCAAGTTTCAATGTGTTCTTTACTCAAGTTCAGTTTAGCAGTCAACCCGAGGCACAATTTGAGTTAAAATTGCTCAAATGATTTATCCAGTTGAGCTCAAGTATGATTGTCCGCTAGACTAACTTGGGAGTCTAATTGAATTTACTTGAGTAAAATTATTTGTTAGGGCTTAAAAGTTGAGGTTGAGTATCAATATTATTTTAGCTAGACAATATGTTAAGATATAGAAGATGTAGATTGCACTAAAAATATATGAAGAAAGAATTGTATTCTTATTAATGAATAAATTACAAGAAATATGTATATAGACAATAAGTTCTAGGAATGTGAACCCACCTAACACATAACTAATTACCTTCTCTAAAAAATAAAAAGAAATATTTTCTACAAAATGTTACTGCTCAATTCTCGCTCAAGCTAAGAAATAGATGTCTATCATTCTCAACTTGAAAATAATTTTATTGAAACTTGCATTGTTCATTCCCTTTGTGAAAACAGGTAAGTTCTCCTCTTGAGGAAACATAAGACATGCAAATTAAACTTTCTTCTAACTTTTCTATAGTGAAATGCCTATCAATCCTAATGTGTTTTGTCTTATCACGCAGTGCAGGATTATGAGCAATGTTGATTGTTGATTTGTTGTCGCTATAAAACTTCATAGGTTTGTCCCATTTGAGTTTTAAGTCATCTAAAATAATTTTCATCCATAGAATTATGAGCAATGTTAATTGTTGATTTATTATTATTGTAAAACTTCACAGGTTTCTCCTATTTGAGTTTTAAGTAATTTAAAATAATTTTCATTTGGAGAAGCTTACAAATCCCTTGGGTAATTGCCCTAAATTATGATTCTACAACTAATCTTATACAACACTTCGTTTCTTACTCCTCCAAGTTATTAGATTTCTCATAAGAAATGTACAATAGCTTGAAGTTGACTTTCTACCCAGTATTGATTCTGCATAATCCGCATCAGTATAAGCATCAAATGTGAGACTATCACTCTTCTTGATCAGAATCCTCTCTCTTGGATTTCCTTTTGCGAAACCCTATTAGTTGATTGTAGATGAAAGCTTTTCAAGTCATGCATGAACTAGTTAATCACATTTATAGCATATAAACAATGTTGATTGTTGATTTATTATCACTATACAACTTCATAGGTTTCTTTCATTTGAGTTTTAAGTGTTAAGAGCTAGTAACACTTAAAGAAAAGCAGATTATGACCAAAATTGATTTTTTTTTAAACTTAAAGTCTAATTCATGCACAATAACAAATATGAAGGACAATAATAATAAATAGAGAGATAAGGAAAGGAAAACTTGTACCAAGATATAACGTAGAATTCTATCTCCCCCTAATCTTTACGGTCTATAACAATTGCATCCCTCAATGGAGGACTTCATCCACTTTATTCAACAATGACCAATTTGCCTTAATAAGAGAATTTCAACACAACAACAACACAAATTGCTTGAGCTAAGTCTTTATAAACTTAAACACTCTAGACTTAACTCATGACTTCACTTAAAACACTTAACTAACTAAGTATAATGCCTTTACAAATTGATAACGGTAATAAGACAAAATGACATTATTCTTATCTCTCTCTCTTTCACAACAATACAAATCGCAATTAAGCTTTGAGAGGATTTACAAGTTTTTGTATGTGACAACTTAGCTCAATCAACCCACAAAAAGTCTTCATTAACTTCTATTTATAGGTTTCTCCTAACGACTAGCTGTTGTCCCCCGAAAGCATTTTCAACGGTCAGATCAAAAAAAGTCTAACGACTAGTTTTGACTATATTGATGAGTCGGTCCTCAACCGTACCCACAGTCTTTGCTGTGCTTGAAGCTGTTCTTGCTTAAACTTGCACCAGTTCACCAGTCCACACCCTATCAGCTCGCTGGTACATCCCACTTGCATAATCTGCAGAAAACAGTTCACACACACAAAACACGCACACACACACATATATATATTCTAGCATTTTGTTCATCCAAATTATTTGATTGATTAAGTGCAACTTTAACACAATTAAGTGGTTAATTATACAACTAATTTCCTCATCAAAATTATATTGAATACACAAGTTCAATAATCTCCCCCTTTTTTATGAGTACAATCTTGCACAATTAAGCATCGAGGTTTTAAGAAGTTTTATCAACTAGGTTCAAAAAGTTGATACTTAATTCAAGGGAATCACAAGTTACACTTAAATGGACAAACAAACATGTAAACATTATTTATTTATGTTAATTGTGTATTCAGCATTTTTTCCCCATAATTATGTATTTATTTTTGAAAATTGGAGTATTTTCACACAAATCCCAATGTCAAGAAGAGAGGCGCTACATTTTTTTTTTTGTCATTATAACGGAAATGAGAGATTCGAATCTAGAAGCTCTCACTTGAAATACCAGGAGATATTACTAGATTGCAATGCTATTAGCGAGAGACACCACTTGATTAGTATCAGTGAATTGTTGTGTAGTAATTTTTGTCATAAGTTTAATGATGAAAACATGGAGGAGTTTCTTTTAGTCTTGCAGAGATTTTTACACTTCCTTTTTTAGGTCCTGCCTCTACCTAAACATTGGTAGAATCAAGTAGAACCATAAATCTATAAAAACGTATATTTAAAAACTCATATATTACTAAGAGTTTACATCCAACTAATTTTGTATCTATTTTAATTAAAAAATAATAATAAAAATTATAAACTCCTTAAAATAATACCACTCGAGTCATAGTTTTAACAATCATGTCTATAATTACAATAAATTATATTACTTTTCCAATTTCTTTTTTTTTTTTATGGAAATCACCATACTAATTCTAATTTTTGATATCCTATTAGTTTATATACAACATAATTACTAATTTTCCTTCTATTTATTAGTTTTTATATTTTTGACACTTATAAGAGGAGGAAGCATTGGAACTTAGAAAATCAGTGGTAATACTTTTTTTTTTTTTTGACACAACATAGTTTATCGAATGAAAATTATTTCAAATCCAGGTTAATGATTGTGTATCTAATCTACCCATGATATCTCATGCTATTGGGTATAAATGGGATATCCTTTGACAGCCATGGGTTTGTAATGATTCATGATTTACGACGTTTTCGATCACATTGAATTGAATGACAGCTATAATAAATGATAATTGGCGTTGGACGATCTATATGTAGGTGCTCGGAAATGCATATGTGGATACATGTTCATACACATGCCCATAGATTAAAAATGAGAAATTAAATTTTGAATCATTCATATATATTTCCGTTTTCTTTTATAACAATTCCTATTATAACTTCAGGAAAATTCTATGGTCCCATCACTATCTAACGGCTTACACTAAAATAGTTAATATTTTAATTATTATATTTATTTTAACAGGACTGTAGAAGCTTCCTACAACTTCAATAGATTATTATTGGAAAAGAGTTGGCTATCTCAAATTTACTGTCCTTATTATCTCTCCGCGAATAAATATTTGACATGTGTCAAATAAATTAAAAAAATAAAAAAAATTCTTAAAATAAAGAAAACACTTTATGATATGTGCTACATCTTTATTCATGAAGATAAGATAGGAATAGAAAACTTAAGATAATAAATTTTTATCATTTATTATTAGGTCGTTTTATGATAAGCTTTTATTGAATTTATTATGTTGGTTTGGGTTTGTGGGGAAATTCATTTCCCACTTCACTAGCTAGTAAGTTCATGTATGTTTGCATCAGCATTTATGGGTGTGCGTGCACTAAAAATCTAAGTTTGTTGCAATATCTTAAAATGAAGGAAAGATATGTGGAAAACAAAGACATTGGTATTGGTGAATAGGGTTGATAGAGGCAGTTGGATGGAATTTGGGGTACAATTAGCTTTGATTCGAGTAAAAAGATTGAAAGAGGAGAAGATAATGCACTCTTGGTGAATCTGCATGACTACAGGGGAGAAACAGATTGCAAAGCAAAAATAGCTAGCTCTGGAGTGGATTACTAGATTAAAGTTTTTCTTGTTGGGGCTATCAAAAGTTGGAACATCAAATGGAGTACACAGCAGAATGACTGGACTACTGGCAATAGGGCTGAAACAGGGTCAAATCAGTATTAGCTTTGTGCAACTATTTCTTGTTGAAGCACAAAAGGAGAAATATAAAAATTTCATTTATCAATTATAACTTTTGACAAACATAGAGGTGTCGAGAGGCTTTATATGAAAATAGCCTCATTTTTAAAATATATAGAATTATGACATAAAAAATATTAAAAAACTAAGTGTCAAAGGTGAATGTTAAGCTACACCTTAATCAAATTAAAGATGCGCACCATCTTATTTATTTATTAATTGGAGGGCACGATTGGTATCCAGGGGCTCTTCAAAACTTTTATTATTTTCCTTTTTTTTCTTTTTCTTTTTCTGACTTTTGTCTTCAATTTGCAGTTTTCCAATGCAACTTTTCACAGCATGGGAGCAGATTCCTTTATTTATTTGGTATTTGAAACATTGTGGAACTTATTATTTGAATATCAAATAAAAATGATCTTATAGAAAATTTTAATTCACGCACTATTGTATTCATTAGATTAAGAAAATAACATCATTTTTATATAATTTAAATGATCTATAGAAAATTTTAATTCATGCACTATTGTATTCATTAGATTAAGAAAATAACCATCATTTTTATATAATTTAAAAGATTAAATATATATGACCAAAGAATATATGAAATATTGTAAAGTATGATAAAATAACCATATAAGAAAGTGGTGATGTGTTCTTCTAATTGGAAAACAATAATAGATTTTACACTTGACTTTGCATTACAATTTCTATCGGTAAATTATCTTGGCTACCGAAAATTATATCGGTCAAGCAATTTGGATCCTCTCAATTTTATTCAATTTAAAAAATTTTGGTTGTGATAATGTATATTCTAAAAATACTTGTAACATTATTGTTTTCTTATAATTTTAGTTATTAATTACACGTCAATATTTTGAAAGGCTAAATTGATAAAAGATGAACAAACATAATTCATTTCCTTCTTTGATTTTTTTTTAATTAAAAAAATACATCCCATAATATATAACATTACACTTTCTAATAAATTTTTAATTGCGAAACTACTTTAGATAAATTTTATAATTGCACAGCACCTTCTAGTAATTTCCTTAGAAGTGCACCTAATGCATACAAGAGGGTGTAAAGGTGCAATTCAAAATTCCAAATAAATTGGTGGTGTCAGCGTCTTTTCAATAATATTTAGAGGTCGATATAATTTGTTTTTTCTTTTCTTTATACCTAGGGTCATTCTTTTGGACTTTTGTTTTATTAAATCTTTTTTATCTCTTTTTCGTTTTTTATTTGATACCAAATAAATAAAGAAAAAAACTTGATAATTGAGGAAATCTGCTGAAAAGTGGCATTGGGAAACTGCAAATTAAAGACAAAAGTTGGAAAAAAAAAAAAAAAAAAAAACGGAAGATATCAAAAGTTGTGAAGAGAACGCAGGTCTCAACCACGCCTTCCAATTAAAAAAATAAAAAAGAAGAGGACATGTTTGGCACTCTCATCCTTTTTAATTTGGTCAAAAGCCTGATTTCCACCTGTGCCATTGACACTTATTTTTTCAATTTTTTTTGCAGTAATTTTGTATTTATTTTTGAAAACGGGATATTTTCATATAAAACTCGGTGTCAATAAGCCACTACTTAATTATAGGTGACTTGTTGTGTAGTAATTTTTATCAAAGTTTAATGATGAAAACATGGAGGAGTTTCTTTTAGTAATGCAAAGAATTTTACACTTTCTTTTTCAGGTCCAACCTCTAGCTAAACATTGGTACAATCAAGTAGGACCATAAATTTGTAAAATCATATATTTAAAAACTTACATATTATTAAGAGTTTGCATTCAAACCATTTTGTATTTGTTTTAATTAGGAAAAAATTTATAAAATTATAAGCTCCTTAACATAATACAACTGAAGTCATAGTTTTAACAATCATGTCTACAATTACAATAAGTTATATTACTAATTTACCAATTTGTTAGAATGCAGAAGTTAGGTTTGAGATTAGTTGGAGTTAACTGTTAGGAAAAGCTTGATCCTTTTCCTCTTGCCGAAGTGATTAACAAATAATTCAATTAAAAATAAAGCAATCAACATCAGGATTTAACGTGAAAAACCCCAATGAGGGGAAATATCACGGGACTGCCACCGCCGCACAAAATCCTCCACTATTTGAAATAATGGGATACAACACAATCCTCACTAGTCACACTAGTGGATCACACAATCTTACCACAAACCTGTAGATTTACAACAATTTCTCTCTAGATCTTTCTCTATGTTTAGGAAAGTATAAAATTGTGTTTCACTCACACATTTCGAAAGAAAAGACATCTAATATATAGATATATACTAGGGTAGGCCAGCTTTTTAAATTTCTCCACAAGGACTTACACTGGCTCAAGGTTAACGGCCTTGAATGCCTACGTCAGCGGTGTACATTTCTAGGCCGGCAACCTTCGGCCGGCTTTGGATGATCTTCAACAATTCTTCACATATTGAAGATTGGCGGCTTTACTTTATCAAATCTGGCAGCAATCCAACCCGTGTGTGACTCGATTTCATCAATTTCCTTGAGTTACACACTATTTCTTCTAAGTATAAACCATATACTTAGGATACTCTTGGACATAGACCCATATATATTGGATTTATACCTAACAATAACTTCAGTTGATGCATGCAAGAGTGGCAGGTGAATTCGATAGAAAGGAATCTAATAGGCTTTGATTGCTTTTCTCTAGTTTAGAAGCTGTAGAATTATGTTTCAACTAAGATCTAGAATGTTCTCAAGTCAATTAATTTGATAAGGATCTAAATACTTCATTATAGTCTATGAAGGAACGAACTGAATCTTGCCCTATATGGGTGGACTACTAGGGCTGTTCCAGACAAAATGTCAAGTATTTTGGTTTAACCAGGATTCTGGAGGCATTTGCAGATAGGTTAGGTTTTTAGGTGAATTACCTGTCCATCCCACATTAAAATAAATTTTCTAAACGAAAAAATTATTAAAATCACGTTTAGGAATCAAAATATTAAAATTTCCATATAAATTGAGCATATAAGATACGATAACAAGTTTCATTACCATTAATTAAATCGCTTTAAATATTAGAATAATAATAAGTTTAGATGAATATCGTGTTTAGCATTTGCGATATTGTTGTGGAACTAAACCACGTAATTCTCCTCACCACAAGCATTGTCGTATCTCCAATAGCTCGCGCGGCAAGTATTTTCAAATCTCCAAATTCGGACACGTACACATCACTTGAGAAGGGAAAATTCATGCGGTATGTTCACGTGTGAAACATCAGTTAAGGGAAAAATTGTCGCCTCTTCACGATTCAGCGACACGCACGTATAATCACATATATAATTTTTCATATCCTATCCTGAGTTTAAATTGCTGTTTTAATATTATTTATTAAATGCACAAGATCAATCTGCAGCGCGGAAGAGCGAATTAGATAAATGGACTTAATGATTTAGCTCAGATTCAAGCTAAATGTAGCAATGATGAATCCTCGAATACAAGGATTCTGCAACAGAGTTGGGAGTATAATATTTTTTGTATCTTTTCTATATTTTCATTGACGAATGTAATACATATTTATAAGGACTCCCTGCATAACAGAATGGGAATAAAATCTGATGGCATGTGCCATACACCCACCAATACTAGAAACCGTTATAACCGATAACAAATTACAAAAACAAATAACAACTTGTAAACTTCTATTACGACTGTATTGATAAGGTTATGGGCTGAGCCCATCTTAATGTTATTTCTTAATTCATGGACTTTAGCAGCTCATGGCCCGGCCCTTCCAGCTGTCCTTCCTGTTGTGCCACGTTCTGAACTGGGAACTCCATGCTGTCCATAAACTTGTCCTATTTGTCCAGTTTTCTTCTTTTGGTCTCATCTTCACTTTCAGCCATAAGTTCCCCTTTAGCTCCCGACGTTACAAACCCTAGGTTTGCTCGTAACCACTGGAGATGCTTTTCCCCGGTAACAATCCCTTCCCCTTGAAATCCCTTGTCCACAAGGGACAATTAGGGAACCACGCTTGCAATTCACTAAAATATTCCCACGTAGCTTCTGATGGGGACAGCTGTTTCCACGAGATGAGTAGCATGGTGTCTGCTCCATTTTTGCGTTTTACAATCTTCCTATCTAAGATTGCTAACGGTTCTAACCCCTGATCTTCCTTAATTGCAGGTAGAGAAGGAGCGAGCTCAACCGGATCTCCATGGTAGGGTTTCATTGCGATACATGAAAGGTGTGGTGGACCGCCGATCCCGGAGGAAGATCTAGCTGGTAAGCCACTGTCCCTATCTGATCTTTAATTTTGTACGGCCCGTAGTATTTCTGGCTGAGCTTTTGATTTCGAACATGCTTTAGTGACCCTTGTCTGTACAGTTGCAATTTTAGTAGAACTAGGTCTCCAATCTTGAATGCTCGTTCACTTCTGTTTTTTCACCGAGTGCTTTCATCCTGTGCTGAGCTCGTTTAAGGTGGAATTTGAGCATTTTGAGCATCTCTTCCCTAGTAGTCAGCATGGAATCCACCATAGCATTCCTAGAGTCTTTAGGAACATAGGGAAGATGTAGTGGAGGGGGTAACCGTAGAGTATCTGGAAAGGAGTAAACTTAGAGCTGGTGTGGTAATTGGTATTATACCACCACTCAGCCAAGGGTACAAAGTAACTCCATCTGTGAGGGAACTCTCCAGTCATGCACCTTAGGTAGGTCTCCAAGCATTTGTTGACCACCTCCGATTGTCCATCGGTTTGGGGGTGGTAAGCAGTAGAAAGATTCAAAGACACACCTTGTAGGCTGAGGAACTCTTTCCAAAAGAACTCACGAACACTGGGTCTCGATCACTTGTTATGGTTTCTGGCATGCCATGGAGTTTGTACACTTGTTCCAGGAATAATTGTGCAACCTGTAGAGCTGTGTAAGGATGAGAAAGGGTCAAAAAATGAGCATATTTACTCAAACGGTCTACCACAACTAAGATTACTTCCTTTCCATTCGATTTTGGCAGTCCTTCGATGAAGTCCATGGTTATATCCTGCCAACAATCATTAGGAATGGGTAAGGTTGCAGCAGACCAGGATAAGCCACATTCTCAAATTTGTATTTTTGACATGTGTCACAATTCCTTACAAATTGTCTAATTATCCTCTCCAATTTAGGCCAGTAGAAGACTGAAGCAATCCTCTTGTAAGTGGCCTGAGACCTGAGTGTCCTCCCAATGCACCCCCATGATACAAGCTTAATAGCTTCTTTCTGACTTCTTCTGAAGGCCCCACTACTATTTTTCCTTTTCTTCTCAAAACCCCTTGGTCATAACTGAAATGTTTCACTACCTTCCCTTCCTTTAGTTGCTTAATGATCTTGCTATAGCCATGTGGTAGGTACCAATTTTTATTTCTTCCATTAGTTCTGGGACCGTAGCTTGTATGGTGAGCTGATTTAGTTGTGTTCCTCCACATCTTGAGAGGGCATCTGCTGCATTGTTAGTTTTCCCACTCTTGAACTCAATCACATAGTCCAACCCTAACAACTTGGTAAGCCATTTCTGTTGGCTAGGTGTTACCATCCTTTGCTCCAACAAATACCTCAGACTCTGATGATCTGTTCTTATCACAAACTGTCTTCCTAGCAGATAGTGTCGCCATTTGTCGATGGCATACACTAAAGCCAATAATTCCTTGTCATAAACAAACATTCCTTTGTGTTTTGGAGCCAGAGATTTGCTGATGAAAGCTATAGGATGGTTATCCTGCATCAACACTGCCCTAATTCCCTCATTACTAGCATCGTTTCAATGGTAAACCTTTGATTGTAGTCGGGCAACCTTAAGACAGGGGATGTGGTCATAGCTATTTTCAAATTGTCAAATGCTTTTTGAGCTCCGAGATTCCATTGGAATTGATCCTTACGAAGCAAGTCTGTGAGTGGCTTAGCTTTGATTCCAAATCCCTGGATAAATCTCCTATAGTAACCTGCCAGTCCAAGGAAACCCCTCAATTTTTTAACAGTAGTAGGAACAGGCCAATTCACTATAGCCTCAATTTTTTTTAGGGTCGGTTGCAACCCCTTGTCTAGAGATAATGTGTCCAAGGTAATCAATCTGAGCAACCCCAAAGACACATTTAGCCTTTTTGAGATAGCTTCTCTTTCCTTAAAATCAAGCACTATCCTTAGATGTTTCTTATGTTGAGTTAAATCTGAGCTGTAAACCAATATGTCATCGAAGAAAACCAACACAAATTTCCTCAAATAGGGTCTGAACAAGCCATTCATGAGACCTTGGAAGGTGGATGGGGCATTAGTCAATCCAAAGGGCATGACCAAGAACTCATAGTGCCCATCATGTGTCCTAAATGCAGTTTTATAGACATCATTAGGGTGCATAAGAATCTGATGGTACCCTGAGCGTAAATCCAACTTACTAAAACAGCTTGCCCCATACAATTCATCAAATAGGTCCTCAATTATTGGAATTGGAAACCTATCCTTAACAGTTAATTTGTTAAGATCCCTATAGTCTACACACATACGCCATGTATGTCTTTTTTTTTAACTAGCACCACAGGGATGCAAATGGACTGTGGCTAGGGCGTATTATTCCACTCAGCAACATTTCCTTAATCATATTTTCCAAAACTGTCTTCTGAATGGATGAATAGCGATAGGGTCTTAAATTGACAGCATAGCATCATCTTGCAAATGAATTCTATGGTTATACGACCTATTAGGAGGTAGGGAGTAGGTTCCTCAAATAAGTCAGTGAATTCTTCTAGAAATTCAATCAAGTCTGGGTTATTACAGGAGTCAATCCTTGGACCATCAAGAGTCAGAGAGTTACTAACAACCCAGCATTGCACCTTCAGTGCAGGATCATAAGTAGATAGCATGGAAGAAATGACCTTATCTGAAACAGGGGTAATTACCTATTATGTCCCTGGAGAGTGCAGCTAGCTCCTTTCCACTGGAAGTCCATCCTCATTCAAGTTGAAATTCCATTGCACCGTACCAAGAGAGATCAACCAAGGCATACCTAAGATCAAGTCATATGCTGTCAAAGGTAGTGCATAGACATCAGAATTGAACTCCATTCCCTCCATCCACCAGCTAAACTGTCGAACCATGTAGAACTGTAAATTTTGGCTCCATTAGCCAAACTGACAGTAATGGGTTCCATTGGGGTCATAGCACAGTTCAATTGCTTAGCTAACTCTTCATCTATAAAATTAGATGAACTTCCTGTATCAATCAAAATGCTTAGCCTCTTTTTTTTAAAGTATCCCTGCAACACATACTGTGTGCTACACTGTTATTGTCCTCTCCCATGACACATAGGGTGAGAGAAGCTAGTTCTTCTTCCAATTTGCTCATATCCTCTGCTGCTGGCATTTCTTCCTCTCCTCCTCTTTACTCACAATTAAGAGATTCATCTCTTATTTTTACATCTATGGCCAGGACCAAAAGGTTCATCACACCAGAAGCATTGCTTCTTACGTCTTTTTTCTTCCATTCTTCTGGTGAAAATCTTTTGAAATTTCTCACAGAAGTGGGGTTTTGGTTTGGAGCTCGGGTCTGGGTGTTTATGGTCTGGTGAGGAAGTGGGTTAGTGTTTCGGTTAGTGTATGGGCTAACTGTATTGGGAATGGTAGTGGAATACTTGGGGTAGGAACTTGAAGGTGTAGTTTTCTGAAATTTCTGATTACTGGTTTTAGTGGTTGTGTTGGTAGCATCTTGGAGTTTAGCCATGTGTAAGCTTGGGTTAAGGTATTGGGTTGAAACATGCGGATGGGAAATTGTATTTCTGGTTTTAAACCACTGAGAAAGCAGCTTATCAATTGTGGTTCAGAGAGTTGGTTTTGTGCAGACAGATGTATGAATTGGTCCAGATAATTTTGTAGTGTGTCTATTTGCTGCAGTTCTTTGAGTTCGGCCATAGGATCCTCATAGGCTCTTTCATTGAATCGTGCCTGCAAAGCTTGAATCAACTCCTCCCATGTAATCGGACTAGTATCCCTTCGTAGTTTCGAGTAGGACACATACCAATCATAGGGCTTCTCATCAAGGTGCATGATTGCTACCCTTGCCCTGAGATGACTAGGAGTATCATCTAGCATAAAGAATTGCTCCGCCTTAACTATCCAACTCTTTATGTTGTCTCCATTAAAAGTAGGAAACTCAATTTTGGTACTCCTCATGGGCAACTGATAGCTACTACCCGGCCTACCAGCCATGCCACCATCATCTACATTTCCCACTTCCTTCATTCCTTTGGCACCCTTGCATACAGTAGGAGATGATTCTACCACTGTCGAGTTATCTTTAAACTGAGTTTTAAGTTCTTCTATTGCCTTGGATTGTTGGTCTAATACTGTTTGTTGCTGTTGCAGGGTATCCGAAAAGAGCTTAATCCAACTTTCTTGTTTGTCCTGTTGTTCCTTCAGCATGTTCTTCATGGATTCCTCAATGCGTTTGAATTCTCGGGTGCCTTCTGCCATACCAGCCCTTCAAGCAGCTCTGATACCACTTGCAGCGCGGAAGAGCGAATTAGATAAATGGACTTAATGATTTAGCTCAGATTCAAGCTAAATGTAGCAATGATGAATCCTCGAATACAAGGATTCTGCAAGAGTTGGGAGTATAATATTTTTGTATTTTTCTATATTTTCATTGACGAATGTAATACATATTTATAAGGACTCCCTGCATAACAGAATGGGAATAAAATCTGATGGCATGTGCCATACACCCACCTATACTAGAAACCGTTATAACCGATAACAAATTGCAAAAACAAATAACAACTTGTAAACTTCTATTACTACTGTATTGATAAGGTTATGGGCTGAGCCCATCTTAATGTTATTTCTTAATTCATGGACTTTAGCAGCTCATGGCCCAGCCCTTCCAGCTGTCCTTCCTGTTGTGCCACGTTCTGAACTGGGAACTCCATGCTGTCCATAAACTTGTCCTGTTTGTCCTATTTTCTTCTTTTGGTCTCATCTTCACTTTCAGCCATAAGTTCCCCTTTAGCTCCCAACGTTACAAACCCTAGGTTTGCTAGTAACCACTAGAGATGCTTTTCCCCGGTAACACAATCAAACTAATCTTAATAAGTGTCATTCACCTTATTTAATTAAATATTATCAAAGAACCCAAAATAAGAAATCATTTCTTGGGTTTCCCCAATACATCTAACACTATCTTATATAGACTATTAGGATTTTGTTTTACATAACTTTTTGTTGTGGAATAACTTAGTGATATATATCTGTAAAAGTTTGGAAAATTCTTGCCCAATCAACATTCATTAGATGCTTTGTTATTTATTAATAGTGATTTCGAATTCATTGTTAAATTATTTTCCTTTTGTCAGATTGCTCTACCCGATATTTCCAATTTTGAGATCATGCAATTCACCAGAATAACTCCTTACGTTCTTGAAAAATCTGGAGTTCCGCACATTGTTCATAAGAGAATTGCAAAGCGAACCACATCGAGCTCGTTAGCTCGCCCTTATATCAAGTGACGGTCTAATCTAATCCAATTACTATTCTATTGTTCTTATGTCTACATCAAATAAAAATTAAACTTGCAGCGGCGAAGAAGGATAAAAATTAGGCCAAATATTTCTATTCCGAATAATAATACACTAATTAACCCAACAGCATGACTAAGCTTCACTGGATCCCAGTAAAGCTTCATGCATATCCGTCTCTCCAGTCAATATCCTTGGGATTTACCTTAAAAAACGATGAGACAAAAAATTAGAAGTTACAAAGCTTCTTTGTTCAATTATCACTAAGAATTTCACAAACATTTACAGGAAAGACTGCAATATTAGAATAGCTCATCTCCTTACTTGCAAGTCTTACAAGCAACATATCTCCTCCTTGAGGATCTTCACAGCTTCTGAGACTCCATCCTATGAGGTGGGAATTTCGTTAAAATTCCATAAAAATTGAATGACACTTGTTAAGATTAGCGTCAAAATCATCTTATTCAAAAGCTTAAGCTTGCAAATATTATATGACTATTATATTTATTGTATAACACCTAGACATATTTAAGGAAAGTAACAACTGCCAGAGACAGAATCATAAATGACCCACACGTTGAGTAGCTATAGATTTTAAAGAACAATCATTGTTAGGCGATGAACCGGTAGAAGAGTGTGATTGAAACAGCGATTGTGTAGCTAAGCGAAATAGGTAAGGTGAAAAAGACAGATAAAATAAAATAAAAGAGCATTACCAACTAATGATTGGACCAGAAAAACTGTATAATGGACCAGACAACGGTATATACAATAAACATGAAATCAAAAATGCACTCAAACAGCTAAAAAACATACAACCAAAGAAATAAATCAAATTCAGATATATATAAAAATTAAAAATAGGTGCTTCATGACCTAAAAATAAGATCATTACCAACATCTTAAACATTACAAAACCAATAACCAATCACTGAGAGGAAAAGAAACACCGATGGTGAATTGTTGAATAATTAACATGCAACAGGACAAGGAAAAAGGTAATTGCCGGGACTAAGTGAGAGGAAACCCTAATATGGGCAAAAGCTTCTTACCTGAAGAGAGATTTTTGAAGAAATCTCATATGCACGGGCTTTGACATCAGCAGTGAGTACATGACTTAAGGCCCCTGACAGCACATTTGCAGCCCCTATAACACATTCATCATCACTGTTATCTGGGAATAAGTGACATCTTTGCAGTGGTTCAGGAGCCACACCAAGCCAAAACATCCTCTCAGCCCAATAGAATTGATCCATCATGAAAGGACAAATAACCTTGCAATTATTATGGAAGAGCATGCATGTGAGAAAGAGAGAGTGAAAGAGAAACGAAACTTGTCCTTTCAAGGAAAAATCATGAAGATGTCATGACACCAGTATGCACTGTCTTTTGTCAGTGGTTCAAAATGGAATGTAGAGCTTTTCCATTAGACTTTATTCATGAAGTAGGATCTGCTGACATCATACTGACATGCATATCCTTTAAGAAAGTATTTTAAGGAAATTAAACCACATAAGATTATGCATCTAAAGCAATGCAGATCTTAAAAGTTAAAATAACCTGTGGAGTTCCAGCATAGAGTGCTGCTGCAGTTGACCCACTGATCCAATTCAAACAGATGACACCATTAGTTTACTTTAATGAGAATATATTCCCCCTTTGCTATCAAAAAGCAATTAATAGTAAAACCACAAGGTACTTGCCTTCCCCCATGATGAAGTGCTGCAGAACATTTCTGAAACAGCCACCTATATGGAATAGAGCTGGTTTGCAATGTGAAGCTAGTCAATTTTCAGATATGTAAAAAGTTTATGCATGAAGTAGGATCAGCTGTGATAGGAGACCATTCACTGAGAATATAATCAGTCCTTTCAATTAATGATATAATACAAGGATGACAACAGATATTAAACAAAAGAAACATTAATGCACACAGATTGTGCAGTTACTGGGTCATGAATATCAAAGAGCCTTATCTTTCTTTAACAATGTTTGAACCCCAGTCTCAAATTCGTGTTACCACTTAGCAGAGTCCTGTGTTTTTAATAAACAGTCACTACCCCCTGGTATGTGCCGCTTTCCTAATAAAAAAATAGGAGAGCACCCCTTCTCCCGAAGTTACGGGGTCATTTTGCCGAGTTCCTTCGACATGGTTCTCTCAAGCGCCCTAGCATACTCTACTTGTTCACCTGTGTCGGTTTGGGGTACAGTCAGTTCACCGGGAGAATCGCCCTCCCAATTCGAAGTTTTTCCTGGAAGTTTAAACCTTGTTGACTATGAAACAGTCGCGACTATAAACAGACTCGCGACTAGGAGCGCCAGTCGCGTAGGGCGACCAGGCCAGGCCTATTGGTAAGGACTTCAAGTTAAAAAAGCACCTCAAAACTATTTTGAGTTAATCAAGGTGTCCCTTACTCCATGCTAAGATATCCTCATACAAAACCACACGCATTTCCATATATTTATGGCTGCAACCGTGACGATTATAATTAAATTTCTTATTTGATTTGTCACATCAATTTATATATGAATTCAATTTTTTTTTTCAATGAATATGTGTAAAATAATATTCACTTTTTACAGAAAGAAACAATTAAAAAATTACTATGTAGCACTCTAGTCTTATTTGGGTTTTAGGGCCTAAATACAAGAAAAAATAAAACAGGCCATGTTTGTTTATAGAAATGCAATTCTATAGGAAAGGAAATCCCTTAGTTTTGTCATTCCAAAGAAATCCTATTGTTGGAATCCCATTCCCCCATAAACCTATTATCAAGGGATTTTTTTCTTAAAGATAACAACTTAGCTGAAAGATTGTCTCTCTACATCACACGCAATGCCCCCATCACCACCTACACTAAGACCATCATTATCACAGCAACCATTACCACCGTCACCACTGCATCACACTTGCCATCTCACTGTGACCATCACTACTGCATCAAACACCACCGTAACACCAGTAGCACAAGTACAGATTATGTTCATCATTCAACATCAAAGCCTTTCAAGCAAAATAATAGGATTCCTAATTTCTTTTTTTCATTTTTTCTTTTAGTGAAGAAAGATATTAAAATAAGCATCACCCATGTGTAGTGAAGCTCATAAGTTTCTCTTCTATTATGCATATGCAAAGGTCTACCAAGCTAGAGATATACGAGGGGTACAGATTTAGCGTATATTTAAAAACAACTCAAATATATGCACACCATTAGTGCCGATCCATTAAACTACATGTGCAAAAGTGCGCTACAGATAGTTATTAGTCATCCCACTGTCTTAGGGATGTGAGATAACGAGCAAAATCAGCAAATCAAAAAGAATATGCACTTTATATGTTGGTAGGTCTATAAGTAATAGATCTTGTGATGTAGATGCATCTACAATTGTAGATAGAAATCCAAATGTTCAGCCATTAATTATCTAAGCCAGGTTGAGAAAAACTAACATACCCTGAAAAACAGAAGAGCCGTCCACTGAATAGGAGGATTCCCTGGTTGTCTAATTGTCCAGTGGATGAATTATTTCTCCAGCTGCAGAAGTTAATACTGCTGCATTTAAAGGTTCATAGCTAGCTGTGAGAAGAATAAATCTGTAATTTGTGATCCGTAGGACTGCTTGAAGGACCAAAAGAAAGGCCGCAGGGTTCCTCAAAAAGCCCATACTGCATACAGTATTAGAGTGGCTCAGAAGGCATAGAGGGAAATTTTTCATGTAAATCTGCTTGAATATATTCAGCTGACAACTCCATCCATTAGTTTTTCCCTGACATCAACATTAACTACCATGCCTAACAAGTTGTTGAATTTAATATGGCTTCCCACTGCATTAAGAAACAACCTGAGACCAAACTTAAAATAATTTATGCAAAATCTTATTCTATCCATTCTAAAGTGCAAGATACAGCTGAGATCAGAAAGCAACAATATTTTGGTTCACTACTAATGCCATGATGCTAGAGAACTTCACTACACATTGTTCTCAAGTTCCTAGCATGGGCAAATCTCCAAAGACAATAATAATTATAAGGGTCAATTGCATTCTCAACCCTATAAACTAAGCACACAGCACAAAGTGCCAAAACCTTCAAAGACCTGACTTATACTACACCAGTAGTTGAAAATTATAAAGTATTTTTCATATATAATTTGTACAAGAATACATCTATTTATACAAAAAATTTATGACTACTGATCTACCTTGCCTACCATACTATTAATTGTGACTATTGGTTTTCCTTACCTACCATACTATTAATTGTAACTATTGGTCTACCTTACCTACCATACTATTAATTACATTGTTAATATAATACTAATAATATTACACGTATATCAACACTCCCCCTCAAGTTGGAGCATAGATATCACACATGCCCAACTTGCAAACTAAAGTATGATAGGTCCTGTGACACAACCCTTTAGTAAATACATCAGCCAGTTGCTTATCAGATGTCACATGATGTAAATTCAAGGCACCATTATTCAATTTTTCTTTGATGAAGTGTCGATCAATCTCTATGTGCTTGGTTCTATCATGTTGAACTGGATTTTGTGCTATATTAATAGCAGCTTTATTGTCACAATACAAGGACAGTGTATCTTTGCTTGATAGACTTAATTCTTCTAATATCTTCTGTACCCACAGAAGCTCACAAACCCCTTGAGCCATAGCTCTGTATTCTGCTTCAGCACTTGATCGAGCAACTACATTTTGTTTCTTGCTCCTCCATGTTACTAGATTTCCTCCTACAAAAGTACAGTAGCCAGTAGTGGATCTTCTATCACTTGGAGATCCAGCCCAATCTGCATCTGTGAAGCATTCTATCTGAAGGTGACCATGTTTGGCAAATAGTAGTCCTTTTCGGGAGCAGACTTCAGATATCTCAAGATGCGAAATACTGCTTGCATTGGTCTCGTGGATCATGCATAAATTGACTCACTAGACTGACTGCATATGCAATGTCGGGTCTAGTATGAGAGAGATATATTAGTCTTCCTACCAATCTCTGATATCTCCCAAATCAACTGCATCACCAATTCCAACTTGTAGCTTATGGTTGTTTTCAATAGGAGATTCAGCTGGCTTACAACCTAACATGCCAGTTTCTTCCAGGAGATCCAGAATATATTTTCTTGAGAAATGAAGATACCTTTCTTTGATCTGGCAACTTCAATTCCTAAGAAATATTGCAGTTTTCCCAGATCCTTAATTTCAAATTCCTGGGCCAAAAGTTTCTTCAATCGAGCTATCTCCTTTTCATCATCTCTGTCAATACTATATCATCAACATAAACTATGAGAATAGTAATTTTACCCTTGTTATGTTTAATAAATAGAGTATGATCTGCATTGCTCTGTTGATAGCCGAAAGAAGTCATAGCTTTGCTGAATCTGTCGAACCATGCTCTAGGAGATTGCTTTAATCCATATAATGCCTTTTTCAGTCTGCATACTTTCCCATGTGTTGTTTCAGTATCAAATCCAGGTGGGATCTCCATATACACTTCTTCTTCTAAATCTCCATGTAAAAAGGCATTTTTCACATCAAACTGCTGTAAATCCCAATCAAGATTGGCTGCACATGATAACAAGATTCTGATTGTGTTCATTTTTGCTACTGGAGCAAAAGTTTCCTGATAGTCTACCCCATACGTTTGAGTGAATCCTTTAGCCACCAATCTAGCTTTGAACCTATCAATTGATCCATCAGCTTTGTGTTTTACAGTAAAACCCATTTGCAGCCTACCAGTTTCTTTCCAGGTGGAGAGGTAACAAGCTCCCAAGTCTCATTCTTAGTCAAGGCTTTCATTTCTTCAATCATTGCTCCCTTCCATTTTGGATCATTGAGTGCTTCCTTCCAATCCTGTGGAATAGACACAGACGAAATGGACAAGGCAAAACCTCTATAGGTAGGAGATAAAGAATCATAGGAAACAAAATTAGAAATGGGATGTTTAGTACAGGCTCTAACACCTTTTCTTTGAGAAATAGGTTTATCTAAATCATCAAAAAATAACTCACCAGAAGAGGATGATTCTTGGCAGCGGAGAGTAGGTTGCACGATGACTTCTTCTGTTGTGTCTTTGTTTCTCCTTGAGTACCTCTTCAAATCAGGTTTATCCAAACGTCCAATTTTCTCCCCCTGGATTATAGTCTCCTTCTGATCATCACTTGTTCTTGGGGTAAGATCAATGAGGGTCACAGTACTAGGTATCATCTCTTCCTTTGCATTATTCTCCCCCTGAAGAGATGATGGAGTTGGATTGTAGTAAGGTTCAGTTTCTCTGAAAGTTACATCCATACTCACAAAATACTTCCTAGATGGAGGGTGGTAGCATCTGTAACCTTTTTGTGTCGGCGAGTACCCAATAAACACACACTTAAGGGCTCTTGGATCTAGTTTCCCAGCATCCTTATTATGAACAAAACAAACACATCCAAAAACCTTTGGAGGGACAGTGTATGTGTTATGTCCTGTTAAGATTTCTAAAGGACTCTTGTAGTTAAGGACTCTAAGAGGCATTCGGTTGATTAGATATGCAGCAACTAGAATTGCATTGCCCCAGTAAGGCTTAGGAAGATTCATGGTAAACATAAGAGATCTAGCAACTTCCAAAAGATGCCGATTCTTCCTCTCAGCTACCCCATTCTGTGCACTTGTATAGGGACAACTAGTTTGATGAATTATCCCATGTGACCTTAAATAAGAATCAAATCTTTCATTCATGTATTCAGTGCCATTATCAGTCCTAAGAATTTTTATTTTAGCATCAAATTGGGTGCAAACCATCTTATGAAAAGACTGAAAGCAAGAAAACACATCACTCTTAGCCTTAAGTAAATAGACCCAAGTCATCCTGGTGCAACAATCAATAAAAGTGACAAACCATCGATTACCAGACAAGGAAGTAGTCTGAGTAGGACCCCAAACATCAGAATGAATAGTCATGAAAGGAAACTGGCTTTTATTATTAATCAAAGGATAAGAGTTTCGAGAATGTTTTGCATATTCGCAAGGATCACAAACTAATGAATCAAACTGAGTCTTTGAAAACAAACTAGGAAATAATTTACTTAACACAAAAAAGGAGGGATGTCCCAAACGCCTATGCCATTGCAAGATTTCTTGATTAACATCTTTATTTTCCCCATAAAAAACCTGTTGGAGACTAGATCCTTGACTTTCATCCAACATATATAAGCCATCGTGCAATCTACCACTGCCAATCCTCTTCCCTGTTTGAAGATCCTGAAAGACACAATGATCAGGAAAAAACTCAATTTTACAGTTGAGATTTTTTGTAAGTGTACTGACAGATAACAGATTGACAGGAAATTGAGGGACATGAAGCACAGAGGATAGTTTGATATGGGGAGTACAGAAAACAGAACCTGTTCCAGAAACTGGAGTAAAAGAGCCATCGGCTATTCGGACATTGTCCTTATTTAAACATGGTGAGTATTCAAGAAGATTTTTTGAGGAGCCCGTCATGTGTCTATTCGCACCAGAATCAATAATCCAATGATTAGTATCAAGGGTAGCAGAAAAAGCATTACCTGACTGCACAAAGTTGGATTTGGCACCGGAGGAAGATTCTTTATGAGACATCAGACGCTTAAGATACTGAATCTCATCAGGAGAAAAGAAGTCAGAGGGAGTCATCTCAGGAGTTGTTATAGTTTCAGACAAATTTGCCCGAATAGAATTAACTCGTTTGCCTCCACGACCTCTCGTTGGGCGTCCATGTAATTTCCAGCAAGTCTCTTTGGTATGACGTGGTCTTCCACAATAATCACATCGCAAATGATCCTTATTAGAACTTTGGGTTTTCAGCTGCTCAGATGAATCACTAGCTGCTACTAAACCAGATTTTTCAACTTGTGGGATATAGAGCATGGTATTGCGTCTGCTCTCTTCCTGCTGAACATAGGAATATGCTTCCTCAAGAGAAGGAAAAGGGGTCTTACCCAGAACATGAACTCTAATCTGATCAAATTCATTGTTCAGTCCGGCCAAGAAATCATAGACCCTTTCTTTTGCAAGCAGTTTCTGAAATTTGACTGCATCTTCAGTACAATCAGCCTGAAAATCTTGATAATAGTCAAGCTCTTGCCACAGGCCATTCAACTCAGAAAAATACTGCGAGATTGTCATCTCTCCTTGCTTCAAACCATGGACTTTGTTTCGAATCTCATAAATCTGGGCATCATTTCCCACTTGTGAATAGGTGAGAGTAACAGAATTCCATATTTTTGCTGCTGTGTCAAGCAATAAGTATGTCCTTGAAATTTGGGGCTGCATGGAATTGATAAGCCATGACATTACCAGCGAATTTTCAGAATCCCACTGGTTGAAGTTGGATCAGTTGTTGCTGGTTTGACTTTAGTACCGGTAATATAATCCTGCATTCCTCTAGCTTTGATAAACAATAAACAAGACCGTGACCAGGCAAGATAATTATTTCCATCAAGCTTGATAGGACTAATTTGCAGTGAAGGATTATCAGTACTAATAGCTACAATTTTCTTATCACTTTCCATATTGAAAGAAAAGGAGATACCAGAACAATCCAAAAATAGATCGCGTTGGAATAGTGCACGTCGGAACAGTAGTCGTCGGAACAGTAGTCGTGTCGGCGGAAAAACGGGGGAAAAGGCCGGATTTGGGCTGTCGAGCCGAACGCCACTCGTCGGAGGTGGCTCGGACCTCCCACGCGCCCTCACGCGCCGGCGCGTGAGGAATTCCTCGGAAGAACAATCGGCGCGTGAGCCCACGCGCGGCCTCCGATGGCGGTCGGACTTCTGGGATAGGCCGATCGGGGGATGCTCCTCCTCCTTGTAGCGGCGGTGACAAAAAATGGAGGGAGGAAACTCGACCTCCTTTAGAAAAAAAAGAGAAGGAACAACGGTAACGGAAAAAAAAAAAAAATGGGAAAGTAAAAAACTAAAACCTAATGCTGCGGAGGGAGAAAAACTCGCCTCTAATGGCAGCGAGGCTCTGATACCATGATGAAATTATAAAGTATTTTTCATATATAATTTGTACAAGAATACATCTATTTATACAAAAAATTTGTGACTACTGATCTACCTTGCCTACCATACTATTAATTGTGACTATTGGTTTTCCTTACCTACCATACTATTAATTGTAACTATTGGTCTACCTTACCTACCATACTATTAATTACATTGTTAATATAATACTAATAATATTACACGTATATTCAACAATATCTAATGGGGATACGTTAATGTGATTTAAAAAAAGATGTTAAAACAATGGCATTGAGGAGCAAGCCAAACTCAGTTGCACATAACATTAATGATTTAATTATTTAAATAATTATTTTTGGGATGGGGGTATTTAGGGGTCATATAGTGGGATAACAGAGCAAAGGTCCGAGATGATAGCAACAGAAGTGTTCACATAGATAAAGATTTGCCCTTTTACCCATTTATGCATGATATGCAGTTTAGGGCATAATGCAACTACTGGAATGTTAAACGTACAGCATATTTCATATAAAAAGGGAAAAGAAGACGTGGAAACTCAAATCCTATATAACTTGCCTGCCGATTGAACTGAAACCTATAAAAATGAGAGGTTAGAGAAGGATCAATGTCCAAAAAACATTTTAACTCCATATGAGCAGCACACAAGGAGTGCTTGTGGTTGATGCTCCAAGGAAAAGTTCCGAATTTTCAGAACACTTCTGGCATGAAAACTGCCATCCAGTGGGGGGAAACCAGAAGCCACAAACCGAACATTTGCTGGCCAATATCTTGTGATAAAACCAACAAAATGAGAGATTATTCAAGGAAAAACTTAAATGAATGGACACAATTTTCAAGTAAATTACTTGAGATATATAGCACAGTTTTTGCGAAAAAATTGATTATTAAGCACTTGACCCTATGAGAATTCTCTAGTTAGCCTTTTCTATTGCAATTGCTTAAAAACATTTTATAAATTACATATATTTGTCTGCATTTTTTTATTCACAAATTTATTTATCAAATTTATCGCTGATTAATTAACTGTCAAATGAGGCTTGTGACTAACATATGATAGTACGATTTCTGAGCATGGTAATTTTTCTTTTAATCCATACACCCATAAATTTAAAATAAGTTGATGCAGTATCCCAAGTTCATCATTTTACAGTACAATCTTGCATCATGTACCAGATTGAAGTTGCCAGTTCTACAGTACCCGGGCATTCAACGATGTCTCCACTAAACCATACTGTTGGAATAGATAACTAAAAATTCAGTACAGCAGTAGAAGAGAGTACCAAAAGGGAGACAATGCAACAAAGAAAGATTCAATGAACATGCTACTACAAGAGTTAAAAACTCCAATCAAACACACTAAAATTTACAATTTGAAGGTCTACTTGAGTGTACAGAACATTGACATCATCTGTCACAAGGAAAATGTATAACCATATTGTTTTAGAGAAGCAAAGAAATCCTTTGTTCAAAATGAACAAGTTTTTCATTGATGACATGACAAAGGAAAATTTAATAGGACTAATTTTTTTTTTTCTTGGGCCGGTAAAAATAGGACCTGATGGAATAAATAATTTTAGACCATTATAGAGAGAAACTTTACGTTCTTTAGTTAGAGCACATTACGAAGAGCCCCATCATCTCCATAGAATTTAGTAATAAATTGTATATCTTCCGGATATGATAGAACTCTATTTCTTTCTGTTACATCATACATATAGGTTTACCCACAGAAGTCTAATAAGTGCAAGTCATATTTTTTTTCCTAAAGGGACACAAATACATAACTTCTTTACTTACTGAACTGACCTAAGAAAGATTTTCTACACCAAATATTCAGAAACAAAACATGCTTGTATGCCTTTAAACATAGACATACAGAACCTATGCTCTACAAACACAACAGAAATAACACAGAACTATACACACAATGCCACACGGTATTGCACATTCCCTGCTGCACACTAAACATCACTTCTCTTGCTGCTTCTTTCTTCCTAAATAGACATGTTTAAAGGGAATAACTTCATATTGTTTAGCTGTAACACAAAGATCTGATATTCTGAGGTTTTAGTTCTAAGGCTCCATTGCATTACAAAATAACCTTTCCTCATTTTCTTGTGCTGTTACTGGGAATCAACCTTGGTTAATGGAATCTTTTTATAGTCAAAATAAAACAGCAATGTAACTTATGGAAAACCATTTCTTTCTATTTCCATGGGTCGTCTTGTGAACTTTCAGCTGCATTATTTTTAGACAAGGATAGTAAAATATATCAAATATTACAAAGATTATACTTGGGAAGATGAAAGTTGTATATGAAATAAAGGATAAATATACTTAATATTGATTAATTTACATACGCAATCATCTGAACATGTGAATGTTTAATGAATCACATGCACATTGTATTTAATTAAAACAATTATGCTATGACAAATATTTTTAACATTATTTATATTTCTACAAATAGTAGCATTGAATTGTATAATATATATGTAACCCATTACATATTACATAATTTTATACTGCAGTAGAATAAAATAAAACAAAGCAAATAGAATAACATTTTTATCAGATAAATTGATACTTCAACTTTGTCCATATATATTGACTCTTTTTTTTTTTTTTTTGGCCAGTTATATTGACTTGTTATTCTAATATACAAGTAATGTAAATGTGACAGTTAAACATGAAAAAGTTATCTTGAACATATTCTCAAAGAGAATACGTAACCCATTACATATTATATAATTTTTATATGCAAGTAAAATAAAATAAAATAAAGCAAATAAAATAAATTGATAATTACTTTATTAGTCAAATTGATATTTCAGTTTTGTCCGTATCTATGGACTTGTTATTTTACAAACATACAAGTTATGTAAATGTGATAGTTAAACATAAAAAGTTATCTTGAACATATTCTCAAAGAGAGCAAAAAAGCAAATAAAAACAATCCATTTTCCAGGAACCTTATAAATTATTGTTCCTTTGATAAAGTTTATGCATGCTAGAAAAAGAGCTGGGAATGTGTAATGTTATTTGAAGTGAAAGGTGTTTGTGATTGCTGTGATTTATTTTTGTTACAATAATGCAGGTGCGTACTGGTGTATGTAGTGTCACATCAGTTTTAGTTTTGTCAGACATGGATCTTGTGTTTTTGTGCTTGTCTCGTTTCTAAAAATAGATTTGACAGTTAGTTTATTTAAAGTAGACTAGAATGAAGTTATGATATGAGTCAGGAATCACGATATAAATGAAACTAGGGCTTTCTGTTTTTGTTGAAGTGGCAATTGGACTAGCAGCTGTAAGGGAACTGTATATATAGATCAAACATGAAGGAAATAAAATTTTGAGTCCTTATACTCAAAAATTAGTTTATTTAAAGTAGACTAGAATGAAGTTATGATATGTGTCAGGAATAAGGATATGAACAAAACTAGGGCTTGCTGTTTTTGTTGAAGGGGCAATTGGACTAGCAGCTGTAAGGGAACTATATATATAGATCAAATAAAGGAAATAAAATTTTGAGTCCATATATACTCAAAAGTTAGTTTTCCCATGAGATCATTAAGTTCACTCCAAAAGAGCCCACAGTGATTCAAAATAGATAAAAATGAAAGACAATTTGATATCAAGATTGCGACTGATTTTTCTCTTGAAAGACTGAAAATTAGATGTTATACCCAATCCTGTAACAAATTGCCGTCAAAGTCGCAATGAGATAAGAAAATTACAGCAATAATTCAAAAAAGCTTTATTAACAATTCACAAAGAAGATCGGTCAAATTTGGAGTATCAGCAACTGCATATATTGATAATGTTTGGTCGACAAAACAAGACAGTACAAGAACAACAACACAACACCATATAAGGAAAACAGTACAATACAATCCTTTTATACCACATTTGATGTGTTCAGTACAAGACACAAATTTTCAGTACTCCAATGTCCAAGTTTTGACGTCAATGTGAGAACCAACTGAAAGAGCCTTGGCAAGGACACAGGAATAAAAAGAACACTTATGGTGTGGGTTTATTTTGGGTGTTTTGAGAATATTCTTATTTGGAAATGAGTAAAAAAAAAATTCGTAACATTAAGTACAGGGTCTATTTATATTATCTGATTTTCATATGTATTTTATTTGTATCTGATCTGTATCTATATCTTATACGTATCTTATTTTGATCTAATCTATTTGATCTGTTTATATGTAAAAAGTTTATTTTTCATCTGCATCTATTTTTTAACAAACATTTGTTTGAAAACGATAAAAATGAGTTGCCAAAATGACTAGAAAATGATGAAACAAACATAGCCTTTGGTACCAACTATTTGGGTTTTTTTCCAGTACCCTGAGGTCCTTTGTCTAGTTTCATACCATAAAAAATGATAGTAATGCTCCCCTTAGGATCAGTTCAGATGTGACAGTAACAGCAGTATCCTCCTTATATGATGTCTTGATCCTCTATAAAGACATGGGCACAACCACCCTTTGATTTTAAACACATTGGTTCGACAAAAAACATTGTCCTTGCCATGAAGTTTGAAGCAATTTCCCTTTGTGTGAACTTTTGTAGTAGACATTAGAAGGAGAATGAAGGCTTAAGGGAAACTGCAAAGAAACAATGGCAATGAAAGCCAAAGAGAAAGGAAGTAAAAAAAAAAAACAAGCACACAGCAAAGGAATAGAACAGTCCCAACAAAGTTCAGCTCCGATACCATGTGAAGAAATGTGGAGGAGAAATGTATTGTATTGTCTTATTTCAAACTGTACATGCACATAGCCCTCTATAGGTTTGTTTACAGCCACTAACTAAAGGGGGAAAAAAAAAAAAAGGTCAAAATGCATCATTTACAAATAAATTACAGCCAATAAAAATCAATTAATTGCAGCTGGTCAACTGGTAAAAAAATAAATTAATTGTGTATTTTTAAAATAAATACTGGCTACTGCAGAAAACTTTAAGACCAATTGCATAAGATTTTTCATCTATGAAAATGAGATTTACCCAAGCTGTGGTGACTGTACACTGAAGCAGATATACAAAAGGATTAAAGAAGATTAATAGCTGAGTTTGAGGATCTGCTTGAAACCACTCAAGCACTATCACCAACCCAGTAATTCACCCGTGCGGTTGCCCTAAAACCCAGTTTTCCAGCATCAAGTTAGTTATTTCCATCTTTCACACACTCACAATCCAAGTGAAAAGAAAATATATATATAGATCCATCACTTGTCATTTTCCATTCGCACATTACAAAATCCAGCCACATTCATGCTCCATCCATCAATTTGCAACAAGATCTTTATTGGATCCCAAAGTATAAAAATTTATTTTTGAGGTATGGAAAATTTTTCATGCAACTTCCCAGACTCCTTTGCTATTTCATACAATAGGTAAGTCCCCCAATCCATGGCTCCATTGAATTTATTAATCCTGCCAAAACAGTAGAGTAATATCTGCTCTGGCATAACTTTCCTCATGACATTGAGAGCTGTAATTGTTCTAGTTAGCTAAACTAGTTTTCCTTTTTCTGAATCATGAATTTCAGACACAAATCATTCTGTAAAATTTGAACCATTCATATTGAGTTTGAGTGATTTGTAGCCAAGTCACCTAAGGATGAATGGAAATTTGTCAAAGGTAAGCTTACATTGGGACTAGCTTCCAGTGAGCCAAAACTAATCATGTTCCCATCTTGGGCAGATTTTATAGGGATATCTCTCATATTTAACTCGTGACCTCTAGATATATATATAAACCTCAAGATGTTGCAAACAAGTCTGAGCTCTGATGCCAAAATGGGAAAAAGGGCTTAAAAGCTTCACTAATTTCATTGCTTTCTCCTATATATATGCAGAAGCTTTTAGCACAGATAAGCTACAGATAAAACAGGATAATCTTCTTCTTTTGTTTTTTGTAAAAATGAAACGGAGATGTTCTTTTTCTAGAAAAGACAATCCTAATATGCCACAAGATCAGCAGATGTGAGAATCATTGCCAAATGAATAACAATTTAGAACATAGTTCAAATCCAGCCAAAACTTAACTAAATACTCTAACAACATTTATTAACTTCCTATTGCATGTCCATTATTCTGATATTCTGATAGTGAGCATTAGATTGTAAGTCACTGACAAACAAATAACATTTTGGAACATAGTCTAAATCCAACCAAACTCTAACTACATTCTCTAACAATATTTTATTAACTTGCTATTACATATCCATTTATACTGATAGAATACATTAAATAGAGGCAGATAACAACAGGGAAAGAGTCAATAAATATGATTTAGAGGCCTTATTGGATGTCATGATTTATGGTGCTGCATTCATTGACTAACATTCAATCAAAATAACTGCTCATCAGAAACTTGTATTAACAAAATGAATTGGACTTTTTTTGAGGATAGGTGTAAAGAAAACATATTTGCTGCATATGATGCTACTTCCTACCACACAGCTTCCTGTGGACATCCAAGGACAAGAAGCATGGATATCGTTACTAGCTTCTAACCAAGGCCAGAGAAAGTGAGATAAAGATAACCAATTATATTTTAGCAATTAAATCTAACTGAAGGAATGGGTACTGGCTTTGTAGGAAAAAAATAAGGAACTTACAGAACTAGTGGAGATGCAGCCCTCTCATGCCACATAGGAAGACCTGTGACAGGGTCCTGCTTCAGATGAAACGTAAATGTTAAAAAGAAGACATGCCAACACTCTCAGCATGCGAACTCTAAATTAAAGGACTCAACTGTTGATTGGTTTAAGACAATGAAAATCAGATATAAAAATATCAAGAGCTTTGATAGTCCATAAAAACTAACCGTGTAAGGAATGGAGCTTAGATTTAGGACATTATTTCTCCATGGTCCCCAACTTTCACTAAAAAGAGGCCACATCCAATGCAGTACATCCTTCCAGCCAACCTACATAATCTTTTTAGGGTGAAAAGGCAAACCTAAATGATAGTAGATGCAAAGTAACATGACATTTTTTTGGGTTAACTACAGGAAATTTTCTGTCAATCATAATGTCAAAATTTAATAATGAAAACTGTTAGCAAGAGTGTCAGTGTAGTGTTTATGTTGATGATTGCATCTAGATTTAGTCATATTTCTAGCTAATTGATTAGCTTACCATCTGCTAAGACTATTCTTTATTTGATTCCATCTCTATGAAGACATGAAACCCTTAAAGTTTATTCTTTCATTTTTCTTTTCTTTTTTTTTTTTTTAAATGTAAGATAGTTAAACTCCTGAAACTCTTCATGATATCAAAGCACCAATCAATCCTAACTGATTTGCTCTTGCTCAAGTCATCAAGATGCAGTCCCCAAACAAGATCCTACAACAAAACCAGGAACAAAAGTTTCGCTCATTGGAGGATTCTAAGTCAGACCAAAATGCCCTGAGCAATCCATACCCAACCATAAACAATCAACATTGTTTATATATCCACGGACATAGATTAAGTGAAGTAAGAATACAATCGACCAGTGAAATTGGTCTTCAAATGAAGAAGAATGGTGGCTTTACCTAATGGGCATCACAGGCAATTGCTGCTGAGAAGTACAAAACATGGGAGTTGAAGTAAGTGATTGTTATGGCGTGCTAAATGATTCAATGCGATAGAATGAAGCAAGTTAGTATTGATGTAAACTTCATCAAATGTAAAATTGAAGAAAGGAGTTAAGTTCAATGCAAGTTTGTACCAATAGCCAAGAAGCTGACATACTAGACCTTCATTCTGAGTCATTCAAGTAAGTTCAAAATGATAGATATCTAATCCTTAGCTTAAGGGAAGTGTTAGCAAGGTTGCCAAGAATAATGTTTATGCTGCATACTACATGTAGGTTTAGACATATTAGCTAAATGATTACATTTCACTATGCTAAAATTGTTTTTACTCCTTTCTGTTTCTTTAAAGATGTGCATCTCCTAGAGATTTACTTTTAGATTCTTTCTGTTTTTGGTTCATATTTTACTTCTTGTGCATTCACATGTATGTGGTTTGATCATCAGTAAAGTAAGAGAGTTAATATCCTAGAACTCTCCAAAAATACACTGCAGCCAAGAAACTCTGACAAAGGTTACTGCAACAGTTAAATAAACATATAAGCTACCTTGCCATCTGGAGCATCTTGAAGATAATCATATAAAAGTGGAAGCTCTTTCATGAATCGATGCTCAAATGATGAAGGAGCACTGTTGCAGAAAGAAAAGAAGTAAATTTTACTCTTGATGCCAAAGTGAACACACAAAGAATGCAGCGTCTTGTTCCAATATTTGGCATGGAGACTGATACAAATGTCATATTTATTCTACTGTTAGGACAAACTCTCTTCACACTATATTCTCTGCCCAATAGAGAAACATTTTGGGAAAGGGATTCTTATGGAAATATGGAAGTTATACTCTAACTGAAGATAGATTTCCATAGCATATGAATTTTGGTGGAACAGAAGCACTATGAATCAAACCTCTAATGGACCTCATACATACTCTAGCAAGCAGAGGCTCAAGACATTTTGTACACTGCACACCTAGGTGCACTTATTTGCAATGGAAATGCCATTATCATGCAAAGGACAAGTCTGTGGCTGAGAAGAATCATTTTGACTTAATTAAGTTTTTTTTTTTTTTTTTTTTTCCTCTTTTTCCAATTATTAAGCTGATGAGTCCCGTTGGAAGACTAGTATTCATGGCACTCAAATATAACAGCCTTGGCAAATTATATTAAGTTGCAACAAGCACAAATCATCATTGAAAGAAAAACAAATAAAAAGAAAGAAGATGGTACTCTGGTGTTTATTTACCTGTAGGGGACAACATAAGGCAGCAACCACACAATGGATCTGAAAAAGTTCTGCAAAGCTCCAACCCTCCTGAGTGATAAAACAAAGTGATACTTTTCATGTCATTGTTCCCCTTCACATACTCCACACTTTTAGAGTAACATCGTTAGAAAAAGAAGTCTTCAATAATGGAGAATAAGAGTACTCATAATACTACTTGTCTTTGGAAATTTACAAAACCACTCCTTGAATTATTTAGTCCCTCAACAAACTTGGGATTTCTTGCTAGACCAAACTTAAAAATTTTTACCATAGATTACTAACATACCAGTGCAAATAAATTGATCACGATAAAATCACCCTCCATTACTGCTTCATTACCAAAAATCCTTTCAATTTCAGATAAACAGTCCTGCCGATGCATATTGGTTATGCTCTTCTTCTGCTGAGAAAATGATAGCTCTGCTCCTCATTAAATTAAAAAAAAAAACATAAATAAATTTATTAAAAAAGGGGGAAGAGAGATTGTATGACCATTTAAACTCTAAATATTTTCCTTGTGATTGATTTATCATTTTTATAGAACATGTATAAGGAATATATACACATGTCAAGTACAATAGACGAAACCTGAGTTTTCAGTATCTCCAAAAGGACTTAAAACAGGTGGTGATGAAATTGGTCTGTACACCACATGTTTTCTAGTGAGGGGGGAAATCAATTTCTGCCACAGCGGAAGTGAGACACAGTTACAACATCAATATCATTTAAATATACTATAGTCAATAAGGAATAGATTTTGCTCAAGATTTTCCCATGCAAATACAGGAAATTCTGATAAAAAGTCAAGATTGTGGCAATAAAAAACACAAAGAACAAAGAAGGATAAAAACAGCTGAAAGGCTCCAGATCAACAGGAAAAATAAAAGGGGATATATATAGGAAGGTAATTTGGTCAATCACTGTGTTGCATTTCAAGTTTCTTTGGCACATTGAAATACCAAGATATCAGGCATTATGTTTCCATTTTCGAGCTGTTTAAGCATGTTGAACTACAAATTTTGTAGGCTGCTCTTTAAATTTTCTCTCTCTTTTCTAGCTTATAGAGGTTTTTAACTTCCTTATGTGCGATTGCATTGTTTTTTACTCTTTAATCCAATTCTCCTTCTTCAATTACAATAATTATGAACTATATCCATCTGAAGATGCTTACGACATGTATTGGCATGGATATTTTGATTACTATCATTAATCATAAGTCACTACTTACTTGCCTTTGAAATTCAAAGAAGGGATCAAGTACAACTATTTTTTGCCAGTATCTTGCACAATGCCATACCCCACGCATGCATAGTTTTATTCAGAAGTATGTAAATTAGCCAGAAATAAAAAATCAAAAGATAAAGGTTCACATTATCTAAACTATGAAAAAACATACAGTAATATGGTACTACCCAGAAAAGATCATTGCAAAGTCCATTGAATCAACGGTATAAACACACCGAATTATAATCATTATCCAAGATATATGACAGCTTTTTAACATAAATTCCTTTCATAACAGTAATGAGGATTTTTTACCCATTATCATTTAAATTATTCGTTACCCTACTCCTTCAGCTATCATTGCTGTTGTAACTGTCGCTATTTTGTTCATACGAGTGCTTGAAATTCTACTCCTCTATATCTTCCATTTACTTTACAACTATATACATCACCACATTCAAGGGGAGATTAGTCTCAGTTTCTTTCGAGCTAACTTATTGTTATCACAAACAGTGAAACTATTCTTGTAATTATGTCATGGAAGTTCTTATTCAGATAATTTCACATGGAGTTAACGTCATGGCTTGTACCTGAATTTTAACAAAATATACAACTAGATAATGGGTCTGTTTGGATTGTCTATTTTTCATCTGTATTTATATCTTTTTTAAAATGATATGTGTAAATATATCCGATTTGCATCTAAATTTTATCTATATTTGTTTTATTTGATCTTTTGATGAGAACTGTCAAAATTTTTTTTTCTATATCTATTTCTTGATAAATATTTGTTAGCAAAAGTTTGAAAAACTGTCTGTATCTGCCGAAAAAAAGCCAAAACAAACAGACCCAATTTTCGTGCATACCAATGGTACCTCCATTAAAATTTTTTTAAATACTAAATTGATCAATTTCAATACTTTTTAGGCATTATATTGATCAATTTCAAATTTCAAGTACTAAATTGATCAATTTTGAAGTTCAGATACTTAATTGCATATTTTGCCAAAGTTCAAGTACCATTAATAATATTGTCCTTTCACGTGTACTGGCCACCAAATAGCCTGTATAGTACTTATCATGACCTACGCAGTCCCTAGATAAAGTCACATTAGACTCCAATCCTGTACTTAATATGGAAAGGATCCAATGTCACCTCCTTGTGGTGCTTTCATTTACTTAGACCCAAACCAATGCAGGAATTAGATTGTCTTCTTCTCAGATTCTTATCATATAAATTTTTTTGCCAGACCTGCACTTCTCATGGTTCACATCCAATCTTCAATTTCAAACTCATTCACAGTTAAGCAACCTATATTATGAATTCCTAAAGAAGCTAAAATCCAAATCCTATGGTTAGTTAGAGAAAATATTAAAATTTAACATTGTGTTTGGTCTACTAGTATAGAATATCACTCTGCCTTTATTACAATTATTTGATATATAAAAAATTAGTCAAAGAATATCTATCCCATGCGATTTTTTTAATTAAATAAGAATCACTATTCTCCCCTTTATTAGAAGAGTTGTTATTCCTCACATAATACAACTTTTTATTTGTATTTTCCAAATTCCATGATCATAAAACAAATATAGCACCAAAGGAATTACTATTCCATTCCAATTTTATTTTATTCCGGAACCAAAAAATCGTGAGCAAGGCAGTAACCAGATAACTGAAAATAGTGTGGAAGAAGAATCTAGAACCTCGTGAGCGGAATGAGTGATGAAAAACACGCTGTATTGCTTCAAATCACTAGCAAAAGCCGCAGCAAGTGCCTGCAAATGAAATTCAATGTGTGTGTGTGTGTATATAAAATTAAAAAATAAAAACCCTAAAAAGAATAAAAATGGAACTAACTTACGGCAATAGGATAAACATCGCCTTGGGTACCAAAGGCCATGAATACAGCAATTGGAGCTCTTGTCTTCCTACCATGATCGTGATCGCTACCGGCGCCAGACATTGATGATGCTCATGCAGAGTGACACGAGCACTATTTGTGAAAATAGAGCAGCTCTTTCCAAATGTCTAACGTATAAAAATAAATAAATAGATAGAGAGATAAATAATAATTAGCAAATATGAATGATATAAGTAAATCATATTGTCGTATGTAGATTGATAGTTTTTAACCTGGATAAGGAAAAAAATAATAACTTTCTCAAAAAAAAAAAAAAAAAATCACAGGCTCTCTGTTGAATCTCCCAATGACACTACATATAGCCTTTAAAAATCTAAATATCCATAAAAGATAACGTTTTTAAATTATCAAGTATTTAATGTGCTCCAATAACTCTTTCTTGCTATATTAGTTCCAATATTTAAACTATTGCGCCCTAAAGACTCGTTGCACCTCAAATTTGCCCCAAACAAGTCTTTATTCGATCGAGCCTTAAAATCAAATTATCGCACCCTCAGCTTTAACACATCGAGCCCTCAATGTGATCCTCGATCAAAGCTATGCATTTTTAAGCTTTGTTAAGTCTCAATCTTAAACTTGTTGCACCTTGACCAATAGACTTGTAGAGCCCTCAACCAACACCTCGATCAAGGCTATGCATTTCTTGAACTTGTCGAGCTTTGGTCTTAACTTTGTTGTGCCTTGATTAATTGACTTGTTGACTCCTTGACATAACCTTCGACTAATGTCTCTGTATTTTTAGCTTATCAAGCTTTGGTCTTGAGTTTGTTACGCCTTAGTGAGTGAAGCAATCTAGCTCTCAACTTATCCCTCAAACAGGGCTGTTTCTACAAAAATTTCACACAGACACGCAACACACACACATATACACATATTTGACTAATTAAGTGTAATTTACAATAGTTAAAAAGTTAACTATGTATTAGATTGTCTCATTAAAATCCACATTGAATATACGGGTTCAACAATAATAAATTTATTTATTGTTAATCTTAATTTGTTAAGAATAATACAAAAATATAATTTGTTAAAAATAATAATAATTCCTAATTGGACTAGGAATTCTTATGTTAATAAATTAATTTATTATTAAGTTATCCTTAAGAAGGTTAGGGGCACTAATGTTATTATTCATATTGATATTAGTATAAATAAGACATAAGAGGTTTTTTTTTAAGGTTAACGGCATGAGTTGTTGACATTAGACTAACAGAGAAAATCTGTGGACCCTAAAAGAGAGAAATACGAGAGTCGTGAGTAATTTTTCCAATCAGATCTAGAAGTGTTCTAGATAATATTAGCACGTAAAGGATTCTTTTGAAGGCATACTCATTCATGTAGATACCATGAGAGAGTTGTGATATTGCAATACCTTCAGATCTAACAAGATTGAGAATCGAAAAGGTATAATCCTATAGTTTGTAGAAGGTGATTAAACGTAGTGGCAATGTATCAAGTTTCCATGGAGTTCTATCATCATGTTACAATAATTAACAAAATATAATCCTTAGAGAGATGGCATTGGATTCATCATGTTGCTTGTAAATGCAATAGCCCTAAAATGGCTCTAACATAAACAAAAAAAAAAACTCCAAGAATAGCAACAATGAGACATTAAACTTATAATGGTTTTTGGTTGGTTATTAGTCCTACATGGAAGACGTCTTGAGAATGGACTTTTTATAAGATAAATTTAGAGCAACCCATGATTGAAGAAAAAGAGTCTATGGCAAAACTTTGGGCTTGCATTGTTGGTTTGGGCGGGCTTGGGCTTACATATGATTTTAAAACTATTTTAAAAAGTAAAATAATATTAATTATAATGAAATAAAATAAATTATAATGAAAAGTAAATAAAAATAAGTAAGTTGCCATGTCAGAATAAAAATATAAATAAAAAATGATAGGATGCCACGTCAAATAACATGTGTCCCATCATGACTAGTCTGTACATCCATGTCAACTAATGGTGTTAACTCCATTAGCTGAGGTATCAAAAATAGCCTTAAAAAGTTCAATGAAGTACTAAAATTAAACTTTTGGAAGTTAAAGTACTTGATTGAATTTTGGGTAAAGCTAAAGTACCAAATTCGACATTAACCCTATTTATTTTTTGTTTCGATTATATACAACGTATAAAAGACAAGCTTTTCAATTCGTGAATTATGTTCTTGCAACATGAACTCATGATGTTCGAAATAGAAAAGATAACGTAACGAGGGATTGAATTCATAAAGGTAGTTTAATATTTGCAAATCATTCTAAATTATCCATAATGGTGACTTGGATACGTAACAAGTGGTTTCGAGTTACAAATCCCATTTATAAACCACCATCACATCACAATGAAACAACACAATTATCCGGAGTCACCATGTCCACAACAAATATCAAATTTCTTTAATAACCGTTGGTTACCAATTCCAATTACTTTGGTCTCTTTAACATGCAGTGACACATTCTTAAAAAATGCTTTTTAGATATCTCATTAAATTAATAACCCTTACTATACTAGATATTTGCATACCTTTCTAATAGAAACTTTACGTAGAATAGTCTTCTTAAGCACATAAACTTTTTAATAGCTTATTTATTAAAAGTTACTATGTTCATGACAAATTTATTTGTTTGTTTTCTATTATTATTGTTGAAATGTATCATTTTTATTTGGATATTAACTTTAAAGGAAATAGTCATCCCTTGTCGGTTTTCTTATCTTGAATGTTTAATCTAAAATTCAATAGCCATCTACCTTTTAGAGCTCAACCCTGGATTAGATTTAATTCTCTACAAAGCCACAAATTAGTAGAGTAAATTGAAAACTTTAGGGTAGTCAAAACAAGAAGAACATTACAATTAAGACAGACTTAGATTTTGGTTTGCATTTCAATGACTTCGATCAACTCTCCTAAGGATGTAGTAGCTCTAATTTGAGGATAAGGAAGAGGAGAGGGAACGAAGGATAGACATTGAAACACATGGTGTCTCACAACATTTATTCTCCAACAATTATGCTAATAAATAATGGGATGATGGAAAAACTCATGTTAGATAATTACTTTTGTTAAGGGCAAAGCCTATAGAGGTGCATGGGCTTTACTTAATAAGTTGTGATATGGGATTTTAAATAGTAATGATTAAATAACCATAGTAATAATGATGATGATGAAATAAAAAGATCATGTCATATGTCATCTCATAATTGGTTTGTATGTCCATATCAACTAACAAACATAGTTAATTTGGATATTAAATTTAACATTTACTCATAGATAATTAAACTTTTCATGTTCATTTATGCTATTAAGATAACTCTCTTATGTTTGATAGATGACATGAGTAACATAACAATGATGTGACACTTCCTATTAATAGAAAAGCAACATGTGTTGCCATTTATGAATAAATAATTTATCCTTTTATATTCATTTATACTACTGCTAACTTCAATATGTCTATTAGATAACATGACAATGATGGGGTACTTCTATAAGATAGAAAAGTAACACGTGAATTTTTTTTTATTTATCTTATTAATACTACAACTATTATTCTACATTTTTGTGATTATTAGTGTCTTCACTATAATTAATAATATTATATTATTAGAACAAAGAAAAAAGTCCAATCCCATAACTCATTTAACATATACACGGAAAGCCCGCATACACCTTACAAATACCAAATTTTAATTATGAGCTCTCCAATTACTTATCACATACAAGACTACTTGTTAGGTTAACAATTTAAGACAATACAAAGTACCTATGCGTACTTTCCACTCAAGCGCTTGGCCGTATTAAAGCACAATATTAATCAAGACGATATTACTCTAAAGAGTAGTCTTCATGGCATATAATTTGACAATGTTTTGGCATTGATTTGATGTTGGTTTGATTGTTTTTCCCCTTCTCTCATTCTAGTAATTGCTTTTCCGCTAGACCTTTGGTTAATGGCTTTTATGCACTTGACTGTAGATTTATTTAGTGATAGATGTTTTTCCGGTTCTTTTAAATGGTAAGTTGATTTTTTATATTGCTTATGTGTAATGTCTTTTCTCTTTCAATATCAAGATTGACTCTAGCAAACAAATTCTTAAAAAGTGGAAAATATCTCAATTTTACCGTCCAATTCATTGGTCATGCATTGCAAATATTCATCAATGGGCAACTTGCAGATTTTTTGCTACAATCAAGCATTTTTATCTACTATTTGCAATGATGGATATCGTTAATGAGGGGGTGAAATTTATACCATGTTAGAAAGTAAATTTGCATGTTAAATTGTCATTGGGTTCTTGGTGTATCTTCTCAAAGTTTAGTCTGATATGCCAAATTGAGTTGGTGCAGTGAAATGCCATCGTGATAGTGCAATGAAATGATAAAATTAAACCTCTAATTGAAATAGTTTGCTAGTTGATAAATGCAAGGAAACTTTTATTTTGTTTCTAGACTAGTTTGGATTAATTATTACTCAAATACATTAATATGCAATTGAATAAATTTATAATTAAAGTAGCAAAGGTTAGACTATTAATCAAATACATTAATATGCAATTGAATAAATTTATAATTAAAGTAGCAAAGGTTACAAGACAACTAATGGGTTAATGTATTATCTAAAATGGGTTAGTGGCTTTGATAAATCCAACTCTCTTATAAGTATAGTAACACTAATTATAATGATGAATATAATTATGATTATAGTGATAATGATAATTATGATATGATATTTATAACAAGCAAAAGCAATAATTATAATTAATTAAATAAAAAAGATTATGCAATATTAAATATACTCTTAAATAGACTTGTTTAGTTTTGTTGTCTTGGCTTTCTACTAATTCCTCTATAGTTTATTTAGATTGAAATTGAAAATCTTAATTTTGTTTAGTTTTATTGTCTTGGCTTTCCACTATAATTCACCTATAGCATGCTTATATTGATGTTGAAAATCTTACTGAGGAGATAAAAAGTAGGGACTCTATAACATTTATCAATAGATTTGATAACACTAAGATCAAATAGACATTGGCATGGTTCTGGAATAGAATCGAACCGAAACCTGAACTGGAACCGCTGGTTGGTTTGAGTCTTGAAAATGAGGAACCAAAATCGAAACCATGGGAGACAGTTTTCTTTTTGGAATCGCGAAACCGTCTTTTTTTAAGTAAAAAAATGAATTTTATATTTTAATAAAATAAATTTTAAACTCAAAATAATTAATTGGTGGCTGTGGATTATGTGAGCACGTGGGTAGAAGCTCAAGCATTACCGACAAATAATGATTGGGTCGTATCAAAATTTTTAAGAGGATTATTCTCCAGGTTTGGTGCTCCCCAAGCATTAATAAGCGATCGAGGCACTCACTTTTGTAATGCTCAAATAGAAAAGGTGTTGAAGAAGTATGGAGTTCACCATAGATTGGCCATACCTTACCATCCACAGACGAGTGGTCAGGTTGAACTATCAAATAGGGAGTTGAAAAGGATATTGGAGAAAACTGTGGCCATTGACAGAAAGGATTAGAGTGATAAGTTGGATGACGCTTTATGGACACATCGAACTCCTTTCAAAACACCCTTGGGATATACACCATATAGATTGGTGTATGGCAAGGCATGCCACCTTCCTGTAGAGATAGAACATAAGGCCTACTGGGCTATAAGGGCTGCCAATTTAGATATAGAAGCGGCAGGTAAACATAGGCATCTCCAATTGAATGAATTGGATGAGTGGAGACAAATGGCATATGAGAACAACAAAATTTACAAGGACAGAGTTAAACAGTTGCATGATGCAACAATCCGTCATCCAAGGCAATTCAAAGAAGGAGATGCGGTTTTGTTGTATAACTCCAGACTTAGACTATTCCCAGGAAAGCTTAAGTCAAGATGGTTGGGTCCATTCATTGTGAAGAAAGCCTTTCCCCATGGAGCTATGGAAGTGGAGCACCCAAATAAGGGAAATTTCAAGGTCAATGGTCAATAACTTAAACTATACTATGGGACTCAAGAGGATTGGAAAAGGAAGGAGGAGTTCAAACTCCTAGAATTTGAACAAATGGTGTAGGACAACATCACGTCGAGCTGAAGACATTAAACAAGCGATTCATGAGAGGCAGCCCATGTCTAGTTTAATTTTGCTTTGTAATTTTAAAAGACTCATAGCACAAATTTTGTGTTTAGTAGGTTTCGTTTTTGTATTTAGTGTGTTTATTTTTTAGTTTTGGTTCATTTGGAGGAAGGCCAAGGACAGAGACATCATTTGATGGAGATAAATCAAAACAACTGTGGAAGATTCAAGTCAAAGGCATAAAAGCAGGAATTCAAGCACAGAGGAGAATGCACCATGATTACGGCCGTTGCACATCAGAGTAGGAAAACAGAGGTATTACCCTGTCATACACGGGCATAAGTCAGGTCGTATCAATTAAAAACAGTCGTAATTTGGGACGAATCAAGGCAGCAATTTCACAGAAGATATTATCATCCAAAATATCGCCGAATGTAAGTATCAATAATTTCCCAAGAAATTTACGGCTAGGTTTACGGTCGTAATCCAGGTATGCAATTCTCCATCTTTTCCACAATAGGTTTTGCGGTCAAATTTACGGCCGTAAGATAGGTAGTCAATTTATAAATTTCCTATAAAATGTTTTACGGCCTATCATACGACCGTAAACTGGGTGGTTTTTCAATGCATATTTACTCGAGGAGATTACGGTCTAAATTAAGGGCGTAATCTAAGCTGTAACCCGCCTCCTCCCATCTCTCTCTTCAATATAAAAAAAAAATTCCGTGGTCGTTTTCTCCATTTCTCTCTCTCTCTCTCTATTTCATGCCCTATTATACCTACACTCCTACACTTTCAAGGATAAATTTTTCTTGTTTTCTTGCACTCTTACAACATTTGGAACACTCATAAGGTATGATTTCTACTCCTTACTTGTATTTTCCATGATCATCGATAGTTTTGGGTAAGAAACTAAATTTCTTTTTAGGGTTTTTATTTTTGTTATGTTCTAAGGGTTTTGAAAGCATGTACATGTATATTAAAGTTTGTGTAGATTATCTATGCTTTTGTTTTTTTTATACATGTTTCCCACCAATTTAACCAAGAACCTTAATTTTTTTTCAAAAGTGATATGTTACAATATTTTTAGGGCTTTTCAAAATCTCAAGATGGGAATGACTTCATCTACTGATTCATAAATTTTTATGCATGTATAACATGTTTGAGCATGAGTTTTGTACTTTAGTCACTTAACCCTAACTGTTTCTAATGTAACCCCAAGTATACTGAAAACCTTAGTGTTCAAAATTGGGGGTTTGCAAGTTTTTAGTACCTAGGTGGTATAAGAAACATTTATGAAAGGTTTATAAGTACTAAAAACAAGTTTTTCGAATATCCCATGTATTGTGCCCATTTTAAGTCAAAATTTCCATATATGGTGAAGGATATTTGTGCTTGTGAGTATGTGTCACTAGGTACTAAGAGTGCTTAGTGAGGAATTTATTTTGATTTTAGAGATAACTTATGAGTGCTAGGTGAAGTTTTTCTTAGGACTCATTTTGAACTTACATAATATACTTTTTCTTCTCATAAGATGGCACCAAAGAAGAATCAATAGGCGTCTAAAGGTACCAAACGCTCCAGATTGGAACGTTCACCTCAAGGTAATAGGGGTACTAGCTCCAGTAGTACATTAAGACCGACGGCTGGGATGAATGAGAATCATTGCCTTCGATTTACCCATTTGGAGGCCAACAAGAGACTTATTGGTAATATGATTATAGATGAGAAGGTGCTGGGGGACTATGGGATCTTACAAGCATTTGAAAGATTGCTTCCCCAAGGTCCATGGCAAATTTCTTTACCTTAAAAGAAGACATGTATAGAGAAGTCACATTCACTTTCCTGGCTTCCTTCGAGCTCAGATTTTCAAGTATTCTTTAAGGCATTCATAACCAGGTGACATTCTTCGCCTTTGGGAAGTATTATGAGATGAGTATGATGGAGTTCATACGGGGCATGGGTATCTGCACGGACGAGGAGATCAATTCATCGGAGTTTTAGGGGTTGTCGGTCTCTATACTTCGAGAGGTTCAACCTTCTGAATTATGGTATGAGCTTGCAGAGCAGTCTAATTTCCAAGCTTGTAAGGCACGAGGATCATCCATCAAGTTGTTAAGTCACCATATCCTCCATTACATCTTGGTGCAGTCACTGAATCCTAGATTTGATAGCCCTGAAGTAGTAGCTAAGATGGACCTACTTCCCCTATATAGCATTATCAAGGCTTTTCATGTGAATGTTGGGGTTGTCCTGACATTTGGTTTCAGGAACCAAGCATCGGACTCTGGCTCAATCATTCATTCTGGGCCCTTTGTTACTCGGATTTTGAAGAACTTAAACATTTGGCCAAGGAATGAGCCTAGAGATCAGGTTGGAGCATCTATTCCTTTACCTATCGCTCCATTTAGTCAGTGGAGATACTCCAAGGTGGCAAGTCCAAATATCGATATTGAGGCTCCAAGTGAGTCAAGTGGCGCACCAACCCCTATTCCTACATTTTCCACAAGAAGTTTGGCTCTATTGGAGCAACGGATGGAAAGGCATGAGATCGAGCTGATTGCCTTGAAAGAAGAGCACAAGTCTATGAAACAGCTTATTCAAGCCAGATTTCAAGCTGTGTTTCAACAGCTTAAGATTCTTATGCTTAGCTGTTTCAGAACTAGCCCTACACGGGATAAATCCGGGCCAAGTCAGCCCCCTCCTATTGCCCTTATCATAGAAGAAATAACTGATCCTAGCAGGGTTCCAAAACAACTACATCAAGTACCTCCAACTCCTACTCATGAGAGAAATGAAGAGGGTAGTGAGAGTGGAGATGAGGAGTCCAGTTCAGAGGAAGAAGAAGAGGAGCAACAGCTCCAGCCTAGAACCTCTGTTAGGACAGCACCAGCACAACAACAGCAAATCATGCCAGTTCAAGCCCCACTAGCAAGTCAACAGGCACTTCCTCAACAAGTATCGTAGCAAGTCCTTAGTGGCTCTGATGGAGAAAGTGGAGCACCAAATCCGGCTCCATTGCTAGCGATGAAGATGATAAGGAAGAAGAAGAAGAGCCCCAGCTCCAGCTTCGATCCATCTTTAGGAGGGAGGCTGTTCCTGAACAGCAACCTCCTCCAACACTTAGGCAAGCACCCCGTCAGCAAGCAGCGCAGCAACCCTCTAGTGGATCTGAAGAAGAAAGTGGGAGTGAAGAAGACGAGGAAGAGAAGAAAAAGAGATCTAGTGGTGAGACCGATGATGGTGATAAATCCGGCTCTGGTTCAAAAGAAGACAGTGAAGAAGAAGACAAGAATGGCAATAAAGTGGCTGTTGAACCGAGCAATGATAGTTGCAGCACTGAGTGTAGGAGTGAAAAGGATCCGCATAACTAATCCGGCGAATCCCATTTCTTATTCTTTCTTTTAGTTTTATCTTTAATTTCTTTTTAGGAGCTTTTTGGCCTTATGTGTACTGTCAAACCTAAAGAGACTCCATTTTCTTTGTTTAGTTTCTTTTTCTTTTTTTTTTTTGTTTATGTTTTTTGGTTTTTTTGTGTGGTTGCAAGATCGGAAATATGGAGTATGGTATCGAATGACTATTGGCTTCTTCAACTGGAACTTTTGATGGAGCAAATTTTTTTAGATCAGGGCAGTTTCAGTTTCTTTTCTTTTATATTTTCATTTTTTTTATTTTATTTTATTTTTCCTCTTTGTTCTGTTTTAAGACATTGGGGACAATGTCCATCTCAAGTATGGGGAAGGGAACTTATATATGGAGTATGGTTATGACCTCTGTTTATCAAATTTCTTTCCATTTAAGAACGTTTTAGGAAAACTTATTCGATGCAAGATTACATGTTAATATCTCTCATATGAAGCAAAGTAACTAGGTGATTAATTTGAAAGTTATCAAATTCATTACTTGTTTATGTCCTTCCATTAACTTGTAAAAATTACATGGTAAAATCTGAATGGTGTAGTTTTATTTGTTAGTTAACTAGGAATTTAGGTATTGGATCAGTATAAAGCTTTAAGTAAGGGTCAATTGGTGACAATCCTAAACTTAACTTTTTGTATTTGTTTTCATTCAATTATCTGGTAAGACCAATTCTTCTCATAAGAACAATCCAAATTAAACTTATTAAAGCACATGCCCTGCTATTTAATTTTTTTTAAAAAAAAAGGAGTTAAGGATGTAAAGGTTCGATGGGGTCTCTTTAAAACTTGGTTACCTAAGGTCTTCCAGCATGAGATAAATAGACCAAGGAAATATCCTTAACAAAATAAATAGAGTTCAGAGAGTCTCATACCTCGAGTGATTAAGTCCGCGAGATGCCCTAAAAAGGGAATAACATCTATTAACTTGGGTGACAAACCCGGGATTATCGATTAAAAGCTTGCTACATAGGCTGCGAGATTCATTATAAACTGGACATTTAAATAAAGGGGATAAGGGTACATGGATGATTGATGGTTATCTAAACATTTATGATAAGAAATCAAAATTAGCTTATTCTCTTTTGCTTGGAGAATTTGTATCCGATTTTTATATGTGGATTCCTATTTAAATGATGAAGGTGAAGGCTAGATTATTTAGATTAACCTTGGAATTTTTGCAAAATTAATGGATGGACGCGTCATAACAAGAAAGGAAGGATTATAATGCATATAAATTGAAAAGTCACTTAGTGAACAATTTTAAACATAAATGAGAGATATTTATGTTAATCATAGAGGAATGCATCATGTATGAGTAGTTTTCCAATAACTTAGAAACAATTTTCTTTCATCAGCTTCTTGCTTGAGGACAAGCAAGGCTTAAGTGTGAGGAAGTTTGATAGGAGCAATTTACCATACTCATTTAGGTGAAATTATGGTCATTTATGTTCTAATTCTTGTTGAATTCAAAGATAATTGGTACTTAATTAGTGAATATATTCATTTCAGGTATAAATGTGATAAAAATCAAGTATTGGATAAAAAATCAACGAGGATTGAAGCTAAATAAGTCATTCAAGCAATATTACGACCATATTTATGCCGGTGATCCTCTCGGATGATACATAAAGAGAAATTACGGACCGTAACCTACAAAAGAAGAGAGGAAAATTTCGTTAGAGAAGAATACGACCTGAGATACGGTAGTATTCCAGAGCGTGATCTCCTCGAATTGTTTTATCAAAGAAGGAAACGGCCGTAAACTAAAGGAGAACTCTAGCACAGAGGAGATAACGGCCGTGATAGACAGGGTAGTGAACTGCAACATTTGTTCACCTGCGAGCTGCGACCATACTTGCACGCGGAATTGGAGACCATAGATGATTATGGCCCGTGTTCCGGCCGTAATGGCAGTTACAAATCGCTTTTTTTCACACCAATTTGTAATCAAAGTGTCTTTTTGAAGAGACATGAAGCCCATCTAATGCCTAACTTCCTTCATTTGACGTGTTGATTGGAGGAAAAACATATAAATAGTCCTACGAATCATAGAAAAAAAAAAAAGAAAAGAAATAATTGTGATAGAGTAGACACATTCTTTTTAGACAAATTCTCTCTTTGTTTCCTACTAACTATCTGTAAAAACACACTTCTGTTCCATCATCACTTGTGTTCGTGCAAGAGTGTATTTGTACTAGATTCTTGAGTGTTATTTAATCATTAAGGGTTGTTCTCTATCTTTTCTGTGTATTTTTGTATTTTATATGTATTGTTGTGTCTCCATGATGTGGGAGTAGTTTGTTAGGGCTTGTATAGCCATGTTTTAGTATGTATATGTAGGGTTTTATTGATACAAAATTTCGAAATTTTTTGTTAAAACGCAGCGGAAAAACGAAAACCCTATACCAGTATCCATGTTTCTTGATTAGATTTGAATAAAAAAAGGGTTCCTTGAATATACCTTATATTGATGCTTCAAAACGATCAGCAGATCGGATTTATAGGAACCGCAGTCTCGCAATCCCCTCTATAGTATTCACACGCGAAAGATTGTGTGCTAGCACTCAAGAACTCGAATTCAATTCGTGTTAGAATTATCTTTCTTCTTTTCTCTCTTTTAGGTTTGAATAATTTCTCTACCATCTAATGTGACGTCAAAGAGTCTGACCTAAAAGGCTGTCTATAGATCTATATATATAGACATGTAAGAAACCCTAAAAGAAACCCTAGAAGATATATATGATTAGATATTATTTAATATTTAATAAAATACATTATTTCATTAAATATTAATTATCTGTCATAATCATTTATTATTCTTAAACTATTTAAGAATAATAAATATAATAATTCCTATAGGTTTAAATATAAACCCATAATATATTTCATTCGTTCTTTTGTGTGTAACCCTGTAGGTATACCTAATGTTGGCAGTAGGTCATAAATACTTTTTAGACCTACAAGACATCATTGGTCTCTAGCAAGACATTATGTCTACTCAAATTAAGTGAATATCAGTAATCCGATTTTTGTCTGATCTATAATTTATGTCATTATCTTTTTTGTCACATGATATCTAGATTGAACATAAGACATGGAGAGTGTCATTCTTATATTGTTCAATTTTATCATTTCTCGATTTCCAAGTGATCTGATAATACAAATGAAATTGATCACACTATCAATTCATTTGAGCATGGCCATGCATTTCTCAGTCTCACTTATCGAGGGGCCCAGAGATATCTCTCTCATAACGAGAGGGACAAATCCCATCTTAATCACTCAACTTCCTCTACATTATATACATTATGCCTAAACTTAACCTTTATAATTATCCGATTAAAGACAACGTTTGATTGAGTTGAAACATAATGTTTCTTATGTTGGAACCTATGGTGATTCCAGGTCTAATGATACGTTGACATAGTTATTATGAAAATCACTTATGACAATATTCCATGTAGTGATCTCATAGTGGGTCAGTTCAGCTCACAGTCATCTAATATGTGCCTATGAGTTTCATTTGTATCATCATACAAATAAACATCCCATGTTGACCAAATAAAAAAAAATCATACTAGATTTAATTCATCATCATTCCCATAATAATGAACATTTAGGAACATTTAGAATAATAAATTATTCATGGATTTCCATTATAAAATAAATATGCAAACAATATAAAAGAAATGCCTCTGTTTATTTATATATATATATATAAATATAAAATGACAATATCCAGTAATTGGCTTAGGATACAATCACTAATAGTATATACATGGAATAATTGCTAATGTTATAGAATTCACTAATCTCTATAGTAAGTTAAAGCATGTTAATTCTAGGTAGTGCACGACTTAGGGTGAGACCAGATTTCCATAGAATGCGATTGAGAAATCTACCTATATAATAGATCTAAGCTATAGGGGGAGGTTGCTCATGATGCCAAGAGATAGGGTTATGAAACCTTCTGCATGTGTAATTGAAATTACCATTGGGATCATTTCCTTAATGCAATTCTAGTCGGCTGTTAACTAAAAAGAGATTTTAGTTCGATAAGGCTAGGATTATGATTCAATAGATTCGAGAGAGATATTGAATTAAATGGTGAAATCCCGCAGTTAGGAAGGATATACAAATAACGAAGATGTATTACATGTTAACTCATTAGTGAAGCAAGTCTGATTTGTTTAATTGTGAAAGTTACACTTTGTTGTTAATTCATGTTATAATATAGTTTAGTTGTAATTTAGTCTATTATTTTATTGTAAATCTTGATTTGATTCACTTGCTAGATAATAATTAAGAAGGTAAGTAGTAGTATTTGTTGACGGCCCCGAGGAATACGACCCTATGATCTAATCCTATAATGCAATTGATGGGTGCAGTTGCCTAAAGTTATCCTAAATATAGGAAGGGATTATCGGACTAAATTAGTAAACGTATATTACACCAGGATCATAGGGTTAAGGTGGTAGCATGTCAGTTGAGAGGTGGTACGTCAGCCTGGTGGGAGAGACTCTAGAATAGGAGGTACCATGAAGGTAGGTAACCGATAAAAACCTTGTATTGGATGAAGCAGTTGCTATAGTGGGATTTTTTACCTCATGATTATGAACAGATCATTTTTTAGCAAAGCGGTGTCGCTAGGGATAGAGGACCGTGCATGAATATACCGTAGATGGCGAAAAAAGAATAACCTAAGGGAGAGTGAGGGTCAGCAGGTGGCTAGGTACTTAGATGGGTTAAAACTACATATTTAGGATAAAATCGGAGTCGATGTTCTTCAAAATTTGAATGAAGCTAAAAACATGGCTCTTAGAGCATAATTGGTGTTGCAGGAGGTGAATAGTCGATTTGATGGTGGTACTAGGAGATTTGGGGCTGAAAATTCAAGTAGATCCATAGTTGAGGAGAGTAAGACCATCCCGGAGATACGAGGAGGAGTTAGTGATAAAAGGGAAGATAAAGCAGTGGGCAAGAAGCCAGTAGAGACAAATGATATGCCAAAAGAGAACAATCCATATGCAAAGCCTATTTTGGGCAAATGTTGTCGTTGTAACTAGCTAGGTTATTGGTCAAACGATTGTCCTAATAGGAAAAGTGTGAATATTATGAAGAGATATGTTGTGAGCCTAATGGAGATGATGAGTACTATCCTTAGGAAGAGGAGGAGATTAAGCAGACACATGATATTAGGAAGCTGATGTTGGCACTTAAGCAAGAGGAGGACACCTAACGACACTAGTTGTTTTGCAGCAGTTGCACAATAGATGAGAAGGTTTGTGATATGATAGTTGATGGTGGAAGCTACAAAAACGTCATTGGTAAAGAAATTTTGAAGTAGTTGTAGCTACTTGTGGAGAAACACCCTAATCTATATACTGTAGGGTGGATTAAAATAGTTGAGAGAATTGATGTGAAGGAGATGTGTAAAGTATCATTCTCAATAGGTAAGTATAAAGACAAAATTTGTTGTGATATAGTGGAAATGGATGCATGTCTTCTGCTGTTTGGGAGGCCTTAGTAGTATGATGTAAATGCCCAATATGTGGTAAAAGAGAATGTATGTAGATTAGAAAAAGAGGGTGTAAAGTATACTTTGCTACCTTTAAAGATAACCAATCGTTCCAAAACCGTCAAGATAAGGGGACACTCTTTTCTAACATCACCATTCAGAGAGAGAGATGGGGAAGCCATGAGGAAATCTAGAGTTGTGCACACATTCATAGTGAAACATAAGTCAGGGTGCAGAACAAAAGAGCTAATGCCCTGAGAAGAAGAGCTGATGTATTCCCTTTCCACCCAGATGATACACTTTTACGTTCAGAAGAGAATTCAAGGTCAAGTTCTTCTCAGGTGGGAGAAAATGATGCGAATGACCTAGAAGGCATATATTTGAACAAGAAAGAGTTGTTCAAGAATAACAGAAGAAAGCACACTAGGCCACCAAGAAAGCCGCCGACCTACAAATTTACGCCACCGGCCTTTAATTATACATCGTCGACCTACATTGTTTGTTTCGCCAAAGGTTGCTAGCTTTCATTTATTTAATGTTTGTTTTTTAGAGTTCTCTATTTAATAGTATAAAATAGTCTTTAGGTTTGTCTTTTCCATTCATAACATTTTTATATGCTTTTTAAACCATAATTGAGAGAGTTTTTCTCTAAAAGTTGCAATTCTTTGCAAATTTTGTGTTCTAAAAATCATTCGGTGAGCTGATTTCTATTATTTACGCTTTCGCGCTACATTATACTTATAGCGAGTGCCTACTTTGGTCCATATCTGCTACTTCGGTTCATGTATATTATTTATAACGAATGTCAATTTTGGTCCATATCTGCCATTTTGGTCCAAATATGCTACTTCGAGTCAAATATGTTACTTATATCAAGTACAAACTTTAGTCCATATCTTCCATTTTGGAACAAATGTGGTATTATATTATCAAAATGTGCTCTTTTAAGTATAGTGAGTACCAACTTTCGTCCATATTTGTTTTTCAGTACAAATATAATATTATATCATAAAAATGTGGTACTTTAAATAATTGATCGCCAATTTATTTCAAGTCGCCAATAGGGACTTGCATCAATAATGTCTTCTTTTTGGCTGTTATAGGAATGTGTCATATCACGACAAGAATATCAATAAAAAGGAGAAAAGGCTTAAATAGGTAGTAAAGGCCTTGTGTAATATTATATATATTATATATATATATATATAATGAGTAATTACTAATGATTTTCTAACACATGGCCTATGAGTGGTACTAATTTAGAAACTCTATACTACCTCATCTATATGTTAAAATATAATTGGTAGTTACCTATTACTATACATATGTATGATGTGTACTTCCGATAAATATTTTTATCAATAAAAGGGGAATATTTGGCTGTAAAATTACTGGTTGGTTGGTTTGTTTAAATCAAATAATAAAAAATAAGGTTAATGTCGAATTTGATACCTGAACTTTGACGAAATATATAATTAAGCAGCTCAACTTTGAAATTAAACAATTTCGTACCTAATTCAACTTTTTATACTATTTGAACTAACGATGTTAACTCTGTTAGCAGACGTGGCATATTACTATTTTTTCATTTTATTTTATCATTATAATCATTATTTTATATATTTTAAATAACATTATTATCACTATATTTTTTATTTTATATGTTAAAATATCATTAGACTATGATCATTATAATTAATGTATTTTATTTATAAAAGGATACAAAAGGAGATAGGACTTATGAATTCACAACAAACCCATTAAAGTAGCACATAAGTCCATCCTTGACTTTGGTTTTCTCTTCTTTTCATTATGGATTTATCCCACATTTTAAATAGAAAAGATTATTGATGAATTACCAATGTGGGACCATGACAGCATCCTCCTATTGGCCATTACTCTTATTTTATATATTGATTTGCAATACAAGAGCTAATTTCTAGCAACTTAACCGGAATCTTCCAGAATGCTGGCTCATTTTCTTTATTTCTCTCTTTTTTTTTCTCTTTTTAATCTTCTTTTTCTTTTCTCCTTTTTCTGTGTAGCATCTATCTAACTTGATCATTCACTCACATCACCTAGTGATACTCAGTTTCTCATTAAATATATATATACACACATATATGTTTTAAAACTTTATTCCACATGGGTAAAGGGTAGGAAGAAGCAATGAAGTAGCAAGACAAATAAATTATGGTAATAAGAATAGACCATTTAGTGATAGGGAACTACATAGGGCAGTCAAGACATTTCTATACATATGATAGCTAACATGAATTTTTCATAAGTATTTAAAATCATTATTATTCCCAGTCAACTGAATATCATAGGAAAATTCTTTTACTAGGTTCCTGCTTTTTATGCACCGAGTACTTGTAAGTCGAAGTCATCTACTGTGGTGTTTAGTCTTTTCTTGGAAGGGCATGCTTTGCTCCAAGAATTCAAAGTACTTTCATTATCTCAAAGCTTGAACTATGATGGTTCGGAAATTGAGAACTAAGGCCATTGCCGAGAAATCAAGTTCTAGTGATGACCGTGTGTTCGTACAAATCTCTTAAATTCTAAAGATGAGGTAAAAAAATCACATTTGTTGATCTTTATAGCAATTTTAATTCACTGATGGGGACATTCTATTTTGGAAAAGAAAAACACAAGTGAAAGACTTGTTGTGCTCAATGAGGAAGACTTGGGCATTCCATCAATCATCTCATGTAGCAAAATGAATTCGGGGAGAGAGAGAGAGATTTTGCTATCCATAACAAGTAGAATTGCTCCTATTGAAAAACATAATAAAACTATAATGCTTTTGATTTCTTGACGAACAAACCCAAGATACAACCTTTTGTTATTTAAGGATGGATAGGTGTATTTATACAATAATTGTCCCACATTGAAAACATATTGTGAAAAAACCTTATATATAAAGAGCAATTAGATAAGACCAAGGTTAAATAAGCGACACCTATAAGGGTTGTAATGGGATTGGTATGTGTTTTTTGATGAGCTCCTCAATCAGGAAGCCTAACTTTTTTTTTGTAAAAAAAACATTATAATGTAAAATATAAATTTTTTAATTAATTAAAAATATAATAATTGTAATAAAAAATATAAGAGTGGTCACGTCAATTAACACATGACACGTTTTTATTGGGTGTTTTAATTGCACATTTCTGTAAAAAAGATAATTTATCTCTAGTGTGATCCACTTGTTCATGTTTGATCTTCCCGGAGTGATGTCCAAATCTGACATGCCACAGAATGACATTATTATGCTGTCCCAAGCTCCTATGGAAAATCTTGGACAAAGCTTATTATAAAGTAGGATAAAGACTAAATACTCGAGACACTGCAATAATAGCATCTGTGCTAGTGCGAGCTTGCACACTCATACCAATAATCAAAACCACGAGAATATTAGCTAGCGGAATATATTCATGTTAGTGTATGAAATTTATATAACATGGTAATTGTACCATCAAAGATAAAATATGAAATAGTCTTAGTTTATTTAATCCTCTAAAAGCAATAAAAAATAATAAAAGATACATAAAAATAAGCGAGGATTGGCACGTCAACAATTGGTGGAATGGCAACACGGGTTGATTTCATTTATACTTGGATGAATAATGATATGCACCATGCATTTGATCTTGGTATGTGGGTTGATTTCCATTGGTGTTGGTGGACGTCAAAATGGCTCCATACTTTTAACAATATATATTATATTGTAATAAATTTAAAAAATGTGAAACTTTAGGGCATGTTTGTTTATCTTTTTTGAGTAGATACAGATATTTTTTTTAATCTTTTTGTTTATTAAAAAATATATATATAAATAAAAAAATTAATAATTTTTATAAAAAAATAAAATATAAATATAAATTAAATATATTTATATATATCATTTTGATATAAATAAATATGAATAACGGACTATCCAAACATATTTTGTTTTTCTTCTTGCTTTCACGTCTAGCATGATATATAAAAAATTATTGAATCGTTTTCTTGGGAAGTAACCTCTTGGCCATGTGGGAATGTGTCACATCACATGAAGCACCAACAATTGCACTAAAAAAATATTCTATAAAGGAAAATGATTCTGTGATGAGATTGACTGTTGGTCTTGGTCAATGTATTTGAATAATATAAGGTAATATATGGATTATATAATTTATGATTGATCGAAGTATGGCGTGGTAACCAAGTGATCAACTAGAATTATTTGTGATCTCAAAATGGGCCCAATTTGTAGTGTTGACGCGTTGAGGATTGCATTATGCTTTGATATTCCAGGACAGAGGTTCAAATATGACGTCAGCCTTTATAATTTTAAAATAAGGCATGATTACCTGGTTAAATAAAAAATAGAAAAGAAAGAAAGAAAAAAAGCATGGTTAGTACACTTATTACCATGTTTATAATATAATATTTATATACCTAAAAGCTTTTATAGAGTCTTTAAAATATCACATTGACAGAGAAAAGTTTCACTTATATTATTATACATCATATGTCCTGATAAGTGACATATAAGTATTAATAATATCGTGATATGTGAATAACTTTTTAAATACTTATCTACTATCATTATTACTATCACTATCACTTGTCATTATTTTAATGGTATTTCCACATCACTCATCCGAATACGTGATGTGTTAATATCAATGAATTTTTTTTCAAATCAGTATTTTAAGAACATCTTTTTTCTAAATGTTTTTATCATTTTGTTCCTAAAGTACTTTACATGAGGTACTTTGCATCATTTTAAGTTTTATGTTCTCATATTTTTACATAATAAACTAACAAACTAAAAAAAAACATTTAAAAAGATGGGAATAACCTTATTTTGCTAAGATTCTTAGCAAAGGGTCCTAAATAGTTGAAAAAACTCCTCCTATCCTATAAGACCTTAAAAAGTAAGATCTTTGATATATGGTTTCGTGTCAAGAATCCATGAATGACGATGCTCTTACACATAGTGTGCATTATCTACCGTAGTCTTTTCTGCTTAAAGGATGCAAAGTAATCCAATTAATAATGTCTTAAGTTGGAGAGGCAAAATCACTACAAGAAAACTGGGCTTTAGGACAAAAAATTCTGTCTCTAAACGTAAATTTCCGTCGTGAAAACCATCATCGCGGATTGTATTTTTCAAATTATAACTATATTTTTTAATTTCCGTCGCAAATTTTCTGTCTCTAAAGGCTTGTTTTCTTGTAGTGAATCCTTATTAGAATGGAAAAATATTGAATGGCTAATATATACCATATGTATATATGTGGTAAATAACTACTAATTATATTTTAAAATATGTAGAGGTGAGCAAATAAGCTTGGCAAGTTGGGTTAGGCCAGCTGACTTAGGCTCGCGAATAAAACATGCCATAATTTTTTAGCTTAGGCTTGGCTTGTAGGCTAAATGGGCCAAAGTAAATTTATTTATTTTTTAATATATTTTTTCAATTTTTATTTGTTTATGTTAATTTGTGTGGCAATTGGAACATTTAAGTATTTTAGGGTTTTATGATTGATTTTATCACTATTTCAATTACTTATATATGGATATCATAGTACATTTAAACCAATACATACATATTTAAAAAAGAATGCTATAATGGATGTGATGTGTGTATCAATCTATCCTCCTACATAATATGTCATAAATGATCACTAATATGTTATTATATTAGTTTTTTAAACTTGAAAATTTAGGTAGCTTTTAGATTTTTCCTCTCTTTTTTTCCTCAAATACTTTAATCCTTAGGCTAAATGGGTTGTGTAAAATCAACACTCTTTTAAATGATGAAAAAAAAAAGCCACGGCCCTTTTTTTAAATGGGTAAATAAGCTAACCTAAAAGGCTTGACCTGTATGCCTAGCTCTAAATATATGTAAAAGATAGTAGATAGTTGCTAAAATAACCATTAATATTGTTTAAAAATAACTAATATTTACTTACCATATGTATATTATTGACCTAACCCTTACTCCATTAAAACTTACAATAGGATCGAGAGTCCATGTGGGACGCACTGATAATAGCATCTCGCTTATTCGGCTATAATATTTATTTTAAAATATATAGAATTGCATATTTCATCTATTTAACCTTTCAATATTCATGAGTACTCAAAATCATGGTTTTCAATTCCCAAATATCACAAAATCACATTCTAATAACCTATAAAAAATTAAGAAAACATCATCTATAATATTTACTCTTTAAATAATCTCACATATAATATAAAGTCATTTAATTAATCTATTATTTTTAACACCCATGATATGAATAGTGTCCACAGGCAAATCTATATGTACATAAAATTTGTTCTCAATTGTTTTTCCTCCATCCAACGATGTTTAAAATGTTGGATGGCCTTTACACCGTACCAATTCTTTTCAAATTTGATAGGAAAATACTTATATTTTTTTCTATCTAGACAAGTAAATAAAGTTCATGATGATTGTTTCTTGATAAAACATATGTTATTCCATGTTTTTCTTTGAAATTGTTGTGTGAAAGTTTGAGGCATGCTGAGTATATTATCTTTTAAGGATAATCCATCAAGCACTCCAAATAGTAATGGTTAGAAAATTTGAAATAATCCTCATATTATTTACATGCAAAAGGATCCACCAATTTGGTTAATAAGCCATAAGATCGAATAGGTTAATAAATTAAGGTAAAGATGTGACTCTAAGTAATATTGGACAAAAATAAAATACACGATTTTTATGTGCGATAGATTTTACTAAATTTAAAACTTTCAAATAAAAGTGAAAGCAACTTGAATCAGGATGCAATATGAGGTAGCAAGGTTAGACATCGTCAACCACAAGATCAACTAATATGCGTAATGGCAAGGGCAGCAAAATAGGCACCTTCATGCTAACACTATAAAGTATCTCATTTTCCATATAATCCTGTTAGATCTTTCAGATTTAAATTCTTGGCCCAATAGAATTTCTTTAAATATTCTTCAATTTCGCAGACCTTTCTCCCGTTGAATCCCCGCATATCAGTATTAAATTATTACCAGATCTTCAATTTTCCGATCCTACATTTAATCTTGAGATTTTTATCAATTCCACTTAAGCATATATGATCAAATTGTGAAATAAGCCCAACCTATAGCCTAACAAATTGTCCATTTCTCCATATATAGGTCAAACACAGAAAGGGCTGATGGAGACAATACTCTAGGAGGTAGACATATTCAATAAACATCCATGCAACATTTTGTCTTCATGATTTATATCTTGTTGTCTTTTCTCGTGATTTTGCCTAAACTTGATAAGATGTATAACAAATTAGTTTTCAAAAAAGAAATTTTTGTCGGGCTGCTTGTGGCTAGTGCTATATACCTAAGAGGCCTAATCAGACTTACTTATTTATTTTGAAGAAAATAATATTCTATATAATCTCAAACCTTCTAACAAAAATTTATTCTTATTACTAAACAATTCATTGAAATCTTTCTCTAGTTTTATTAATATAACTGAGAATTACAAGTTATTCCTTGAACTTTCACTTAAGGGCTATCTCTAGTTCGAATTTGGCAGAATTGATTGAGATTGCTGGACCGGATTTAGTGTGTCAGGGCTTGCAAAAGAAAAGATGGTTAGTGGTACGATGTGACCACTCCAATACTTAAGTCCATAAAGCATGTTAGAGGCGTAATAAGTATAAACACATATGGGGCAACATTACTTTTCTCATGATTCTGAAGGACATATTTATAGGCAGGTGATCCCTAACAGTTACTCATGTAACGGGATAATGGGATAGTGACACAGGACGGAAAGCGTGAAAATAGCAGGAAATCAATAATAACGATTGAATTCCAAATCAAGATGCAAAGATTGCAACTTTGTCGAGAAAGACTCTCAAATTGAGTCTCAAATAAGATAAAATGTTCTAAAGAACATAAACTAGGGTTTCTGGACTATTTATATGCATAAAAGGTTCTAAAAACGACAATAAAGAAAAATAACTAAGATAATTAAAAGCTGGAATAAAACCCAAGCTTAAAAGGCGAAACGTCGGGCGGTCTAAATGTAGGCCAACAGCATATATCTCTAAGCCGACGGCTTATATTCTTAAGCCGACCGTTTATTAGCCGGCGTTGCAAGTTCCCATCAAGGTCGGCCTTTTAAGGCTGGCAGTCTTCATTCATGTGCTTCTGGGGTCACTTCTTCGCCGCTTCTTTGCTCATAAATGCGTCGGCTATCTCATATACGCCATTCTCTCCTACTTGCAAAGAACTCGACCCCGAGTTCTCATCCGGATACAAATATAAGTCATATGGATAGAATGTGAGTGTATCAATCATCTTGTTCTGCATTATTGACTTGTGCTTCTGCTTGATAAGAAATTCCTGCAAGACCCAATCCATTGCCCACGCCACCTTTGCCAAGTTGAGTCTGATCATTCAGATGCTTCAGAACACCGCAATTTGAGTGTAGAACCAACTCCTTCAATATTTCTTTCACTACTCCTAGTATATCTTCATTATTCTCCTCTTTTGCTGCCATGATTTGTCTTAACATGAGCAAGTGCATAACTCGAGGCTCCTTTATCTCTCTTATTGAATGGATGTTAGTCAAAAAAGAGTGCCCACCTGATTTGATTGCTTTAGTACATTTTACTACCTTGCAGGGGTAGCAAAGTGTACTTCATACCACCCTTTTCTAACCTGTACACATTCTCCCTTCCCACATACTAAGCATCCACATCATATTGCCAAGGCCTTCCTAGCAACAAATGACACGCCTCCATATCCACTATATCACAATAGGCCTCATCTTCATATTTACCTATCGAGAATGGTACTTTACACCTCTCCTTCACATTAATCCTTTAGCTGCTTTGATCCACCCTATAGTGTATGGATTAGGGTGTTTTTCCACTGGTAAACCCAATTGCTTCACAACTTCCCCATCAATAATGTTCTTACAGTTGCCTCCATCAATAACTAGGTCAAACACCTTCCCATCTATTGTATACCTAGTACGAAACAACTGGAATCGTTGAGTGTTGTCCTCCTCCTTAGATGCTAACATCAGTTTCCTGATCACATAAGTTTGCTCAACTTCTCTATCTTCATTATAGCACTCATCATCACCATCAGGTTCACATATCTCCTCATCCCTCTCAACTATGTTGACTCCTTTCCTATTAGGGCATTCATTTGACCAATGACTCGGCTAACTGCATCTATAAAGATTACCCGAAATTGGCTTAGCATAGGGATTATTCTGCTTTGGAGTGTCTTTAACCTCAACGTGCTTTTTACCAATAGCTTTGTCATCTTTTTTATCACCACTCATGCCTTGTTTCTCCTCAATACTGTCATTCTTTTCAACCATAGATTGACCCAAATAATCATTTCTGAATCTCCTATTACAATCATCAAATTTGTTACCCTTCTCTTGCCACATCAACTTTGCTCTAAGTGCCATATTCTTTGCCTCACTCAAATTCCTCAAAACATTGACTCCAATTTTATTTCGAATTTGGAATTTTAACCCATCAGTATATCTAGCAACTTGCTGACCCTCACTCTCTCTTAGATCATTCCTCTCTGCTAACCGCATGAACTCAACAGTATATTCATGTACAGTCCTCTGTCCCTGATGACATCGTTGATACTATTGAAATAGGATCTGCTCATAATCGGGAGGTAGAAAATCCCGTTGCAATAGATGTTTCATCCTATACCAGGTTCTCACCGGTTGCTTACCCTTACGGTATCTCCTGTTTTGTAGTCTTTCCCACCTGCAAGCAACCAACCTCACCCTACGCTCCTCCGGTATCTCTATATAGTCAAAGAACCTATCTATCTCAACCAACCAGCCTAGAAACTCCTCAATATTTAAATTACCATAGAAAGAAGGAATATTTACCTCTAGGAGAAAATCACCGCTGTTGCCCTGGTCGTAGCCATAGTGTCCCCTCTGGTATCTGCCACCACTCTAACCGTATCTCCTTCGTGGTTGTCTCTCTTCGAACAAAAACTCTCATTCCTCCTTTGAATCTTCATCAGAAATCTGTGCCCACTGATTTGCTATGGTAGGTCTATTGATTGGACCGCCAAAGGCTTCTTTTACCCCTTGTCGTCTTCTACCAACCTCCTTACCTCCATTAACAACCTCTGCCATTACATCAAAATGCTGGACTAAATCCTCAAGATGATCTTCAATCAGTAACCTCCCTACCTCCATTGACAACCTCTGCCATTGCATCAAAATGCTGGACTAAATCCTCAAGGTGATCTTCAATCAGTCTGATTCTCTAATCCTTGGCTTCATTTATCGCCCTAGGAATCTCAACCCTATGGACTTCTGAATCATGGACACCACCACGAGTACAATTGCTATCAGCACCTTCTCCTGAATACATCTCCTCAGGATTCTAACCTTGCTTTTTATACCAACTGACGTAGGACGGAAAGCATAAAGATAACAGGAAATCAATAACAACAATTAAATTCCAAATCAAGATGCAAAGATTGCAACTTTGTCGAGAAATACTCTCAAATTGAGTCTCAAATAAGATAAAATATTCTAAGGAACATAAACTAGGGTTTTTGGACTATTTATATGTATAAAAGTTTCTAAAAACGACAATAAAGAAAAATAACTTGGATAATTAAAAGCTAGAATAAAAGCTAGCAGCTTAAAAGATGAAATGTCGGGTAGCCTAAATGTAGGCCGGCAGCCTATATCTCTAAGCCAGCCACTTATTAGTCAGCGTCGGAAGTTCCTACCAAGGCCGGTCTTTTAAGGCCGGTAGCCTTCATTCTTGTGCTTCCGGGGTAGCTTCTCGGCCACTTCTTTAGTCATAAACGCGTCGGCTATCTCATCTACATCAGGTAGTGGGTGGTTGATGATAGTTACCGTAGCATTAATCCACATTTAGCCATATTAACCTTGAGTGGTCACGGGGAATTTGTTGAGTAGCCTTTGATTGGGACTTGCCTAGTTATAGTATTCGATAGTTAACATCTTAAAATAAGTGAATTAGTATTGCTTGTCTGATTTTGGATTGGCTAGATTAGCTTGGGTCTAGGCCTAAGGGGCCATCTCGGATGGATGATAGACTAGACTTGGCTTAGATTTAGGAGACTCATGATCCTTATTTGACCATTAATAGAAGTAATTTCACCTTAAAAGTTTTCAAAATGTACTTTTAGACATTTTAAACTTTCAATAACTGACACAATTAACATTTTCTGTTAAAAAAAATACACTTTAAAAGTTCAGGGGGCAATTTGCAAGTTCATCTTTTTTAAACAAAAAATATAAATTGTTCTTAACTGTATCAATTATTAAAAGTTGATAAGATCCAAAAGTGTACTTTAGAAGTTCAAGGATTGAATCCACACATTGTTGAAAATTCAGAGATAGTTTGCAATTTCCACTTAATATATTGTTTTCTAATTCTGCGAACAAATTCAATCTCACAGGGTTAGCTATAGAGTATATTTTAGCTCTATTTGGATGGTTTATTTTTCATCTATATCTGTATTTGTATCTGACCTACATCTGTATTTTATCCGTGTTTGATCTGTATCCGTTCTTGATAAGTAGTTTGTGCACGTTAATGAAACAAATGGACCCTATGCCTGCTTTCCCTCATTGGATTGTTTCATAATTTGGCTTGAGAATATCAAACTTGCGATTGATGTAGATTAAGTTTTTGTTTTTTAATATATTAATTAAAGTAATGATTCATTAGAAGTAAAACTATTCGATATTTTGCCATAACAAACACCATACCCATTCGACTAAAGAATTACAGAGAACTAATATTTTATTTATAATCCTGTCAACTATTTCAAGGGGATAAGAATAAGCTTTTAGGTTTTGGTTCTTGTTTTTGTTTCTTATTTATTTATTTTTTCTTGTATCCAAGCTTATCCAGCTTTATAAGTGTCTAACTTTGCTTATTTATTAGGTTTGTTCATGTTAAGGTGCAAATGTGAGAATCCCACATGGGAAATATGGGATTTATGTGAAGAGTTTATAAGAGAGAAGACCCATTAACTTATTACCTTAAGGTTTTTGGTTATAGATGGTGTTAAAAGCTCATTTATGTAATCTTTCACAAAGCCTATTGGATTTCTTCCCATTAAAGGCATACTCCAGATCTTAACAATTGGTATCAGAGCCTGGTTCGGCTAGGAAACTCTCATGGTACCTGCCATGTAGAAAGAAAAGCTTTGTGGTGTGACTCATTTGCGAAACCTATGGTGAGTAGGCCACTCACAAAGCCGGTTTAGTGGAGTCAATTTTATAAGTTCTTGAAGGGGAGTATGGCTTACTACATTGTGGAGACTTATATTTAAGGGGAAATTATTAGGGTGCAAGTGTGAGAATCCCACATGAAAAATATGAGACTTGTATGAAGAGTTTATAAGAGAGAAGGCTATTGACCCATTGTCTTAAGGTTTTGGGTTATAGATGGCGTCAAAAGCTTATTTGTATAATATTTCACAAAGCCTATTGGATTTCTCCCCATTGAAGGCATATCAAGATCCTAACAATTGGTATAAGAGCCTGGTTCGGTTGGGAAACTCCCATGGTGCCCACCATGTGGAAAGAAGAGGTTTGTGGTGTGACTCGTTTGTAAAACCCATGGTGCGTAGCCCACTCACTAAGCGGGTTCAGTGGAGTCAATTTGATAAGTTATTGAGGAAAAGTATGGCCTACCCTATTGTGAAGATACATACTTAAGGGGGAGATTGTTAGGGTGTAAGTGTGAGAATTCCACATGGAAAATATGAGACTTGTGTGAAGAGTTTATAACAGAGAAAACCCATTAACTCATTGCTCGAAGGTTTTAGGTTATAGATTGTGTCAAAAGCCGATTTATGTAGTCCTTCACAAGGCTCATTAGATTTCTTCTCATTGAAGGCATACTCTAAATCCTAACAGTTCATTGGATTACCTTTGCATAGACAATTACCTTATTGATCATTTCTATATAGATCATCAGAAATACCTTAAAATAATAACAATAATGATAAAAGAGAAACTAATGAAAAATATAAAAAGCTTTGAGTTTTCATTTTAGAACTTTGGTATATATTAGACCTTCATCTGCCATTTTCTTTCGTTGTTGTCAACAGTGTCTAAATATAAAGTATTTAGTTATTTTTTAATTCAAATGTTTAACGTATTAGTACAATAAGTCGTTTTTATCCTACAACATCCCTGTGGACTACATGATTTATTATGATCTATCTATATGGGCCGAAATTGATGGAGTGTTGACATTCCAGGAGAATGTTCGGCTATTACATTAGATTTATGAGTTTATGAAGGCACAATTAAAGTATAGCTGTAAAGGAAGGAAAAATATTAAGTAGCTAATTCACATTAACGATATGTTGATTTACTAAAATGGAATAAGATTGGAAATGAATAGTAATTCTTTATTTTATAGTTAAGGATGTTTTCAACACAAAACATATTTTCTGGTTAAGAATAGCCATTCCTCTAATAAAGGAAAAGAATGAGGATTCCTTATCTATTTCGCATCACATGGAATAGACATTCTTTTGATAGAATTTTTCGCAAACCAAACAAATGAATAGATATTCCACAGAAACAAAGATGATATATTGATTTCATTCAATTCAACCAAACATAGTGTATGTATGGGTAACTACTAATTATATCTTAACATATATAAGAGATAGTTGATAATTTTTAATATAGCTATTATACATGTTTAATAATGATTGATATTTATTGAGCATGGATATATTATATATGACATATATTACTGATTGAAGCCTTTCTCATAAAGGGATTGCCATAGTACAACACAATCTGATAATTGTGGTATTTTGAAGGAGGCAAAATGGTATAATCTTAGACAAGCTTGTTAGTAATGGAAAAAGATTCAATAGATACTAAACAAATTCTGACATATATAATAAAAGGGTATTTTCTAAAACATTTACTATTAGTAATTTGCATATGTGTTATATATATATGTGTGTGTGTGTCTATACGTATATATACATCAAAATTGTTATTAGTATCCATACACTAAATGTACATAATATGACGGATGAAATACCTACTAAATTGTGATAGGATAAAGATTCACATGGAGCATAATGATGGTAGCACTTTACATATGTGCACTCGAATGCATACATATATACATATATTAAGGGAGAGCCGATCCAAGATGGATAGGGTTGATAGAACATAATTATTTATATTTCAAGACTGATTTTTACCTAGAGATTGCTTGAGAGGAGAAGATAGTGGAAGTGTACCTGATTCCATGTGTGATATGTTTTAAACCTAGGTTGAATTGATCTGCTGATTGATTGTACACACTATTAAGAGTTGAAAACCCTAATTTCTTATGAAAAAACAGTAAAGAGTGTTATATACATCAATCAATGACCACACCCATTATATATATAACCCTGATAGGTTATTACCAATTTGGCCCATCAAAAAACTAGTGATAAACCCTAGGAATTCCATACATTCATTATTTAGTCTTCACACTTTATATAAGATGATCATAACCATTATACCTTATTAGATCACTTGTTATTAGGTTCTTAAAACTTATTATAATAATAAATATATGATTATTAATGCAACATATGTGCATCAACATATCTAAACAGTATACGAGTGTATGCATCATGGCATGAAAATTCACAATTCTAACAATCTCCCATTTAGACTACATAGCCATGTGTGCAAATAGCTCATCCTTTAATCATATATAGATTACTGTATACAAGCTAAATGTGTGCACATAACTGTATTTAAATCATCTAAACTTCTTGTCCATTAGTCTCACCAATACAAAGACCAAAGGAGTAGTTGTTGCAAGTTTTAATGCAACTAAACCCACATTGATCACAAGCATTAGCTTAATTAAATGATATAGTTAGTGCAAATATGTGGCATGGAAATTACATGTGAGGTGATCCATATGCCCATTTCCATTTGGTCCAATTTAATATTCGACTAAATGAGATCACGGTTTAGAGTAACAGAAAAACTGAATAGAACTTTATTAATAACTAATGTCATGACATTAAGAAACTATATTAAACTAGACAAACAATGAATAAACAAACTCGTACTTATCAAATGGCATCTAAACTAACAATACCCATGCAATACAAATGCTCATGAAAAGCTCCAAGTGCCAATGCCTTTGTAACCAGACTTGCAATCATATAATTTGTCCCTATAAGCTCAATACTAATCAAATGACCATGAACTCTCTCTTTCACAACAAGGAACTTAATGTGTATATGTTTTGACTTTGATGAGCTCCTATTGTTATTCAAATATAAGACTGCAGCCCTATTTTCACAATATATCGTATGTGGCCTCTTAATCTTATCAGCAATATGCAGTCCATAAATGAAGTTGTGCAGCCATATAGCATGACTAGATGCCTCATAACATGCCACAAACTCTGCTTCCATAATAGAAGAAGCAATAAGATATTGTTTGGCACTTTTCTATAAAATTGCACCTCTGGCTAACCAAAAATATGACTAAATGTGGATTTTCTGCTATCCTGGCACCAAGTGAAGTTAGAGTCAGAATACCCTATGATCTCAAGTTTCTCTAACTTCCTCTACATGAGCATATATCCCTTTGTTTTTTGTAAATATTTGAAGGCTCTCTTGGCTACTACCTAATGTTCTCTTCATGGATTACTTTGGTATCTATCTAGCATTCTTACTATGAATGCAAGATCTAGATGGGTACAAACTTGCACATACATGAAACTTCCCACTGCAGATGCATATTATATGTCCATCATGAATTTTGAATCTATTTCATTATTTTGACACTACTTTAAACTAAATTTATCTCCCTTTGACACGGGTGAGTCATGTGGCCTATAGGTTTGCATGACAAACCTTTGCAATACCTTTTCATTGTAGCACTTTTGTGATAATCCAAGGGTTCATCATAAATGATCGCTATGAGTCTGGATTCCTAACACGTATGATACTTCTTCAAGATCTTTGATTTCGAAACTTTTTAGAAGGAACTTTTTAGTTTCTTAAAGAAGCTCTACATCACTGCTAGCAAGCAAAATATTGTCCACATATAACACAAGAAATATAAATTTACTCCCATGGAACTTGTGATGCACATAATCTTCAACAGTGTTCACCTCAAAACCAAATAATAAAACAACTTTGTGAAATTTAAGATACCACTGATAAGATGCCTACTTGAGCCCATTGATGGATATCTTAAGTTTGCAAACCAAAATGTTATTTCCTTTTGAAGATAACCCCTTTGCTTGCATCATATAAACAGTCTCTTGAACTTTGAGGAATGTTGTTTTAACATCTATCTAGTGTAACTCAAGGTTGACGTATGCCACGAGTGCCACAATGGTCTTAAAGGAGTCTTTCGTTGACATTGGAGAGAAAGTCTCCTTGTACTCAATAGCCTCCTTTTAAGTAAATCCTTTTGTGATAAGTTGATCCTTATGCCTTTCCATATTACCCTATGAATCCCTTTTGGTTTTAAATACCCATTTACAACCAATAGATTTCACCCCATTTGGGCAACAACGCAAGGTCTTAAACATCATTGTCTTTCATAGATTGGATTTCCTCATCCATGGCTTTGATCCATTTCTGAAAGTATGAACATTCAATTGTCTCATGAAAGGTGAATAGATCATCTCCCACTACGTCATCGTTTATTTCTTATTCATTAAGATATACAATGTAATCCCTGGATATTGCATTTCTCTTTTCTCTCATGGACCTTCAAAGAGCCATTGGTTCTTCTTAAATTAGAGTTTGATTTTCATGTTCCTTATGAACAGTAAATTGGGGAATAGTTGGATGAACTTGATGGGTAGGAAGCTTAACATTGTCATGTATTTGTATTGGATACCATTGAATCATGGTAGGAATGAAAACTTGATTATGATCAACAAAATTCGTAGGAACAGGAACATTAACCAACTCCTCTTCAAAGACAAAGTGATTACTCTTATCTTCCCCCTCAAACTTAATATCCTCAAAGAGCTGGGCATTTCCCTCCACAAAGAATGTTATTGTTTTGGGATTGCAGAATTTAAGTTCCTATGATCTTTAAGTGTATCCTATAAAGCAACTACTGACAGTTTTTGCATCTAGTTTATTTTCATTTAGCCTATAAGGCTTTGCATTAGCTAGACATCCCTAAATGCGTAAGTGCTTTAAAACAAGTTTCTTACCTATCTATAACTTGTAAGGGATTTTGTTTATAGCTTTTGTAGGAACTCTATTGAGTATATACATTGTGGTTTTTAATACATCTCCCTATAATGAGTTAAGTAAAGTTGTGATAGGTGTTAAAAGACCCTTAATTCTAGTACTTATGGCATATGATTTTATATGGATTTTATGTGAAATTATCAAGAAAAGGATACTTAATTACTTAATATTTAATTTTAGGGTTTAAGGAAGACATTTCAAAGATTTAAGGATGATTTGAGCAAAAACGAGATTAAATCTGATAAAGAATACGAAAGGGTTGATTTTCAATTGTACACAACCTTCAACATGGCCATGTATATATGCTAGTGCAAAGCTATAAAAAGTGACAAGAAACTATTCCTATTTGCGCCCTAGCTGCCGCCCAAGGAGTGTAGAAGGTAGTGTTGAAGGAAAGAACTTGATTCGAGAAGAACATTGAAGATTTCTAGAATACATTACCCCAAGCACGGCCGTGCTAAAGGTAGTGTAGGACCAAACGCGGTTAAAAACCTATGAATAGCCGCTGCAACTTATCAGATAAAGGGAGATATGTAATATATACATCCTTAGGCACGTTTTATAAGCCCTAGGAGAGAAAAAGAAGAATTTTGAAGAGGAAAAGTGCTACACCAACATTGAAGATCACAAACAACAAATGGGTTTTATTATTCTTGATTCTTATTCATCTTTTTCTATTGCTTCCATTGTAAACTCCATGGAGGAGTAAATCTTTCATGCTTTATCATGTGAAACCCTAACCTATGTGTTTTAGTTGATGATTGATTAATAGTATTGATTTCCTTGAATCTATTCATGCATTATAATTGTTTTGTAATGAATTTTTATTAAATTTGTTACTTATATGATTCTTGTTAGATAAAAAGAGGTTTCATCTAACAAAATAGATCCCTATGAATTGAAAACTTGCATGTTTTAACTAGACGTAGGAAAACTTCAAGTTTCTACATAAAAGATTGAATCTTTGGTTAGGGTTTTCATTCTTTAATGCGATCTTGTAAGGCGTTGGCGAGGGAGAGGTCTCCACCATCTCTTATTAGGTTAGAAATCAATTAACTCAAGGAAGTAGTTGATTTAACTTTGAATCCCTATAGTTCAAGCGATCAATACTTGTTAATCAAGTTATTTTTATGGAATTTGACGGTTTAGGGTGGATCATGGTTAGGGGCATGGTTTGTGATTTGATATATTTATTGAACAGCACAAAAATTGATTCTAGGGTTGTTTTTTAATTTAGATTAATTAGTTATTTGGTAATTTTAATTATTACTCACGTTAATGATTAGATTAAATAGTGGAAAAGGGCAATACTAGTAGTTGTTTTCTAGATCCCTGTAGACGATACCTGATTTTTATCCTATACTACTTCAGATAGGTACACTTTCCTTTGCTTGATTGTAGGATTAATATTGGGTTTATAAATTTTAAAGTTTGATACGATCGGATTAGAGCGCATCAAGTTGTATGACAAATCATACTTCATACTATATCCTTAAGGGTTCTATTTCAATTCTCTGCTACACCATTCTTGTTTGGAGAATCCGACATAGTGTATTGAAGGACAATCCCATACTCACTTAGGAATCGACTAAATGGACCTATATAAAGTTCACTTGATCCATCATACCTATCATAGTATTCTCTACTACGATTGAATCTAACAACCTTAATAGTTTTATCAAGCTGATTTTTAACTTCAACCTTAAATGGCTTAAAAATGACCAATGCTTGCGCCTTCTTATGGATGTGATAAAATATTCTTGATTGTTCCAAGAAGTTGTAGGGAATGGTCCATAAATATCTATATGTATTAATTCAAACCCTCTACTTGAGTGTACCATTTGGCAACTAATCTTGCTTTAAATCGTTTAATAGATCCATTGGTTTTATATTGTACTTTATAAACCTACTTACTTCCAATCGCTTTCTTCCCTAGTGGCAAAGTTGTAAGCTGCCATGTACTGTTAGATTCAAGAGCAAATAGCTCTTTATCCATAGCCTCAACCCATCTAGGATCTTTCTTTGCTTCAAAATAATTTCTAGGTTCATTGACAACTAACACATAAGCTAAAGATCTAACAGTCTTTGGGTAAGTTCGAAAAAGTGTGTAGGGGTAAAAAGAGGATAAGGAACAAAATTGTTACCAGGTGTATTAATACAATTGTTAGAATGTACTTCCTGTACAAAATCATTTAACCAAGTAGGCAATTGTTGGTTACGAGTAGATTTTCGGATCAAAGGTGCTGAAATGGAGTCATATAAAGTAGCTACCTAATCATCATGAGATGTATCTCTATGAATAGATGTAGTGGAACCAGGTAAAGAAGCTACTTGATCAACAGGAGAAGACTGATCCGAAGTAGTAATTGGTGAAGAAATGTCCACAGGAACATGAATGAGATGTGGTGTATGAGTGTGATCATTAACAGAAAGAATTTGGTCATTGCTGGATTCGTTTGAAGCCATGAAAGGAAAAATACAATCATAAAAGATCACATCTCGTGAAACAAAAACTTGTTTTGAAAAAAAATCATATAGTTTGTAACCTTTTTGATTAGGTGGATACTCGATAAACACACATTTTCTACCTCTTGGATCAAATTTATCTTGTTGATGTGAAGGAACACTAGCATATGATAAGCAACCAAAAATTCTCAACTCATCATAAGAAGGTGATTTATGGTAAAGTGTTTCAAAAGGAGTTGACCAGTTTAAGGATTTTGTGGGCATCTTGTTGATGAGGATACTTGCAGCAAGAACATAATCTCCCCAAAATTCTTTGGGTAGATTAGCATGCAACCTGAGAGCTCGAGCAATATCTAATAAGTGCTTATTTTTTCTTTCTACTACACCATTTTGTTGAGGAGTATAGGGTATGCTTTTTTGATGAATAATACCGTACTGGTTAAACAAAGATTGATATTCTTTTGAAATGAACTCCCCACCATTATCAGTTTTAATGGTTTTGACAGTGGTGTTGAAATGGTTTTGAACAAGTTTTACAAAGTATATGACAATGTATAAGGTCTGGTGTTTATGAGTCATTAGATATGTCAAAGTACATTTTGACATATCATCGACAATGGTGAGGAAAAATTTTGCTCCAGAGAGAGAAAGTGTGTTGTACGGCCCCCAAACATCTATATGTATCAAATCAAAAGGAAACAAAGATTTGGTGTCACTCAAAGCAAAAGGCAATCGATGAAATTTAGCAAGATGACAAGTGTTACACAAGAAATTTAAAAAATCCAAGTGTTTATAACATGGCATGTGCTTCAGCTTTGAGATTGAAATATGACCCAAATGATTATGTAAAAGTTCAAGAGAAACATCAGAATCAACATTTGAAATACATGAAACTGGAGGGATAGTGTTTACAGTATTTGTATTGACAATTTCTAATTGTCTACATGGCTGAAAAGAGAGTACATAAAGTCCATTATTCACAATTGCCTTTGCATCTTAATACTTAGATTGATGGTCCTAAAACAAGCAAGTATTGTGAGTGAAATAAGCACATAAATTGTTATGCTTAATTACTTGACTAACAAACAAAAAATTATAATGAAATTTGGGTATCAAAAGAACATTAGTTAAGTGGATACTATCATTTAAGACAACAATACCAACAATGGAAACATATTTTACAATGCCATCAGGTAATTTGACTCATATTAGATGTGGTAAGGTGTGTTTGTTAATCAAAAGGTGAGTGTATGGAGTCATATGATCTGAAGCGCCTGTGTTAACTATCCAATCACTAGAATTATTATTTGAAATCAAAGGTGAGCCTAAGAAAGAAGTTATACCTGCAAAGTTGGTTGAACTTTCAAGTTTCTATCCATTAGATTTATTGTGAGCACTATGCATCACATTCTCACAAATCCGTGCCATAAAAGCTGAATCAACATTATATCCTCCTATTGTATTTGATCCAATACTCCCATAATTCAAATCTAAAGGCGTATTAGGAGTTTCAATTGAAGCTTCAACATTTGCTGCCATCCTTTGCTTTCCTCTATCTCTTGTTGATTTGTACCAACCTAGAAATCCTATTATCTCAAAAAAATTATCAATCATATGACCATTCTTCTTGCAATGCATACAACTAGGTTTATTCCCAAACTTGCCCCGCTTATTCTTCTTGTCAAAAGATGATGCTATCCAGTTTTGTGTAACCAGACAAGCCATCTTTTGATCAAAATTGGATCGTAAACTAGTAATCTGTTTTTTGTTTCTCAATCTGATAGACCAAATAATATGCTTTATTCACATTTGGTAAAGGTTCCATTGATAAGATACTACTCTTAACACTATCATACACTTCATTGAGACCCATGAGAAACTGCAATAGCCTAGTCGATTTTCCATTTCCAAATTTTCCCACGTAAATCACAAGTACAGCTATTATAAGCATCACATGTACACTCAGGTACAGAATTTAGAGAGCTCAACTCATCCCACAGCTTCTTAAGATGATTGAAATACATTGTAACAGATAAACTTCCTTGCTTGAAATTCACAATATTTTATTACAATCGATATAATAGAGGTCCGTTTGTAATACCAAACCGTTCTTGAACATCATCCTACAATTCTTTGGAAGACTGTGCATACATGAAAGCTTTTGACAATTCTTTAATCATGAAATTTAGTAGTCAACATCGAATCATGTAATCACATTGAATCCATTTCTGAATTTCATGAACATTTTCTTCGGGTTTCGTATAACTTCCATCAATAACCCTAATTTTCCTTAAGCACCTAGGGCTAATTTGATGGACCTACTCCAACTTAGATAATTGCTTCCATTAAAAACAACACTAGTGATTAAAACTCCTAGATTATAAGATCTAGAAAGATAAAAAGGATCATGCGAAATCAAATTCGATCCCAATTCCAACATTTTGTTTTATATAAAACTCATTCACGAATAGAACAAGTAAACAATAAGAAAGAAAACTCAAAACAACTAAACACTTATGGAATCAAAGTGCTCTGATTCCATGATGAAAACTGATTTGAGAAGAAAAGGAATTCTAGGGTTCACAATATCTATATCTTGAATAATAGAGTCAAAGAGGAAAGGAGGAATGAAAAAATGATTTTCTCATACTTCTCTATTTGGTCAAAAAGAATATATATATATATATGTGTGTGTGTGTGTACAACAACCTACCAACTAAAAACACGTGTAATAAATCAAAACCATAGCTAATATAAAAGCTACAACTAATATAAAAGTATTTACATCTAATATTACTATAACTAATACTTCTACATAAAATACATGTCGTTGGTTGTCATCTTATACTTCAAACTTTATATAATAATTTTAACATCACAGCCTAATATTGTTAGCTTGAATATGATTTTAACATTGCTAGGATACCTTGGATGTTGTGACATGTCAAGTCCTCGCATAATTCTTCTTGGGTTGTGAGAATAATTCTTGAAGAACGTTGAATATTTACAGAAAAGATGTACAATTTTTCATCAATTTGGTACAACCTACTATAAAATTATGCCCGGTGTTTATTTATATATAAATACATCAGTTTCAAGATTGATATATATGATTTTTATATGCATATTATTTTAATAAACGTATCATAAGCACATGTTGTAAGCCCCTAGATTTTTTCGGTAATATAGTAAACCCTAGAACCGGAAGTCAAATCGAAACCCTAAAGTTAATCTAGTTCTATGTTTAGTTTAGTAAATCTAGATCCAGCAATCACGTGTTCTTAAACCCTAAACAATGAAATTGAGATAATTATAGATAATAGTTCGTAATAATATAAGAAAGCTGAAAAATATTTGATTTGCAATTTTCTAGTGTCTTTCACATCCGAACGGGATCGGTTTTTGAAAACCATGCCCCGGTACACCAAATAGTGAAAATATTCCGACAACACCATTAGACTCGTAAAAAATAAGGTTTTCAAAAATATCAGTTTTAGAATTTTTCTGTAACTAAAAATATCAGATATAAGCTGTTTATGTATTTTTTTACTATCGGTATTTTAATTGTCTGGTCTACTATTCATAGTACTGTTTCTACTATTCATTACTATTTCACTATCTCTACTTTTTCTTACACTCTACTCTTACATACTACCATATCTATACCTTACAATTTACCTTCCCCATATAACTTTGATCACATCATACTTTACACATTACTTCTTTTTATTACAAAACAACAAATTTAATCAATTTTCCTCCCCATTACCCTATGTTGCCGTCTACTATCTCTCTCTCTGCACTCTCATTTTATTTAATTACATCTAATTTCAACTCTAAAACTCTATGAATACCCCTTTCTCCTTCATTCTTTCACACAAATTATTTCTTACTAAAAATTTACCAAAATTACTCCACAAACACTCTCTCTCAAATTCTTTCCCAAGTTCTCTCTTCTTTCCATAAAATCATTTCCTACATAATACTACAACCCATTCTTTTCTTCTTCAACAAACACATAACCTTAGGTAAAGTTTCTTATACATACTCTTCATGTTCATATAACTTAGCATGAGCTTAATGTATGTTTCTTAGACTCATGAGAGTTAAAAAAGCAACAATATGTTCATGTTTTGTTTTTGTTCATATTCATATTTTCCATTATGTTATTATTGTTATTATGTTGTTGTTATTATTGTTATTATTATTTGTTCTAATCTAACTTCTATATAGTATTATGTATATTATTTATATATATTTATATATTTCTTTCACACAAATTATTTCTTACTAAAAATTTACCAAAATTACTCCACAAACACTCTCTCTCAAATTCTCACCTGTTATTTATTTATTTCTATGCTTTGCAATTTATTTATTTCATACTATTATTAAGACTAGTCTTTCTAGTCTTAGACTTATCCTTATCAAGTTAAAACAATTTTCTTTCTTTTCTTTTCTTTTGGGAATAGTCTATTATTAGTCTCAGGATACCTTGATGAAGCTAAGGTTCCCAATACTTGATTTTATTACTATGCTCTTATTTATTCTTGTATATATCTTATCTTATTATTTAATATCATTATATTTCTCATAGTTACATATTCTCATTTATGCATGAATATGTTGATATTGTCTCAACAACTATGAAAAGGATTTTTCTTAAGTGAAAAAAAAAAATAAGAACTCTCTTTAAAAATAAATTTTTGTCATGTAAAAAATGATTTTTTTTCATACAAAAATAAAGTTTTATCTTAACAAATCATTTCTAAAGTTAGAAAAGTTCATCACAAGTTTCTAATAATAATAATACATGGGATTTCATCCAAGTATACAAAAAGTAAAATTATCACACTCTCTTTTTAAACCAATGAAATAAGAAAGTTTCTTTGAAAATTAATATTGCTAAATCATTGTTCAACAAAGGTTTTTCTTAAACTCATTTATCGAAGTTTTCTATCAACACTCTAAAATACTAAAATCTAGACAAGTTTTACAAAATTATCAAAGGATAACCTTTCTAAAAGATAAGCCTTACTTAGGAGATAAAAATAATAATTAAATTAGAAGATTATTGATATTGTTTATTTAAAGTGGATCTAATTTTAGGAAAACTTTATAATACATAAACATGACTACTTTAAGAAATTTTAGTTATTACGAAGAAATATTTAGAAAAACTACATTTTCAACCACTAGAAATAAAGTTATAGGAATCTTAAAAGACTAAAATTACTTTTTGAAAATTTAATTATTCTCAATATTAAGATATGGAGTTAAAAGAAGGAAATACTCACTTATAATAATTTAAGAAATTTTCCCAACAAAACAAAAAATGAATTTTCCAAGTCTTAGCATTTTCTCACTTTTAAGACACATTGTTTTACAAAAATCATTATTAAGACAACATTACTAAATTCATGCATATAATTTGAGTCAATATATATATAATATATATATATTCAAAGGATTTTTCAACTATATTAATATCTATATTTTGGTACAAAGACTTTTGGATGAAGAACTTGAGTTTTGAAATATAAAATTTTCATGATGAATCTGTATGTCACTATTCTGAGACCTAATTGGATTCTTTTGATAAAAATAACCTTAGAAATAGATAGATATTTTCGAGTAGGTAGAAATCGGTATATAACATGCAAAATTCTGAGTTAAAATGAGCAAGTTATGGCCATCTTAAGCTAGAATTTTCCATTCATGCGAATTTTGACGAATTCAATAAGATAGAATTAGAGAATTTGAGTAAATCTTAGATGAAATACTTATTTCAGGTATTTCTTTTATTTAGGTGTCAATGACCAAGATCTTCTCTTCCCCGAGAATTACTTTGACTCATAGAAGATCACTATGGACAAGTGAATTTCCTTTACGTTTATATTTCGTGCATGTGCTTGTTGAATAGAGCACTAAATGTTAGGAAAAGATAAAATTGATATGCATGTGCGATATCATGGGAATTATGTATGTGAATTGTTATGTGCGATCAATGAACGATAAGTATATCTGAACCCGATTTGTGATTGATATAATTGTTTCTATATATGTATTGCTATGTGTGTAATTATTACTTGATCACTTTAAATGAATTAATATCATATTGGAATCCTCATATACTAAATTACTCATGCATATTGCATAGAATATCATTTCGCATTTTTACTACTACTTCTCCGCGAGGACCGGAAAGGTGAGCTGCCTAGCTACATCTTGAGGATTTAGGACGTTCGGGGAATACAGCCTCAAGTTATAGCCAAGCCAGATCGATTGCTTTGGGTAAGGAAAGCTCGTGGACTAGTAGTACGGTTCGTTGGAACCCCAAGAGGTGCGCAACTTTTAGAAAGGTCGTTTGGGGCCCAGTTCAAATCATTCCCAAACCACCGATGAAGGGGTAAATCCATCATACATAGGAAACCGGATAGTCGTATGTACTGTTTAATCATATGGTTATTGCATCTCATATACTTGTTTGATGAACAACTTGGTTGAATGCCTGTTATGAATACTTTTGCATAAGGAATATCTCACTAAGCTAGTTATACATATACCCCAATAGACTTTTGATATTGCAGGGCCTTTGCTTTGTACCCAATACCATCTTGATCATCCGGGTAGAATCTTTATTTTGGGGAGCTTTTGGAGGAATTTTGTTTTGAAGTCATAGACTAGATTTTCTTTAAAATCTTCCAGCTTTAGTTAACCTTCATTTTAAGACTATGTTGTTAAGGAAATTATCAGGGAATGCCCCATAGAAGTTATAAGACTTTATATTTCAATGGAATATATTGAGTGTTATTTTGAATGTTCTGTTACCAATATCTTAAAATGCATTACTCCACTGATCTCTCTTTGATGTAAATGTACGCCTTGTATCGATATGGAAGCTTTCGAGTGACTAAGGTAGTCATTCTTAAGTTTTAATATTTCGTATAACGGGCTGTCACGTTTAGGGAACTCGTTGGGGCATAACACATGTGCCTGCTAAAAAATTTAAAAGCAAATGTTATATAGTATTTATAATGACTTGTTTATCTTCTTACACATTTATTATTCATATTAAATATTAATGATATTTCTGATGAATACCATATCAATTCCATGATCTATTCTATGATATATCCAAGCAAATGAATGGATTTATCATTTTATTTTCCATTTCATTTCTCCCATTTTAAACAATTCATGAGTACCAAACGTGGCATAAGTAATTTTGTTTCAACATACGTATAAATCAACCTGTTCTCAATTGAAATGAGTTGTATTATTTAAACAATATAAATATAAATAATCTCTATATTACTTAAAAGATTGAAATAGTGTAAATCATTAAAAAAAAAAATTTGCTGTCTGCATGAAATCTTTTTTTGTTTAGAAGTGTAGAATGAAGGGACAGATAAGGCTTTAAAAAAAATTTAATAAATAAAAAAGATAAAGTCATAGAGAGAAAAACCATAATGGTAGTAGAGTAGCGGCGATGCATCTCAAAACGTTGGGTAGAAGAAAATATTTTTCTGATATCTTTTGTCCAAGGCCATAAAGTAAGCATTTAATGGCCATTATGAATATAAAAAGAGACAAAAAGTTGTTTGTTTTTATTCATCAAAAGTGATAAAAATATATTTTTTTCTACTGCACTAGGGAGAAGATTTGAATCTGCTACTCTAGTATCTCTCACTTAAAATATCAAGATAATACTAATAGACTATAAAGCTATTAACAAATAAAAGTATTAGTAATCATTTATATGTAAAGCCGGAATCATTTACTCTAAGGTATCATGATTTTGACTTTTAAAATGCATCTAAATATAGGATTGAGAATGGCATACTTATAATCACAATTTCATTTTTGATTCATTTCCATATACTAAAGGTAACATTATAGAATAAATGCTTTATGGTTCTATTTATTTAGTAAATTTTGTTGATGACATATTTGGTTAACATAGTTGAATAAAATTTTAAAAAATGAAATGAAGAAATAATAGTTATTAATATGCTCAATATTTAAAATTAAGAATTGATAGATTTTGGTATAGGTAGGATATAGAACTATAACATACTTGATGATATCTTGTACTCGCATTATACCATGCATCCCCTAAAACCTACATCATACAAGATATCCTTGTAGAACCTCTATTTTTTTTTTTTTTGGAATCTATGAATTTTTCTTTCTTAATTTTTACGATAATAATATATATAGTTTCATGTAGTATGTAAAACTATATACTTTTGTAATTTTAAAAAGTAATTTTTTAAAGTCATAAGTTTTGCAATACGGAAAATTTGTTTATATGTGAAATTTTAAACTTGTAACAAATATTTGTGGAACCCAGTTAATGTGATTTTAAACAAAATTGTAGAATTTGTAGTTAACTCAGAAAATCGAAAACTTTGAAATTACTTCTATATTAATTAACCTCAAAAGATAAACAATATGTCCCTATGACTTAGAAGTTCAAGTACATATAACAAAGTTCTTCAATAAAAAAAATTACAACCTCTTATAAAATAAAATAGTACAAGTTTTTCTAAAATAAAGATTTGCAGAAGATAGTCTAGAAATGATAAGATAAATAATACTAATTATAAAATAAAAAATTGAATGTTGATAAGATCATATTTTATACAAATTGTTGATGTTCATAAGAGCTAGAATGGATATTTGTTTTGATTAAAATTCATGTTTCAGGACTAATTTGGACTAAGAAATCAAAACAAGAAACTTTGAAGTGGAAATTGGAAAAATTGAAGTATACGCCGGCATTTCAACATTCAAAGCCGTCGGCGTTCAGACGGCTTACCCTCAAGGCCGCTGCTTACACTGCCAGCTTTGCCAGCCTTTGAATTAACTAACTTTACGTCGCCTCAAAGTCACCGGCGTAGAAGTTGAACAGGCCAGCGTACATGGAAGGCCGGCAGCTCAGAATGGAAAAGTCACCACCTTTGAAGGAGTTACAATCTAAGCCGACTACTAAGCCGTTGGCATCGAGGCTGTGTACATCAAGAATCAGAAGCGACATGAATAGAACACTTGCTTGAAGGAAACTGAAGAGACAAATCTGCTGGAGTGTCTAGGCCGGCGTCAAAGCCGCCGGCTTTGGGGCAGCTTTCGCTATAAATTAGCCGAACCTTTCATTTCTCATCACATACGCCGGCCAGATCTACATCTAAGTCGTCGGCATAGAAGCGGCCTACCTGTGTAACCAAAATTGAAAGCTGCCAGTGCATTGCCTGCTCAAAGAAGAAATTGAAGATACGCCGTCTGTAAGCCGCCGGCGTAGGATCCATAACTGTCGGCGTACGAAATGAAACAACAGATTTCATTTAATGTCTTGCACGAAATTTTTCCTATAAATAGGAGTTCTACCCCCCTCCAACATTCATCAACAAGCAATAGTAAAGTAGTACACTTCATATAGAACTAGTATAGCATTTTCATAGAGATTTGTGAGAGAAATTTGGGAGCTTTCAAGAATTGTAATTGAAGATTATGATACTTGAATTGGTGATATCTAATCTCTTTCTTATGCAATTCATTTATCTGAATTATATGTTTATAATGCTATCAATTACATATTCTTATTTGATTTTTGAATCATCATCCATGACTAGCTAAACATCTCTTTGTGGGAAGTGATGAAGTCCTAATTTTGCTAAAATGATTATTGAATTTATGTTATAGGAGTGTTAGAATTATGGAATATTTGTATTGAATCCTAATTATCTATTTTATTTCTAATCGAAATTGAATTGATAAGAATTTTGATGATTTGGAAAAAGAATTGAGATTCATAGGAATTCATGAATTGAAATTAAACAACATTTGTGGAAACAATCAAGTTTGATTTTAATTTAGAAATTGTTCCATGTACTTCATGCAATATTTTATTTTAATTTCTCACTAAGGAATTAGGAGAAGTTAATGTAGGATATTAGATAATCATAGAATTGGAAGATTTATGATTATAAATTAGATTCCATTAATAATTTGTCTAGCGGAAGCTAATAAATTATTTTATGGTTCACTAAAACATTGTTTTGGTCTTTACAATTTCTTACAAATATCCATAATCCTAATTGTTCATATAATATAAATTCTGCATGATTAGTAAAGATTAGGACGGATTCTTTTCCTTCCCACATTCATCTTATATATCCTTCTCACATTCTCATTTGCATTCATATAGAATTAATTAGTTATAGTTAACTGATACTTTGATTGCCTAAATATTAGTATAAGCCAATACTAATCTAGTAATTAATTTATTCTCTGTGGGAACGATACTCTACTCATTCTATATTACTTGATCAAGACCCAGTATACTTGCTGGTAGTATCTGAAATTTTATATACACATCCCGTTCAGATCAAGTTTTTGGCGCCGTTGCCGGGGACCAAAATTAATATTAGATTACTTTTAATTTTGCTAATAGTTTAGGTGTTTTCCAAGGAATTGATTCTTTTCTTTCCTCTCCACAGGTTATATGCAAAGAAGTGGAAGTGCTGATCTTCCACCAATAGATCCAGAAATTGAAAGAACTTTAAGTTAACAGAGGAGAGAAAACCGTAGAAGGCAAGGAGAAATGGCAGAAAACGATCCAAGAAACAATGAGGGAAACAATTATTACAACAATAACCAGATTCAAGCTATACTTGTTAGAGCACTTCGAGATTACACTGTACCAACTATTCAAGGTCCTGCTGTAAGAAGACCTGCAGTTCAAGCTAACAATTTTGAGCTTAAACCAGTATTAATTCAGATGGTTGAATCACATCAATTTGGAGGATATCCGAATGAGTCACCGGATGAACACATTGCCAAATTCCTCCAATACTACAACACCGTCAAGCTTAATGGTGTTACTGATGAGGTCATTAGAATGCAGCCTTTTCCTTTCTCATTAAGGGATAAAGCATTGGCATGGTTCAATTCTCAACCACCCGAATCAATTACTTCATGGGCAGACTTGACAACAAAGTTTTTGAAGAGATTTTTCCCTCCTGCCAGAACTGCCAGACTAAGGAATGAGATCACCAACTTCACAAAGTTTCATGGAGAATCATTATATGAAGCTTGGGAAAGGTTCAAAGAAGCAATTAGGAAATGCCCACATCACGGACTTCCGAATAATCTTTTGATTGAAAATTTCTATCTCAGTCTAGATGAGACTTTGAGATCATTAGTGTTTGCTACATCCGGAGGATCACTCATGGGAAAAACATATGATGAAGCCAGTGCCTTAATTGAAGAATTAGCTTCTAGTGATCATAATTGGAGCTGTGAAAGAACAAGATCAAAGGTGGAATCTGTTCAAGATAGTGAATCCATGCAACAACTCACCGCTCAAGTTTCAGCTTTAACTACACAAGTGAGTAAACTTGTAGCATCTAGTTCTTTAAATTCTAATCAAGTTGCTACTTGTGAGTTGTGCTCAAGACCAAATCCTGTTTATGATTGTCCTCATGGCAATACACCATCATCAAGTGGAGAGCAACTCAACTATGTTGGAAATTTTGGGAGAATTAATTATGGACCATATTCAAATACTTATAATCCAGAATGGCGTAATCATCCAAATCTTTCCTACAAGAATGATGCAAATGTTTTCAAGCCCCCACCTGGATTTCAAAGACAAGGTCCCATAAGAAATACTCAGCCTCCACCTCCACCTCAGCAAAATCAAATTTCAACTGATGAATTGTCGAAGACTTTCATTCAAACTACTCAGACCACACTCAACAATCAGCATGCAATTATTCAAGATCTTCAAGGGAAAATCCATCAACTTCCTCAACAAGTTGGTAATAGACCATCTGGTTCTTTACCAAGCAACACCGATGAAAATCCTAAAACTGTGAATGCAATTGTTTTGAGAAGTGGCAAAGAAGTTGAGACCGCTGAGTCAAAAGTTCAAGAAAATGAGGAGATTCAGTCAAAGACAAAGGAAAATAAAAGATGGAGGAACCTGTGCAAAAATCACCTGAAGTAAAAGCTTATGTTCCACCGATTCCTTTTCCGGGAAGATTGAAGCAACAAAGATTGGATGAACAATTTTCAAAATTTTTGGATGTCTTCAAGAAGTTGCAAATCAATATTCCATTCGTAGAAGTGATTCAAGAAATGCCTTCATATGCAAAATTTATCAAGGAATTGCTTACTAAGAAGAGAAGGATAGATGGAAATCAGCCGGTAATGCTTACAGGAGAATGCTCCATGATTTTACAGAAAAGTCTACCACATTTGCTTACCAAACAAAGAGATCAGGGGAGTTTTACTGTTCCTTGCACTATACGAAAATTTTATTTTGATAAAGTACTTATTGATTCTTGTGTAAGTATTAATCCTATGCCTTTATCCATTTTTAGGAAATTAGGACTTGAAGAATGCAAGGAGACTCATGTCACCTTGCAACTTGCAGATAGAAGTGTCAAATACTCACGTGGTATTGTTGAAAATGTTCTAGTGAAGGTTGACAAATTCATATTTCCTGTAGACTTTATAGTCTTGGAAATGGATGAAGATCGTGAAGTCCCAATGATTCTTGGCAGACCATTCCTTGCAACCGGTAAAGCACTAATTGATGTGGAACAAGGTAAACTCACTTTAAGGGTAGAAAATGATCAGGTAACCTTTAATGTTTATGATGCAATGAAAAGATTTGATAAAGGTTCCTGTTATACTATTGATTGTTGATGAGTTTATCTCGAGTCTGTTGAAAGAATGTAGGTATGGAGACTATGGAATCTGTTTTAAGAAATCTTGATGATTGGAGTGTGATGAGATGAGCAAGAAGAAGAGAAGAAGTTGAGAAAGTGCACCAAATCAAAGGAAGATATTATGAGGAGCTAGGCACTAGTGAAAGCAAGCCGTACCATCATTGATACAGCCACCAACTCTTGAGCTTAAACCCTTCCTTCACATTTAAAATATGCTTTTCTAGGAACTGGAGATACTTTGCCAATAATTGTTTCATCTTATTTGACAGGTGAACAAGAGCAGCTGCTTGGAGTTCTAAGGAAGCATAAAGAAGCAATTGGTGGACTATTGCTGATATCAAGGGAATTAGCCCTATCATTTGTACTCACAAGATCTTGATGGAAGCTGAGTACAAACCTACAGTTCAACCACAGAGGAGACTAACCCAACACTTAAGGAGGTAGTAAAAAAGGAAGTTTTGAAACTCCTTGATGCAGGTATTATCTATCCTATCTCTGATAGTAAGTGGGTAAGTCCAGTTCAAGTTGTGCCAAAGAAAGGTGGTATGACTGTTGTGAAAAATGAAGAAAATCACTTAATTCCTACTCGTACTGTAACTGGGTGGAGTTTGCATTGATTATAGAAAATTAAATGATGCCAGAAAAGACCACTTTCCCCTCCTTTCATTGATCAGATGTTAGAAAAACTTGCAGGGCATGATTATTATTGCTTTTTAGATGGTTATTCTGGTTACAATCAAATTTCTATATCTCCTGATGACCAAGAAAAAACCACTTTTACTTGTCCCTATGGCACTTTTGCTTTTAGGAGGATGCCCTTTGGTCTTTGCAATGCACCTGCTACTTTTCAAAGGTGTATGATGGCTATTTTTTCTGACATGCTTGAGAATTTTATTGAAATTTTTATGGATGATTTTTCTGTTTTTGGAAAGTCTTTTGAAGCATGTTTAGAAAACTTAGCTTGTGTTCTTCAAAGATGCAAAGACACAAATTTGATTTTAAATTGGGAAAAATGTCATTTATGGTAAGAGAAGGGATTGTTTTGGGTCACAAAGTTTCAGTTAGAGGAATTGAAGTTGATAAGGCAAAAATTGAGATCATTGAAAATTACCACCACCAACCACTGTTAAGGGAATTAGAAGTTTTTTAGGACATGCAGGTTTTTATAGAAGATTTATTAAAGATTTCTCAAAAATTTCTAAACCCCTTTGCAATCTTCTTGAGAAAGACACAGTGTTTGATTTTGATGACAATTGTTTGCAGGCATTTAACTTATTAAAGGAGAAGCTCACATCTACCCCAGTGATTATTGCACCTGATTGGGAGCTGCCTTTTGAACTTATGTGTGATGCCAGCGACTTTGCTGTAGGAGCAGTATTGGGTCAAAGAAGAGGTAAGTTATTCCATGTTATATACTATGCTAGTCGGACTTTAAATGAGGCTCAAAGAAACTATGCCACAACTGAAAGGAACTTCTTGCTGTTATATTTGCTTGTGACAAGTTTAGGCCTTATCTGATAGGATCTAAAGTCATAGTATATACTGATCATGCTGCTTTGAAATACTTGTTTGCTAAAGCTGATGCAAAGCCAAGGTTGATTAGATGGATATTGTTACTGCAAGAATTTGATCTTGAGATTAAGGATAAGAAGGGAACTAAGAATGTGATTGCTGATCATTTATCTAGACTAGAATCTGATAGTCTAGATATTCCTATCAATGAAAAGTTTCCTGATGAACAATTGTATGCAGTAGAGATCCTAAATTTGCCTTGGTATGCTGATTATGTCAATTATTTGGTTAGCAAAATCATTCCATATGGTTTGTCCTACAAACAAAAGAAAAAATTTTTGCATGATGTGAAAAGCTATTTTTGGGATGAACCATATTTGTTCAAAAAATGTGTTGACTAAGTAATTAGACGTTGTGTGCCTGAATCTGAGCAGCTTAGCATTATTGAGTATTGTCATTCAAAAGAAGCTGGAGGTCATTTTGGTCTTCAAAGGACTGTAGCTAAGGTCTTATCATCTGGATTTTATTGGCCCAATTTGTTTTGTGATTGCAGGAAATATTTATTGTCTTGTGCTCAATGTCAACGAACTGGTAATATTTCCAAGAAACATGAATTACCACAAAACAATATCTTGGTAATTGAGTTTTTTGATGTGTAGGGAATTGACTTCATGGGTCCTTTTCCTTCATGTTTTTCAAACAAATATATACTTATGGCAGTTGAATATGTTTCAAAATGGGTGGAAGCTATTGCTTTACAAATAAATAATGCCCGAGTAGTTTTGAAATTTTTGAAAAAGAATATTTTTACCAGATTTGAGATACCTAGAGCTATCATTAGTGATGGGGGATCACATTTTTGTAACAAGCAATTTGAAAAGCTTTTATCAAAATATGGTATTACATATAAAATTACTACCCCCTATCATCCACAAACAAGTGGACAAGTTGAGGTATCCAATAGGGAGATCAAAAGAATTTTGGAAAAAACTGTTAATGCATCTAGGAAAGATTGGTCTTTAAAATTAGATGATGCATTATGGGCTTATAGAACTGCTTTTAAAACCCCTATTGGAATGTCCCCATTTATGATTGTTTTGGTAAATCATGTCATCTTCCTGTAGAACTTGAGCACAAGGCATATTGGGCCATTAAATTCCTTAATTTTGATGAAAAAGCTGCAGGTGAGAAAAGATTGCTTCAATTGAATCAATTGGATGAATGGAGGAATGAAGCTTATGAGAATTCTCGTATCTACAAGGAACGAGGAAGGATGGCATGATAGAAACATAATCAAGCAGTTTTTACCTGGACAAAAAGTTTTACTTATAACCCGTTTGAAGTTGTTTCCAGGAAAGTTGAGATCAAGATGGTCAGGACCGTTTGAGATTGCCAAAGTTTTTCCCTATGGTGCTATAGAATTGAAGACTGATGATAATCGGACTTTTAAGGTGAATGGGCATTTGCTCTAACATTTTTATGAAAGGGAAAACCATGATAGTACTTCCACTATCATGAATATGAAGGAACCATGAAAGAAATTGGAAAAGTCAGGCTAAGCGACTCTAAACTAAGCGCTTCTTGGGAGGCAACCCATGTCTAATTTTAGAGTAATTTTAATTGTTTTGTTTTCACTAACTTTGTTTTTAGTGTGGACAGGTTATCTATGCAATTCAATTCAAAAAAAAAAAAAAGAAGAAGAATTTGTTTTTTCTTTTGTAGTGATTACAGGAAAGCCAACAAAGCAAAAAAATTCTCTTGCAATGCAAATTTTGATGACTGTGAAAAAACTGACTTCAGGGAAGTATCAAATTCTTTTTCTTATTCCTTTTTTCCTATGATTTAATTTGTTGCAAAACAGTGAGGACACCGTTTAGTTGAAGTGTGGGGGAAGGGATAAATTGAATAAGTGTTGAGTTAGAAGTTGTGATTATGATCTGTTGTCTGAATTGCTGTTATTTATACCCATCTTGAATTTTTGGCTTGAAAGCAAATTATAAGGAAATTCTGCAAAAAATTTTCAAAAATCTCTTGAAATTGGAGATAGTACAAAGTAAAGACTGAAAGCAATGAAATTGACTTGTAAAAATATCTTACTCACCTGCTGTTGTGATTGGTTTACTAAGTTAAAATTAAGTTGTAAAATTCTTAAGAAACAAGTTTACTTTATTTTTAACTTTGGAATTGGAAATTTAAGAGCTGGTCGAGTCCTTTTGCGAAAAATAAACAGGTCTACTTCTAGGAAATTTTAGTTTGTATATATTCTTTGAATTATAACACTTAGTGAAAGAGGTAGAAGAAACTTTTAAACTTAGTGATCCTTTATAAAAATAAGTCTTTGATATTGTTATTGCATTCAAAAAAGAAAGAAAGAAACAAGCATAGCCACTACTCCTCTGACTTGAAATTTTGAGTTATGAGTATCTGAACTTGAATGTTAAAGTGAGGAAGAGTTCTTAGGGGTATTTTGAAACCTGGTCACTTAGGTGATCAGCCTGGGATGTGCCAACTCAATGAACTCACTATAACGAGAAGGGAGGAAAGGCAAAAGTTTAATTCATGAACTTTGAAAAGCAAAAAGATGGAGGCAAAAACCTCCCAAAAAGAAAATAAATGCTTGAAAAAGAAAAAGAAAAAGAAAAGTGAATGCAAATATGCAAATAAAGGAGACTTATAATAAAGAAGGAGAAATCTAAGAAAAAAGTAGATACCACATGCTTTCATTTAGTGTTACTTAGAATATATATAAGCTAGAAATCCAATGAAGTTTAAATGAGTATTTTTCCTTAGTGGATTGAGTATTTGCTTTTGAATAGAAATTTTTGTTAAAAGTTGAGATTAAAACTTGTTTTGTTTGGATTAACTTCTAAATTTTGATTATAGTACTCTAATTACAAGAAATTGGTATGGTTAGAGCAATAAATACAAGAAAAACAAGTTAAAGAAATTGTGATTAAATTGGGAAAATTGTACTATCTATAAGAGATTTCATTTTGTTCTTCATTTTGCTTGAGGACAAGCAAAAGTTCAAGTGTGGGGGAATTGATAAGATCATACTTTATACAACTTGTTGATGTTCATAAGAGCTAGAATGGATATTTGTTTTGATTAAAATTCATGTTTCAGGACTAATTTGGACTAAGAAATAAAAACAAGAAACTTTGAAGTGGAAATTGGAAAAATTGAAGTATACGCAGGCGTTTCAACATTCAAAGCCGCCGGTGTTCAGACGGCTTACCCTCAAAGCCGCTGCTTACACTGCCAGCTTTGCCAGCCTTTGAATTAACCAACTTTACGCTGCCTCAAAGCCGCCGGCGTAGAAGTTGAACAGGCCAGCGTACATGGAAGGCCGGCAGCTCAGAATGGAAAAGTCACCAGCTTTGAAGGAGTTACAATCTAAGCCGGCTACTAAGCCGTCGGCGTTGAGGCTGTATACATCAAGAATCAGAAGCGACATGAATACAACACTTGCTTGAAGGAAATTGAAGAGACAAATCTGTTGGAGTGTCTAGGCCGGCATCAAAGCCGCCGGCTTTGGGGCAGCTTTCGTTATAAATTGGCCGAACCTTTTATTTCTCATCACATACGCCGGCTAGATCTACATCTAAGCCTCCGGCGTAGAAGCGGCTTACCTGTGCAACCGAAATTGAAAGCTACCAGTGCACTGCCTACGCAAAGAAGAAATTGAAGATACGCTGTTTGTAAGCCGTCGGCATAGGATCCATAACTGTCGGCGTACAAAGTGAAACAACAAATTTCATTTAATGTCTTGCACAAAATTTTTCCTATAAGTAGGGGTTCTACCCCCTCCAACATTCATCAACAAGCAGTAGTAAAGTAGTGCACTTCATATAGAACTAGTATAGCATTTTCATAGAGATTTGTGAGAGAAATTTGGGAGCTTTCAAGAATTGTAATTGAAGATTGTGATACTTGAATTGGTGATATCTAATCTCTTTCTTATGCAATTCATTTATCTGAATTATTTGTTTATAATGCTATCAATTACATATTCTTATTTGATTTTTGAATCATCATCCATGAGTAGCTAAACATCTCTTTGTGGGAAGTGATGAAGTCCTAATTTTGCTAAAATGATTATTGAATTTATGTTTAGGAGTGTTAGAATTATGGAATATTTGTATTGAATCCTGATTATCTATTTTATTTCTAACCGAAATTGAATTGATAAGAATTTTGATGATTTGGAAAAAGAATTGAGATTTATAGGAATTCATGAATTGAAATTAAACAACATTTGTGGAAACAATCAAGTTTGATTTTAATTTAGAAATTGTTCCATGTACTTCATGCAATATTTTATTTTAATTTCTCACTAAGGAATTAGGAGAAGTTAATGTAGGATATTAGATAATCATAGAATTGGAAGATTTATGATTATAAATTAGATTCCATTGATAATTTGTCTAGCGGAAGCTAATAAATTATTTTATGGTTCACTAAAACATTGTTTTGGTTTTTACAATTTCTTACAAATATCCATAATCCTAAATTGTTCATATAATATAAATTCTGCATGATTAGTAAAGATTAGGATGGATTCTTTTCCTTCCCACATTCATCTTATATATCCTTCTCACATTCTCATTTGCATTCATATAGAATTAATTAGGCATAGTTAACTGATACTTTGATTGCTTAAATATTAGTATAAGCTAATACCAATCTAGTAATTAATTTAGTCCCTGTGGGAACGATACTCTACTCATTCTATATTAAGTGATCAAGACCCAGTATACTTGCTGGTAGTATCTGAAATTTTATATACACATCCCGTTTAGATTAAATGTTATATTTTATTTCTTATTCATTAATTTCGTTTTATAATTTTTAATAGCGTGAGTTTATAGCACCTTGGAACTCATACCTTTTATGTATTAGAGTATAAGTATCACGATGAGTACTCTATACTATGACCCTCAATATCCACGTAGACCTATTAATTGTGTAGAGTATAGATAGTGTAATATACAAATAAATAGATCATAGTGAAGGGTAGTATTGTAGTATATTGTTGTTTAAGAGGGTAATTTTGTCTTTTAACAGGCGAATTTGGACTCAAAGAACCAGACGAGGAGAATGAAAGTCGGATCTAGGTCGCCGGCCTTACATTTTAAGCTGCTAGTTTAAGTTCGACTTTGCTCTTCAACAAGTCTTCAAGGTAGCGTATGCCGGCTAAAGGCCATTGGCATGGATCACTAGGTCGCCAACGTAAGTGTTATGAGCCACCTACTTTGAATCGGCCTACAATGTAAGTTACATCTTTTCGAGTTAAGCTGCCCTTAAGCTGCCAGTTTCGTTTCCGGCTTATATCTTATGAAAGATAACTCTTTTCTTTTGTGTGCTAAGGTTTCTAAATCCCTATATATAGTCTCTAGGTCTTTTATTCATTCCTCACATCTTCTCCTAAGCGTAAACCCTAGGTAAGTGGGTTCCTTTCTAGTATTTTCATTAATCTTTTAGTATGATCTCTTTAGTAAAGGTTGCATCTTTTTTTTTTTAGGAATCAAGTTTTTTGGAGATCAAAACCCTAAGTTGTGATTAGTAATTTGGTCTTACAGTCAAGAAGATATGAGATCCAAAGCTTTAGGTAAGTATGAATTCGTGCAATTCGTGTTATTTTAAAGATGAGATCTTTTCTGATAATTGATATATTGTTGATTGAGGATTTTAAGGTTTGGAGGAATTTTGGGGTTTCGTTGTTTGGTGATCCTAGAAGAAAGATGTGTGTATCTAATGTTGTAAATTTTATGTTTTAGATTGTGGATTTTAGGGTTAGGGTTTAATTGTGAATGTGAAATCGAATTTTGATTTGATATATGTTGATGATCAGGATTCTGGTTAAATTAAGGTATCTAACATTTTTAAGACGATTTGTTGATATTGGAGTTTTGGAAGCAAATTAAGTATGACCTTACCTTATTTGTTGTATGTGCTTGTAGGATTAGAACAATGAATTAACTTAATTTTATCTGGCTTATAATTGCAAAGTTTGCTGCTTATATTTGACTTTGGTTAGTAAAGACCACACAGAGTGCGATATTAACGAGGTACCATGATGATCTATGTGTGAGGGTGTTCTAAGTGGACTCGTGCATAGAAATGATTCTGGTAGATTATGAGTCATGCCAGCTTAATTGTGGTACGCAATGATGAATGGAGAGTACCAAATATCAATATATGTATATAAAGTATTTTATATAAAGGCTTGTTTATTGGGGTTATGAGTTATTCCAAGTTTAGGATTAGATGCATATAGTTGTAAACTGTGCTGTTTGCTTGACTAATAAGAGGCAATAACCGGTGTTTGCTGCATTAGTTTCAAGTTTGTATGTGAATTATATGTTACATGTCATACGTATTTGCTTGTGGTATGAAGTACCGAGGGTTTTCGCTCATTTCTTTAATTTTTAGGTATAGGTGAAGATGATATTGTTTATAACTTGTCTGGGTATGATCTATATGTTGATCATGGCGATGGCGATAGTGGAGTTGACTATCTAGCTGACGACCAGTAGACCTTGGACATTGGAAATAGGAGAGAGATATTGAAGACTTTATGAAGTTTTATTTTTTAATGTTATCAGTTATTGAAGACTTTATGATACTAGTTTATTAGGTTTCAGTTGGTTTGGTAATATGTAGTTTTGGATTTTAATAGTTCATGTTTTCAAAGAGATTATTTTATGTGATGTTTTAAAATAACCATGTATGAGTTTTGGTGATTATCTTTTGGTATAATTTGTGGATTAATATTTCATAGCCTTGGCGTGTTCTTATAAAGAGAAGAACACGTGGCGAGTTGTAAGGCCTTTAGTTTAAGGCATTACAAATAGGTACCCTATATATTAGAGTTACCGGTTAACACCTATTTAAAATAGCATGCATAATATATTGGAGATGTATTTAAAAATACCGATATTTGCTTATTTGAATCTATAAGACTCTATAAAGACTCTTTGACAAGGATATAACAACATAGTGGAAGAAGTGAGAGAGTAACTACTCTTTCTATTATATGGAAGGAATTAAATTTATGATTTTACAGTTTTAACAATCTCATAAAATAGCTATGTTAGCTATTAAATGTAAGAAAAATTTATTGGAGAATAATAATTATTATATTTTGTTCTGATAAAGTCAATTAAACGTGTTGTAAATCTCTAGAAAAATTTATGGTCTTGTGTCTTTCTCATAGGAACTCATCTTATATAATTGTTGAACGTATAGATTTATTTTTATGGTGATCGACCTTTAAAGGTTTGGATATGTTAGCCTTGGAACTTCTATGTGATATGACAGGATCATACCAATTGATTGTGAAAAAAAAAAAATTATTATAAAGAAATCTAAGAATTTTGATTAAGATTGAAATAGATTTAAACTGTTGATGAGTACTGATTCTATTGAAATTGCCAACCTTTTATAACCAATCCAATAATAGGATTCAGAACTGAAGAATGACCTTCAAATTCGGGACACGGACAACAATGACAATACACTACGGTTCCCAAACAAAAAGTGCTGCAATGAAATAAAATAATAGAAGTAGTAATCATTACGGATCGATTTCGAACCGAAAAATAGACTTGGCCCATCACTAGTGGTTCATAAACCGGGAACCAGATTGGGAATGGAGAGTCTAAATTGGCAAAGGACCCACTGGTTTTGACAGATCCTTATAATTCTAACCCTAAAAATCGTATGATTCGATGGTTTTGGAACCATAGGTTCAAGAACTAGTTGAGAATTAGCGGTTCTCACGGTTCTATGCTATAAAAATAAAAATAAAAGAAGAAAATTATAAAAAAAATATTTAAAACTATTTTTACATGAATAATAAAAAAATTATTTTTTATTCATAATATTTAATGTGTTATTATTAATAATATAAGTAATAAATATATTTGAAATTATATATTGTTAAATTTATGTAGACTTCTTACCAAAATAGACTTTTTTTCTTAACAATGTGTGACTTGTTTTTGTGTTGTTGGGACTTATTTGTATCTTGAATATTTTATAGTGTCACAGTGCTAATATAACAAATAAAAAAGTATAAGTGATTGTATATAAATAAATACATAATTATAGAATTTCTTTTAACTAATGCTATGAATAATTATTGTTAGGCTCAATATTATTTCAAGTTAAAATTTTATTTTATATTTCTTTTCGTTAAATTAAGTAAATTATTTAACTGATTTTTTATTTCACGGTTTCCTATTCCTCTAGAACCTAACCATGGGAACTAGACCGGCTCTCGCAGATCTGGTTTCGATTCCATCATTTTTGGAATCGGAAACTGGCGATTCGGATTCAATTTCAGACCCGAATCGAACCGTGACGACGTCGTGAACGGAATACATTATTTTCAAAACAGTCAGGATGGGAGAAGTGAATTCTTTAATTGAACACTTGCTTCGTTGGTTGGTTGGTTGGTTGGTTGGTTAGCCAAACAGATCCATATAAAGAGGGCAAAGTAGGCAAATCGACTTCGACAATTGATAATATAAAATAAGGGCCAAATAAAAGCATGCTTTCATCATTTCATGTAATGACTTCGTCTTTTGTCAAAAAATATTTTTCAACTTTCAATGAACAAGCATTTCCACGAAGAAAGGATGAAAAAGAAACAACAATTAACAAATCGTTAATAATTACACGCCTTTGTAAGATGTGGATCTTGTGGGCAACGTTTTCTATATTTTATTGATCATCGGTTCCGAACTTTACCTCCCTCCATCTGTTGTTTCTAACAACCATTGATAACTACACCCCATTGAAAATATTACGATAGGATTAGAAAAAAAAAAAATATTTCAAGAGCTCGATATCATAACAATAAATAAGTAAAAAAAAAAAAAAAAATTAGAAAATCTCTTTAGCAAAACAAACACATCATGCATTTGCTTTCTTGCTATTCATTTTCTCTATTTCATAATATTAAGCATCTGTTTATATTGTCTGATTTTTATTTGTATTTTATCTATATTTTATTTATTCTATATTTTATATGTGTTTTATCTATATTTGATTTGTTTATAAGTAAAAATATTTGTTTTTCATATGTATTTATTTCTTGATAGATAGTCTATTAAAAAACGAGAAATAAGATATCAAAACGAACCAAATAAGATGAACAAACCATACCATAAAGCGATTGAACGATTCATTGTCTTACGCACATAATTTTGAAAAAAAAAATTATTCATATTAGAAGATTATATTTTATAAAATAGTAGTGAAGAGAAGTTACTTAGATTATGTAAAGATATATGTTCACTTTTTTTATTAAGACAATTATATTTCTTAAATAATCTCATATATACTTGATAAAGTTAATAGTTATTTTATCACCCTAATAATCAGAGGTCAATGTTTGTCTGGCTGGTTTGGTGAAAAGAAAAAAAAGCATAATGTTCCAACCTAATGGATATAAATTTTATAAGTACCATGGGTGCGATGTGGTTTGATTTTATGAAATTTAAATTCTAATTACTCATTACAATTGCACCTCAAGATATTTGTCGGCCAAGAAAAGCCCAACAATATTTATATACATTGTTTAAAAGGTATTAGGAAAATGAAACGACACATTGTTTTTATGGATTTAAACAAACGAATAACAATATCCATGTGTTTATTATAATATATAATTTTAAAACCTTGTCTTAAACTTTTATTTATTTATCGTATTATGCTTTTTCAATATTATTTAATTGCATTGTTACGATTAATGATTATTAATTATCATAAAATATTACATTTACATATTGATACTTTTTTCTTTTATACAACTTTATATTGTACCATTTTAATATTGCTCTTTTTTTTTTTGTATTATTATGTTTTACCATTCTTTTTATAGTGGTACCTTTTGGCGTATTACTTTTTAGTACCGCTACATTTATGAAAAATCACTTCACCTTAGTCCTAATAACTTTCTATATACTTACAAATTATTAAATAAAGAAAATTGATAAGCAAATGCTCGGTTTACATATTAATAAGTATGTTTTACTATAATGATTTATCTGCCACTGTATTATAAAAGCTAATTAAATTGGAGGATATTAATCTCTGAGGTTAAGGGTCTGTTTGGATTGTCTGTATTTCATCTGTATCTATATCTTTTTTAAAATGATATGTGTAAATATATCCGATTTGCATCTAAATTTTATCTATTTTTGTTCTATTTGATCTTTTGATGAGAACTGTCAACTTTTTTTTATCTATATCTATTTCTTGATAAATAATTTGTTAGCAAAAAGTTTAAAAAAGTGTCTATATCTGCCGGAAAAAAGCCAATCCAAACAAAGTTGCTTGAAAGTATTATATTTCGAGTGGTTAAAAAGAGTCTAAATATTAATATATATGATTTGTTATATTATCTATTATATTACAAAGATAATTAAATTGTAAGATATCAATGTTTGATGGTAAGTTTCTTAAAAGTATTAAGATTTTGAGTTTTTAAAATAAAAAAAAGAATCATTGGTTGAGGAAGATTGATAGAAAACTATGAAACTGTTGCTACCTTAAATATGTGACATTATTTGATTCACTTTTTGATAGTATGATTCCTCTTTTAATTATTCGAAATGTTGATAATTTAAACAAACTTATCTCGAATATTAATAACTTCTAGTATGATTTATCCTATATTATAATATATATTTTTGAAAGTCCTTTTGCTGTTGTAACTTAATTATTTTTCATATCCTTATATTTCATAAAAAGTCACAATTTTTCTTTCTTCTTTTTTTTATAAAATGAAAATCACCATACTGATTCTTATTTTTGATATCCCATTAGTTTATATACAACATAATTATTAATTTTCCTTTTATTTATTAGTTTTTATATTTTTGACACTTATAAGAGGAGGAAGCATTGGAACATAAAAAATCAGTGGTAATACCAATATGTTATATAACCTTGACAACATAATTTTTTTTTTTTGAATAACATAGTTTATTGAATGAAAATTATTTCAAATCCAAGTTAATGATTGTCTATCTAATCTACCCATGATATCACATGTTATTGGGCATAATTGGGATATCCTTTGACAGCCATGGGTTTGGAATGATTTATGACTTACCACGTTTTCCTTCACATTGAATTGAATGCCAGCTATAATAAATGATAAATGTTGTTGGACGATCTATATCTTAATAAATATTTCACTTGCGTATATAGCTTAAGAGTTTCGTATAAGATATCCAGGTTAATATGATTTTTTTTTTCGCCGATATCGAGGTTCATATGATTGCTAGAATAACTTATTCCAAAAAGCCACATAAATATTATATATATATATATATAATATTATTTTGGAAGCGAGGATCTTGCCGTTTTCAATTTAATAATTTATTAGTTGATGTCCACGGAAATGGGAACGTAAAGAAATATTTTTATCTTTATAAAATTAAAAGCTTATGTCTCGTAGTAAATAAATAAAAGCGAATATTGACTTCACTTTCGATAAATAGAAAACCGAAGTTGGAAACAAAATAAAAGGTTGATGTCACTGTAACTGATTATGCTTGCCAAAATAAAATAAATAAACAAAAAAATATAAGCGAAAGGGTGAAACATGTGTCTAATGATCTTTGAAAAAAATTATATAAATACAAACAAGATAAAGTTAATTGCATACTTATCAACACTAAATCACATTTTTTTTTGCACTATTCACAATTTTAGGAAAGAAGCACCTGTTGAATGTGTAATTCAGCAAAAACTTCTATAGTGTCGAATCGCAAGTACAACAAGTGATTTATGTGTAATTTAGGTAAATCACGTTTAAGAGATGCAATTCACCTATGGGTATAGTTTTAAAGTTTTGAATTCCGTGAATCGCATTTATAATGAATTGCTCTTAGGAAATGCTACTCATGATGCATGAATAGCATTTATTACATACATCACGTTCATGTAATAAATGCTATTCACATGTAAATCATAAAAATACACAAATTGCGTTTGCTAGATGCAATTTTGCATCGGGTAATTGATTTTATATGATTTATATTTGTATGATTTCTTTTTGCAGGTTGATAATCATACAATTTCTTCAAAATCAAGAGTTATGGGTATAGGGGTGGACAAAAAAACCGACCGAATCAAACCAATTAGTAATCAAACCAATCCAAACAGAAAATATGGTTTTTTTTCATGGTTTGGTTTGAAAATTTTCAAATCCGAACCAATCCGTAAATTTATGGTTTGGTTTGGAAGGTAAATCAAACAAATCCATAAAACTGAACCAAATCGTTTTAGAAAAATATATTAATATTTCACTATATGTTTATATGATTTCATTTGATATTTATTATTTGGTGAATATTAATTAAAATCAACTTGTTTTTTTTTTAAAATTTTTTTAAGCTCATGATATGTAATTTTTTATTGATGATGAACTATTGTTTTTTTTTAATAGCTTTTAACTTTGTAAAGTATGAAATTTATTTATTCAGTTATAAACTTTCATTATGTATTAATTGTTTAATATATTTTGTCAGTTGGTCATTTTATTTATTGATGAATTTGTTGATAGATGCTTTTATATTTTAGCTAAATTATTGGTAGATAGTTGACAATTATGGTTATATTAAAAATCATAAATTATGACTTACTATATATTGATTAGTGAATGCATTTTATTGGTGGATAATTGATTTTATAGAGAACTATAGATTAAAAGTATGATGAATTTATAAATTATTTTGTTATGGTTTATAATATCAACTTTGTAAAATAATATAAATATTTAAGAATCTACACAAATGTAAAAAAACTAGAACAAGAAAAATTTTTAGTTAGAATTTTGATTTAAACCGTAATTAAAACCGAACCAAACAATTACTTAATGGTTTGGTTTGGGATGGGAAAAAACCAAATCATAAATTATGGTTTGGTTTGGTTTTAGGAAAAACCGAACCAAACCGATCCGTGCCCACCCTTAATGGGTAGTAGTGGGCAAAAAAACCAATAAAATTAAATAACTAAACCGAAACTGGAAAACCAATCCGAAGAATATGGTTAACTAATCCATCGGTTTTAGTTTAGGATCATGGCTTTTTTTTTTTTTTTTGGTTTGTAACCATGAGAAACTGATAGTTAATAGTTAACTAGTTCGATATCCATAAATATATGTATAATATAATATATAATCAATATAAAAAAATATATAAATAGATAAAGTTAAATCCTTAAAATCTATCTGTCATTACTTTTCTCTTCTTTAGTTTTTTCGATCTGATGTTTTATATTTATAAGTTAGTTCTAAAACATTTTACATTTATATACATATATATTTAAATCATTCATGTCCCACTTGCTTATTTTGCTTGCTTTTTGTGTTCTTCTTATGAATCGCCATTCGGTATTTAGACTTTGAACATATCTGTTTTAATTATTATGTTGTTGTTGTGTTGTAATTTGACAAAAGGAAAACACTATAAAGTTTTAATTTGTGTAATATTGTATCAGAGTTATATTCCTAGTTTGTTGTTAGTTTTATAGTTATTTAACTTGTTGATTTACAATTTTTGAATATAATTGTGATATTTAACTTGTCAATTTGTAATTTTTGAATATAATTATGAAACACAATGGTTTAACTTTTTATGGACCAATTGAAAATATGGTTAACAATAATTTTTAATATTATGATAAAAAAACGAAAATCGAAAATATTAACAAAAAATTGTTAATTGTTAAGATGGTTAATTATTAATAATGAACCAGTTTAAGTTTGAGATTTTAAAAAGCTGATTATTTTGGTTTGATTCAAAAAATAGCGTCATAAATGGGTTATCAAAACCATCCCACCCTTAGTTGTGGGAATACTCTATTGTTATTATTGCATTCTTCCTTGAAAAAGAGAAAATAAATTTCGAACTATATATTCCTACCAAGTGATGGACAACCAAAGTCGTGAGAAAACGTGTGCGAGAGAAGAAAAAATATTTTGCGGCAGAAGAGAGTGTGATTTTTGTTCCGATTTCAAATTTTAATCCATGTTATTTAGCCAAATGAAAGAAAAGCATTTACTACCGTTATACGTGAATACCTATGAAGGGATTATGTTGAAAACTCTCGTATTTGGTACGGAAGAATAGATTTGAAATGAAACTTGAGTTTTTTGAATTTTAATTTTTTGTTCAATGTTTGAAAGTTTATTCAGAAGTCTTTAAAATTGAGCTGACTTTTTCCCTCGAAATATTAATATATTTTACTTTAATTATTATCATAACCCAGCACAGATTTCTGATAACCTATTTCTTAAAAGCAACTTGAGCTCCACGTCTCGTTGAAATTCCATCCTCATAAAGAAATGGTAATTGTTGCATAGGAAAATATATTCTTGATCCGCTAAAACCCTATGAAGTTTTTTGGATTGGGTTTGAATCCTGTGCAAAACTTGATGAATATCCGACCTAGTATTAAAGTTAAAAAAAAAAAAAAAACATTCCTAAGGGCTTGTTAAGGATTTTGTTGAGAAGTGTAATATGCTATGAGTTATATTGAGAAGTTTCAATTAATAGTTTTAGTTGATAGTAACAATATATTTTGTGGATTATTTGTAAAATCCCAACTGGTTGAATTTGATGGATTAAGTTCTTTGAAGCTTATTGATGATATATATGGTATGGTAATTGTTGATATACATAACTCGACTAAGAGCCCAATAGGTCTAACGCTAGTAAAGTAGGTTACCAACGATATCCTCAAAGCCAAGTAGGTGCTTCAAGCTATTTTTGTCACGCCCCAAAATAGGGCCTAGTAGTATCATCCTGTAGTCGTCATACCACGTGTGCACCCGTAATATGAGAACCGTCTTGCAAGTCAGATATTACAAGACTCTATCTTATAATTGTTACATGTAATGTAGTCATACCAATATACTATACAAATACTAAGGATTCCGATTTTCCTTAGTTTGCCAGAACCGCAGAGAATCGGTATCCCCTACCAAATAGTGAAATTGAGGTCAAACCTATGAAATACAAGATCTTATTCAATTATACCATTTATCTAAGTTGTCCTTTGAGACCAATATAATCTATGAAACTATCTTCAGCAAGGTCTTTTGATGTAGCACTCTTCACTCATGCTTAACCCAATCCCAGCTAACGTTATACCTGCACAAAGACTGTTGGAGGGTGAGCAAAACCACACGCTCAGTGAGATGACCTGACCAGACTACATATCAAACAATGGAAATCAAGTTTACTTAGCAAACATATGTAATGCCACAATCAAGCATATGAACAAATACAAGCCTGGAGAATCCGGAGTCCAAAGCAGGATGGAGATTTACCCCTCTCATCAGGGTTGAAGGAACCAGTAGTACATAGTCTATCCAGAAGAAGCCAAGCATACAGGGGAATCTACGATTTCTCGTATTAGGGTTATCATTTTTAATATGATAGCTTAACAAACCATCCCATGTACATACTTTTAGCAACTCCCTAAGCATTAGTCATCCAAGCAATACCATAAGCGGCATCATTCATTTACCACTTAATTCTTATGGTACCAACAGAACAAAGGTAACCTTGCGTTGATCTAATAGCCTTTAACCTAGGTCAAGCAAGCATTATCAGAGTCCCGGATGGCCAACACGTAATAGACTACTACGCTTTTAGAGATGCAAATATGCAATATATGCGATGCATGCCCATTTCATTTTATGGTACCAATAGTTTTTAGTCAGGTTTAAGGCGATCATACAATTACAGACAAACATCAACATGCTCCATACAATTATCATCATACAATGAATTTGTTAATTATAATAAGGTGTTTTGGCAATCCCACATACACCAAGCAGCATGCGATTTACCCAAACCCATATGCAATTCAGTTTGATATGTTGTTATCAATGCAACTAACTATAAGCACAAACAATATGATAAGGTCAAAGTCCCTCACCTGTGGTCCTCGCTATATTGCTGTAATAAGCTACTGGTAGTCCAGAATTGATTTATATTCCTATGAAATGAAATAACATATTTTTATTATTATACAATTATTCCTGTAAAAGAAGTCTTCCTAAAATTAAGGGTGTTAACTATAATCACCTTATTTTAAATTAAGCTTAATTATTACGGTATCTATTAATTTAATCGAATTCCTATGAATATCCAAATATTCTATATTTGATAAAGTTTCTATTATTTCCAAGGACTTTTTAAGGTTCTAACCTTTATAGTAAGAAATAATTATTTGTTATTTATTTTCATTTTGCTTCTCTTGATCTTTAATTGTTATCTATTTATATACAATTATGCTAGTATATACTTAGTATTCACTAATTCATAATTTATACATATATATATCTTACTATGAAAACATATTTACTAATAAAAGAATTTATTAACTTAATTATAACTATTTTCAAAATTATTTTTCTCTTTTCATAAGCATTAATAATTATCATCAATAATAGCACTAAAATAATTATAATATCAATAATACCAATAACACCAATGATAACGATAATAATAATACAATTATAATAATAGTAGTAATAATAATAATAATAATGATAAATTTCCGAAAATAGATTATATTCCATCACATTAAGAATTATACTAATTGTCTTATATATTTTAATTAATATTATTACTAAAGTAATTTTAGTCTTTTATCCATATTTATTATTATTTCAAAAATAATATTTTCGAAATTCTAAAAATTCTTTTAATAATATTAAGGATATTAATAATTAGAAATCTATTATGCGGAAATTACTTTAACAAGGTAATTTATATTTCTAAAGAAAATTATTTTTAGATTAATAATAGATTAAATATTTAAATATCCTATATTTAATAAAGTTAGAAAAATAATTTTATTTTTAAATTTAAATAATAAATAAATTTCGGGTTTAATACTATTGTATTATAATATTACTATTACTATACCCGAAAAATAAATAAATAAATGCAGGAAAAAGAATAAACATTTTAAAGTTATTTAAATTATTATTTATTATATAATTATTTATATTTAGTTTCGTTTTTCTTTTATTTGGCCGAGGGGTACACTGGGTTAAGTACGCCCGTACAACGTGCTGGATAAGGGGTGTACGGGGTTAAGTACGCCCGTACAACGTTGCTGGCCGAGGGTATACGGGTTATGTACGCCCGTACACCGTTGCTGGCCGAGGGTATACGGGTTATGTACGCCCGTACACCGAGCCTGTGCTCATCGGGAAGCACTGTTCATCGTCTTCAACCTTGGTTTTGATCCGATTTTCCATTGTTTTACACACATAAATTCATTCTAATTCATTCCTAAGCATTTATACATGATATTTATATACATATAACAACTAAAAACATTAAAACTCGCGGAATAAGAATCACTTACCTTAAGCTCGTTTTTGAACGTTTTTCCTAGTTTTTGTTCGAATTTTCGAACGGAGTGGATATGAGCGTTTAAAATTCTTTTTCTGGTTTGGTTCGACTCCTAAGAAGCTAAGGTTGTATTCTGGAAAGTTTGGGAAAGTTTGGAGTTCATTTGCTTAGCCGTCCGAGTTCGTTTGTATATATATATATATATATATAATGTAGTGCAAGTTCTGGCCGCGTTTCTTCCTCAATTTGAAACAAATTGCTCTTGTTTGTTTGTCTATTCCATCCTCTGTTTGATTGTCATAAATATGGGGAATGACTTGGCCGATTTGCATTGGATGAGATGAGATTTATATTGACTTTTACATTGTTTTGTTGAAGGATTTTCGGCTCACCAAAAACAAGAAGATCCCAGCCCTTCACTCTTCGTGGAACGTCTCCAGCAAGTTGCAACATATATATATATATATATATTATATAGTAATTAGTTGATAATTATTTTAGGTTTAGGATATATATAAATAAGAAATAAAGATAAGATAATGAATTTATAACCGTATAAGGAGGGAGTAAAAATATAAATTTGTAAAAAAAAAATCAATTTTGTGGGTTTAAGTGATACGTATATTAAATACTGATTTAATAATATTTTTAGATGAGAAGTTCTATATTCGCGTTATTAAATATTCTGAACAATATAGTATACATAGAATTTCTATTAAAGATTTGTATATATGCGTTTGAATTTTCGCTTTTTGTTTGAATCTTGCTCGCGTCCAGGGAGTTCAAATTTGAAATGCAATTCTAATCCGTAATACGTAACAAAGGAAAACAAAGAGAAAAATCCAACTGAGTTTTGATGTATGAAAATATAAAAATAAAAAGAAGATGATAAATTTATAACCAATAAATATGTAAGGAGTGGGGGAAAATATAAATTAGTGAAAAAATTTAATTTTGTGGATCTAAATGACACGTATGATAAATACTGATTTGATAATATTTTTGGATAAAAATTTACATATTAACGATATTAAATATTTTGAATACGACCGTATACATAGAATCTTTAGTTTAATATTTTCACTTTTCAGTTTTTATACCTGCTATCATAAATTATATTTTATTTGCTTAAAAGTTTTGTTTCGTGGTATTTTGATAAATTAATAATTATATTGCCCTTAATTCGAATTTATTATAAATCTGTAAGATTTGAAATTACATATGAAATCATTTCTATTTATAAATTTATTCTAGACTTTTTATTAGATTAGGAATTTAATTTTAATTTTATTTTTGTTACTTAGTTCTTTTTACTAATTATAAATTACTGGATTAGATCAGACTTTTAGTTTTTATAGACTCAGAATTATTTAACTTGAATGTTTTAATATATATATACATATATATTACATTAAAACTTAAGTTCGTAAATATTAAATAGTTTTCTTTATTCTTTATTATGAACTTTTATAGTCTTAGTGATAAAGATTCTTTATTCTAATTTGTTCATACTTAAAAATTTAAATCGCGAAAAATTTGGAGTGATTTCTAATATTTTTGTTATGGTTCTTTTATGATTCTACATTTTATTTTTATATATTTATTATAACCGAGTTATGTAAAATCCAGGGTATTACAATCTTAGCCCAAGGATCCAACCTACCTATTGACTTGGAGTCTTCGGTGCACCTAGAGACCCAGCCCAAGGTACTCCTCTGCCAGGTTTACTAAGCTCCCTTTTGTGTAATATCTCTTTGGCTGTCCACACCATTTTGGAGATACACCACACCTCCATAGTTATTCACATCTCTAAGAGGATAACTTGAACCTTCCCGAGGGCATGATAAAGGGATCAATCGTTACCTTTATTTGGCCAACCTTTGTGGAAGACTGCACCCGCCATCTTAGGTCTAGGTCAGCTGCTAATTAAGGATCACCCAAAATAATAGAAAAATATTTCATGAGCCTATATTTTGGTATGACCCTATCTATAAACAACGCCTAAAAGCCTAATTGTTAAAAAAAAAAAATGAAGAAGAAAAGTGTAAACTCTTAGATTTTACAGTGATTTTATAAATAGAACCTTAGAGTCGATATTGGAACCGAAACCCTATAGTCAAACCAAGTCAACTCTAAACCCTAGAAACCCTAAATTCTATTGAATAGTTTCCAAAACCCAAAAATATTAGATGAGTTAGAAAGATAGTATGTGTTGATAATAGAATATAGCTCTCAGTCTACTCGGTCTGTTGGGCTTTAAGGCCTACGTACACCAGAAAGCCCCCAAAGGGAGTCCATGTTTGTGATGCCCAAGAAACCTCACCTTTGAAAGGTTCGCCGAGTCATACGGGCTTGGCCATTCAGTGATAAAGTTATATTTTACTCAACTTTTCATTGAACAATTCATGCTAAATCATTATTGATTTTATAGAAATCACAAAGAATCGGGACTTATATGCACTTATTATGATATTTCAGGTCTTGAAGGACTTATAATACAAATACAAGCAATTGAGAGAAGTTTTATGCAAATTTGGGAAAGAAATCAAGCAAGGCCGGCCACTATGCAAAGTAGGCCACTAGCCTTAATCACGGGATAGTTTTAGGGATGTTTCGTAAATTCGATATCTCTCTCTCATCCGAGCTCCTATTGAGATGATTTAAAATGCTAATGAATGCTAAGATAGAGATATTCAATTTTCATTTTTTAGGTGTGGATAAATTCGGAATGTATCAAGGTCAAAATATGTCGTGAAGTTATTTCTCTTGTGGTGATGGCTTCCAAGTTTTAGAAAATGATAGAATTTTTTAAATTGTAGATATCTTTCTCATTTGAGATTTTTTTTGACGTGATTCAAACTTTTATAGAAAGATAAGAGAGAGTTCTACAATCTTCATGTTTTGAGTTTTAACTAATAATAAAAGAATGAAGGTTAAAAATCATCTTGAAATTACTGCAAGTGCAAAACATCAGTAAGATTTGCAACTTGATACTTTTTTAGTAAATTCAACATATTTCTCTCATCCGAGTTTCGTTTGATATGATTCAAGATCCTATTGAAAGAGGGGAGAAAGATCTACAATTTTCATGTTGTAATATTTGACAAATTCCAATTGGAGTAAAGTTGAAAATCGTCATGAATTTTCTATACACAATACTACTTCCAAAAATGCCAGCGTACAAGAAGGATATCATCAACTTTCATATTTTCAACGTATACTGGCTACTGGGAATTCAACACCGCCAGCTTTGAAGCCACTGTACATTCAAAATTGCTCTCAAAAATCAATTTTTAAAAAGAAGCTTGGCTAATTTAAAAAGTACACCACGGTTGTACATGGCTAGCGTATCTCCCTATGACTTTTCATATATAAACTTCTCTTATTGATTATTGGAAATGAGAAAACCTAGGCATGAAATTCCCCTCTATTTTCCATAGCTCTTAGGTCTAGATTAGGGTTTAAAACACTAAAGAAATTTTCTTTTTGATTTGTTTTTGGATTCCACATCGGTATTTAAGTGGAAGACATCATTTGGATTTGAATTCAAGAATAGAATTTCATTGACAAGGTGATTTTGTTCTTTTTCTATATTCATGTTTTTGATGATGTTTGATGCTTGTTTCTTTTGATTTTAATTAGGGTTTTGAGTTGTAGATTTGAATTATCTGATTGATGATCCCTTTTTTTGATTGAATCATTGTCTGTATTTGAGTTGTTGATATTATTTCACATATCATGTCTTTTGGATTGAATCTTGAATTCATGATAGATTAGGATTGTAATTGGAAAATTATTTTCTAATCATTTATGTGAATATATAATTTGGATTACAGATCACATAAACATATGGGTTTGAATTCGATTACGGTTTGGTAAATTTAACAGATTAGTCAATTGATCACTTTCCTAGGAACAACAAACATTGATTGGTTAATTTAAGGTAATAGCTTACTTTGGGAAAAGAAGTTGTTATCTGGTGCTTGATTGTTTAAAAACTAAACCCATTAACAATTTGAATCTGCAATTACATTTCTGATCGATAGCATACATTTGATTGATTGTTCAAATCTATTGGCTCTTAACCTAATCAATTTACAGGTGTTAGAAATCCAAGGTTCTTTTTAGTTTAGTTTTATATAAGAAAATCCAAAAATAGGAACAAATTTTGATTTACCTAGCTACAATTATGACTAATACATTTTGTAAAGACCCGACATGCTCAATTCTCAAATTAAGCACACCAAGTCCCCAACCACGTATAACTCTTACGAATTATACGTAAGGTTGTCTTAAAAGAAGGTGTTTATGTTGAACATTGCTATCCGATTTTAAGTTATGAAATCGTTTAGTTAGATTTTCGGATAACTGGATTTAGCAGCGGAAATAAATTTTATAAATCAATTTAGAAATAAAGACATTTCAAAACTTCCACTCTTACAAGAGGAAAAGCTTTCACTTAAACAAATTTTTACAAAAGCTTAGTTATAAAACATGGGCATTAACAAGCTCTTAATGAAAATACAAATTTATAAATGAATCCAGTCTCTATAAAGCAAACAAAAGGAGAAACAAAACAACTAAACTATTCAACGCTCCTGACTCATATCGCTCATCCATAATCCTTCCCGAGTCAACGGAAGCACCCAAAAACTCGACACAACATCATCAACAACAACAACATCATCATCATCATCTCGTCGTCCATCATTACCAACAACAACAAGGACTCATCATTATCAACTTCATCAACATCATCTTCATCAACAACAAAACCTGTAAAAAGAATAACAACAACAAGAATGAGCCGAAGCCCAGTACACAGCAACACAATCACACACGGAGTGGCACACGACTTAAACTAAATGCAATGCGTCAATCCACAAGTTATTATCTTTTCATTAAAACAAACAAATCAACAATGGAGCGCTCACACTCCGGAACAAGCCAATGGGAATCTGGGGGTCCTGAGTAACGCTCACGACGCTCAGGGGGTTGATATAAGTAGCCCGATTACTTATATCTCCTAGATAACGTTACACTGAAAAGAAACAGTAATCTCATCCAGGGTTTATAGCCGTTACCCAACTCTACTTAGACTCAGTCCATAACATGAATCTAGTTCACACGCTCCCATAAACGTTGAACTAAACTATGGTACTTCCTTCCAAGTTTAAGTAAATGTTACACTGTTACTATATTCCCTTCGATTACCCGCCGAGTCATGTCATTGCATCATGACAAGTGGCCTAAGCGTTTATAATATTGTCATTGCATCATGACAAGTTGTCGCTCCTCGGACCGGATTCAACGACTTAAGCACAATCAACACTCATCAATTATTAAGCCGATTTAAGTCTTAATCAGTTTAGAATGCCTATCCTAACATTCAACACGCAAGTTACTGCGTACCTTGAATATGAAATCCAAACATAGCCTTGGAAGGAATTTCAGAAGATAAATCAGATATCCACTTCTGTTAAGGAAAGAATTCGTATAAGAAACTAAACTAAACTAACCATCTACTTCATCAAAATCATATAAGAACTTAAGCTATTTATCCATTCGTCTCAAACTCATTTTATTAAATCCTATTTGATCAGACACTAATGTGGAACCCCACTATGGCTGCGAAGATCGCCCCGCCAAAATATGGACAGTTCTCCTTTGTCTGTCAAAGTATTTCTTTTCTCTTTATTTATAGTGTTTTATTACAAAAGCATTAACAAAGAATTCACAAACCAAAAACATTCATTTTCCAAGTGAACACACATTTGAAACAACATATTCCCCATATTAATCAAAGATCATCCTAATTCATTCATTTAATCTAATTATTTGTTACTAACCCATTTTAGCTTAACCTTAGTCAATTTGATTAAAATTAGTCATTCGATTCATTTACTAAGTCAAGTTGATTAAACATAGACAATCTAATTCATTTTAGCTTAGTAAAGTTCATTAAGTCAAATTGGACTTAGATTAATTACTAATTCATTATATATCTAAGATCTAATCACTTAATCCCAAGTTAGCTTAAACCTAGCCAAATTCATCAAAGTTAAATAATCTAATCCATTTTAGTTCATTCAAGTTCATTTAGTCAAGTTGAACCTTGGCTAATTAACTAAGTTCATTTAAGTTCAAGCTAATCATAAGAACAAATAATAAACAAATCTTAAACTTAGCATGAAGGAAATTCAAATAAAATTCATATAGATACATAAGTCATCATTTATATACTTACCAAGATCATTTAGTTTCATTAAGTCATCACAACATCATAAATCAAGCAATGGAAATCATATATACAACATAACTACTTTTAGTTTAATACTCATAGAAATTCAATTATTTGTTGAATTTATAAATCTATCTAAATCATGCTTAATTATATCCCTCAATCATCATTACACATCAAATATCACTTCTCTATCTCGTTTTAGCTCAAAAAGATCCATTTCCTAAGTAAAAACACATAAAACAAACAAAACAAGTTTTTGACTTTGTTTGAAAATTATAAAGGCTGGAAAGAACTAAAATTTAAGTATCGATAATTTCCGAATTTGTAAAAACTCAAAACATAAAAATTGTAGATCTCTTTTAAGCTTTCCAACGCAACTTGAATCACTCAAATCGGAGTTCGTATGAAAAAGTTATGATCAATTTACAAAACAGTATTCGCGTCAGGAAGAAATCCGCGAGCGCTACACCCTTGGCAACGGGGTGTTTTGAAGGCCGTTTTGACTCAGGGGAAGTGAAATTTTTTGATCCGAGAGCACTACACCCTTGGCAACAGGGGTGTTTTGGACACTACACCCTTGGCAACGGGGTGTTTTGGAGGCCGTTTCAACTCAGGGGAAATGAAATTTTTGATCCGATAGCACTACACCCTTGGCAACAGGGGTGTTTTGACAGGTGTAGTGACATATTTACGAAATTCCTTGTTTCAAACACTAATTTTACAAAAACACTTCAAACCTTCTCCAAAACACTTTACAACCATCATACTACACCCTACATCTATTCTAACATCCTCAAACATGCATAAACTTCACATTCACCACATCAAACATCTCAAACTTCATCAACTTCCATAACTACTATTCATCATCTTCTTCCTCCTTCATAACCCGACCTCCAAAAAGCATATATCAACAAATACTTAAATAAACAGCACTCTCAACCCAATTCAACATCAATTCATCAATTACAAATGCAAATAACAAGTAAAAACAAAGAGAAATAGAAAATGAAAACTTAGCTTTTTTTGAGCCTACTCATGCAATTTCTTATTCTTCTTCTTGGGGAAGCTAATTCTACTTGATCTCCTCTTTCTATCTTGTTGAAATTGAGATTCATGTCTTGGATTTTGGAGAGGGAAAGAAGAACAAGAAGAAGAAGAAGAAGAAGAAGAAGAAAGAAAGAAAGAAAGAAAGAAAAGGGGAAAAACGAAAAATGAAAAAGAAGGAAAGAAGAGGCAGCAAAAGGAAAATAAAAAGAAAAGGAAAGGATAAATCTAAAATATATATATTTTAGAAATAAGGTATAGGTTTAGAACTATCAGATCAATATCTATAGTTCTAGAAACATTTAAAAGATAATTTTAGAACCGATAGATTAGAAATTAAGAACTTATAATAAGAACTTAATTTAGGAATCTATTTTGGATGAAAGATATTTAATTTGAGTTCGGGTTTAAGAACTGATATTTTTATTCAAGCAAATGAACTCAAATTTTGTAAAGATTTAGGAATTAGTGTTTAAGCTAAGAATCAAGAGTTTAGGAATCCTCTAAACATTTCAATGACTTGTTTAGAGAATTTAGATTTCAAATCTCAAATTTCATTTAATTAATTACTAATCTAACTTTGTCAACTTGTCTATTTATATCCTATGATTCATTTGATTTATTTAATCTATCTAAACTCAATTTCTAATCTTGGTAAAGATTTGGGGTATTTCACATTTGATAGCTAATCCTCACTCCTTATGGACATGACTTGGTATTCACCGATATATTATTACTACACACGCACCCTGCAAGCCCTGGAAAATTTCAATAAATAATTCTACGATGAACTTCGAAAATAAACTCTAAAAATCACTCCAAATTAAAATCGAATTTCAACAAGTCCAAAAACACGAACGAATTCAAAAACTTCTTAATCTTGAGAAAATGAAAATCTTTAAAAATAAAATAAGAATACAGTGGTCTTTAAATTCAAAACCACAACGTACGAAAAATTCCATATTTAACTCCGACTTATAAAATCGGGTAATATAAAGCCCAAAAAACAAACCATTAAAAAGTAAATAATGATTGACGTTCGGAAATAAAACTCAATTCAAGAATTCCGAAAACATTAAGAGATATTAAATACTTACAAAAAAAATTTAAAATAAATTTCTCAAATTAAATATGTTATATAAACATAAAATATTAGTTCCCAAATTAGCAAGGATCTAAACCGGAAAATCACCCGGAAACCCTAAGTGGAATACAATAGCTTAAGTCTGGCAATCTAGTGCCCCTAACCCTAGAGGCCGAGGTGTAGTTTAAAGATGTAGAATAGCTCATAGTAAAATAAGTTTGTTTAAAAATATCAAATTGGTAAATTTTTGACCTATTTTGAACCCGTTCGGATACAGACTTCGAAAAGCATGTCCCGGGGCTCGAGATATCAAAAATATACCATTAGTACCGTTAGACTCGTAATTTCATAAGATTTCCAAATATATCAGTTATATAATTTTTCGGGTTATAAAAGTTACAGTTATAACCTTTTTATCGTGTTTCCATTATTACCGGTAATTGATTAGTCTTTTACACTATTCATTTTTATTTCATCACAAAATTTTCTTATTCTTTTAAAGCCCTATATTTTTAGATAAATATTTTATATGTTATAGAAAATTTTGTTTTTCTAAAATTTAGTTTGTTTCGGGTTTTTACGGGATCAGATTCTATTTAAGACCCGATACTAAAAATGGAATAAATTAATTTAATAATTGAAAAATATTTAAAAAATATTTTTATTTCCATAAAATAATTTTTTAGAATTTTTCGGGTTATAAAAATATCATTTATAGCCCATATTCGCGTATTTTGATCATACTGGTAACATATTTGTTAAAATACTAAAATAATTCATATAATTATTTAATTTTAATTATGAAAAATCTGCTACAAATATTTGGAATAAATTTTCTAATTTTATTTTATTTTGTTTTATTTTATTAAGAAAGTACTTTTACAACCCATACTTTCAAGTATATTTTACACATATCACTTCCTTTTCACTTCAATCTTTCTACACATTAACCCACACTTCATGGCAGATTTTGACCCTCTTTATGGCTGCCATTGTCCTTTATTTACTCATATTTTGACTAAATTAATTATATTCTACTCTTTTTTAAGAAAGCTACATTACACATTTATTACACAATTCAAATTCAAGTCAAATTTCAACAAAACCCTCTCTCTCCTCTCTTTACAATTCACGTGTAGCATGGCTTCTTTGGCTGCCCTTGTTTTATTTTTTTCTCTCTCATTTATTCAATTAAAACACTCATTTTCTTTCTCTCCTTCATTTACTCACTTTCCTCTTTCATTCCTTAGCCTTTTCTCTCTCATTTTCCTCTCTTTCTTTCTTCTTTTTGTTCTGGTTTCTTCAAGAACACAAGCTGCTCCCATCTCTTCCATTAGCTTCCACCCATATTTCTTGAAGATTTCGAAGCAAATCTTCATCTCAAAGCCTTCATATGTGATATAGGTAAAGTGTAATGAAGGTTTCATGCATCAAATGACCTTCCATAAGCTTAAAAGCTCAGGATGATGATGCCAAAAATGAAACACTCCTTTTCTCCACTTTTATTATCTTGTATTACAATTATTTTCTTGTTTAAAGTTGATATATATTGTAGATCTAACTTTTTGTAGCTTTGATTTTTGTTTATGCTATAGATCTTGCTATTTAAGTTATTATTCTTGTTATTACTTATGATTTTTGCATATATTTCTCATTCACATGTGTTCATGCATTCAAAACTAGTTTAGAAGACTAGATCTAGTTGCTTTAGGTTCATACATGCATTAGACTTTGTTTTATGTTCATGGATGACTTGTAGTGGCATGATGATAGTAGGGATGTTTTAAAAACTCAAGATCTATTTTATTTTCATCAAAAATCATTTTTGAAAATTCGGATGAAAATGGAATTATATTTAGAAAAGTTGTTCTTCAACTTCAAAATGTGTATTTTTTATTTAAAATGAAGGGCTTAGGGTATAGATAACATAAATGAAAGATTTTGATGAGTAAAGTTTAGATCTATGAGTTTAAAATTTATTTTCATGGGTTTTATTTAGATATATGTTCATATTATGTGTAGATCTTAGATTTGAACTTGAACAAAAGTAGTGAAATTCGTATTTTGGCAAGACCAATATTTAAAAAAACCACTTTCCAAGTATTAAAATGTAATTTTTACTTAAGAAAATGAAGGCTTAATATATGTATATCATCAAGGCTTCTTTTTACAAAAATCTAATGTGATTTTCAAAATAAAAATTCTATTTTTGGATTTTGGCCAAGGCATATTTTAAAAACATGTTTTCCAACTCAAAAATGGAGTTTTTATTCAAGAAATGAAAGGCTCTTAGGATAGGATATGTAAGGAATGGATTTTCATGAGTTTAGATAGATTTTATCAAAAGGTATGTCCAAAAATAAATTTTGTAAATTCGGATCTCAACCAAGACCAATTTTTAAAACCCATTTATCAACTCCAAAACTCATGTTTTATGTGAAAAATGAAGGGTATAGGTAATAGGTATCTTTAAGGAATGATTTTTACAAGTTAAAATGAGTTTAGGCATGAGTAATGTGTAAAACAAGTAATGGAATTAAAATGGAAAATTCTGAGTTAGTGATCAAATTATCAAATTCGTAATTTGAGATGATGCATATGTAATCACTTAGTATTTGAGCTCAAATTGCAAGTTTTATGTGTTAAATGAAGTCCTTAGACAATAGATATAGTAAAGCTTCAAATTTTGATGCATTAAACAAGTTTTCTCATAAGAAATATGCAAGAAATGAAAATTTTCAAAATTCGGATTTTTGTGAGAAGCTTGTTTAAAAACATATTTGCGAAAAGCTTGTTTAAAAACATATTTGCAAAGTATAAAATGTAAATTTTTGTGTAAGAATGAAGTCCTTAGTGGTTATGTATGATTGAGCCCTAATTTTCTACATATCAAATGATTTTTACTTGAAGGAATCACTCAGAAACTAATTTCTATAAAATTCAGATTTTGGAATCAACTCTACATGAAGACATATTTACAAAGTGCAAAATGGAAATTTTTATGTAGAAATGAAAGTCATAAGTAATAGATATAATGAAGACTCAATTTTAACAAAAAGAATTATATTTTCTTAAGTAACAAATCCAAAACAAATGGAAATGATCAAAGTTAGAAAACTAGATTTTTCATAAGTAGTTGTTATTATGGTCTTGCAAGATAAAAAGTTATAAAATTTCTTTTTAGCAAAAATCATCAAGATCATGCATACATTAAGCTCATCTCATGTCATTCATGTTAGGAAATCATTCATATTGCATGTATAGCCAATTTATATAGTAGGAACATTATAAACATTTACAAAACCATTTTTCGGAATCGGAAACCATTACTGATCAGATCTGATCCCTCTGTTCCGAGACCTAAATGTTTTCAAAACTTGAAAATAATATTAGAAATAGATACATCTTTCGAAGTAGATAGAAATCGATATATAATTTGCGAGATTCCGAGTTAAAATGACCAAGTTATGGCCGTTTTAAGTTGGAATTCCCACTTAGAACGAGAATTACGAATTTGATAGTTCGTATAAAATCGTTTGGATTAGTTTGAGTTGAAATACTTATTAGAGTATTTCTTCCTTTTTAGGAGATCCCGAGATCAACGATTCCCTGCCACAGAATTATTATTACTAGAAGACCGGTGATCCAATGGCCGAGTGAGTTTTCTCCTTGTTTTGTTACCTTGATTGTGCTTGTAGTTAGTTGCATTAGAATTATAGGAACAAGATAAAAATCGATATGAATGGGGATGGGATATATGATGAAGCTGTGATGAATGTATGCCAAAGAATACTAAAGCATATAGAAACCACGATTGATTGGGTAATTGCACTGTTCATATTATTTCTGTTATGTGTATGATATTGGCCAGTCACTCTAAAGAACGTATAAATATTTTGACCTAAGCAAAAATTAAATTGATCATGCATCGCATCGGACATATTACATTTGGTAGCATGCTACTCCTACGTAGGTCGATCGATATGGTCCGTCGATGCCTCGTTTGGATAACGAGCCCGGTGCCAAAGCTCATTTAGGGGTACTAAGGCGCATGTGGATGCATTCCTTGGATGAGCCTAGCCGAGTCGAGTGCTAAGAGCTGAGGGCTTGGGGACTAGATGCGATCGTGTAGACTCAATACCATTCCTAACCTAAGATACGGAGGGCGTAAATCCGTTCTGTGTATGGGTTCCGGATACCCATGCATAATTGCTTGCTCACATGTTTGTTCATGCATAGCATATGATTGATTATAACTTGCTTGTTATTGTACGGAATTAAGAGAATTCTCACTAAGCTAGCATAGCTTATACCCCAATAGTTGTTTAAATGAACAGGTTATCTCAAGGATGCCAAGTGGGAACCGTGATGGTAGGAGCCGAGAATGACTACAGGATTTCGGCAAAGAATAAGAATGTTTGAAGTTATCAGCTAGTTTATGATTTGTCTTGTAATATTTTATGTAGGGTAGTCTGTGGATGAATGTAATTGGAGTTGAATGATTTGTATTTTGAAGTGTAGTGATTCGTATATGAAGTATAGTGATTTGTATCGAAAGTATAGTGGATTGTATTTCCTTTACATTGTTACTCAATTGTATCAACATAAAATGTATCATTCTGATGTGTCTCCTTTATGTGTTAGACGCCTTGTATATGGTATGGAAGCCTTCGCGTGACTGAGGTGGTCATTCTTAGGCTTTAATGTTGTGTACGATGGACTGCCACATTTAGGGTACCCTTCAAGGCGTGACAGTTTAGTTGGTATCAGAGCGATAAGGTTTTGGGAATTAGATGGAAAGACTTTAAGAGAATAGAATGTTAAGATTCGATCTTAGGAATCGATATGTGAGTGTTAGATAAACCTTAAGTAAAGAAGAATTAGATTTAGCTCTATGACCTTTAAGGCATGATTTTCGATTATTAAGGATTTGAATCCTATCTTGGAGACTTTTGGAGAACATAGAAACAAACATATGAGGAAGGAAGATTGAAAATATTTGATGGGATGATCGAATCTATTATAGCAACTACAAGATATAGGGATAAGTGACCATACTCGACCCTTGGTTCAAGCAAATAATAGAAACAGTAGGTGCCCATAATAGATTTAGCAAGTGGATAGCTACCCTTGTTTGGAAGAAGTCAATCTCCTAGGATAGCAATTGATCTTTTGTAAAGCATTAAGAACAAATAACTTTTTGAGTAAAAGAACAGAAATGTTTTGAATATGTAAACCAATGTTGTAGTTTATTATCTAGTTCGTGAATTAATTATAATGTATGTTTTGCATCCTTTCTTTGAACTTTTGTAATGGAAGATTTATATCTTTTCTTGATTTCATGTATTTCGTTTTGAATATTATGAAGTTTTTGTTATTGATTTTGATTTCAGTAGAATTTCAATATTTCTTATATATGTTCTTATTTCCGCATTTCCGTGTTCTGTATTTCCGATAAGTTTCTTTAAGCTTCTTTTACCGCCTTAAGACGTAATAAAAGATTTAGAATTTTCACCTGAGCTTAATAAAATTGTAGGAGACATACCCAACCACAACAAGAAACCGTCATGACTCCTTTAGGACCTGAACACCAAGCGATACCCAAACCACCTAACCAAGGCGGAAATGCTTCAATAGAGATTAAACGGCTTACTAGTCAGATAAGAAGCTACATGCAACAGACTCAAGTCAGTTCAACGTCTAGACCTATAAGATATGTGCAAGAAACGACGCAAGATGAGCCACCATCACCTCAATACCACCAAAGTCTCTTACCATGCTTCATAAAGTGTAACCAGTATTTCGATGGAGTTTTTGGAAAAGCAGATGAGACAGAGAATTGGTTGGCACACATTGAGAGGTCCTTTAATGCTTTTGAAGTACCACACCGTCTGAGAGTCAATTATGGGACCTATATGCTCCGTTTACATGCCCGAGTATGGTGGGAATCTAAGGAAAGAGAGTTGACGCCTCCAGTTACATGGGAGATGTTTAAATATGAGTTTTTGGATAAATATTTCCCCATGAGCTTAAGAGTCCAGTACAGTGCAGATTTCCTTAATGTCTCACAAGGAGATCGTAGTGTGGAACAGTATGAAACCGAGTTCAGTAGATTGTTGCAATATGCTTCGGAATCATATAAACAAAGTGAGGAACTCAAAAGGCAAGTGTTTCTGAATGGTTTGAAAGAAGATCTTCGGACTTGATTGGAGGAATTCGATATCAAGAGTTATCAAGGATTGCTAGAAAGAGCACGGATAATAGAAAATGCTCAAAGGAGGAGGCAAGAAAGAAGTAATAAGGAAATGGAGTTCTATGTTGCAATGACCCCGAATCAAAAAGTCAGAACACTTCCCTTGGATGATAACCCAATCAAGGAAGAAGACAAAATATTGGATAAGATACAATGTTGGAAATGTAAGGGACAGCATTACCCTATACGGTGTCCACGACTTCAATCCAAGTGTTACCTCTGTGGGAACCCTAGTCACAAAGTTGAGAAGTGTCCCAAAAAGACAACCAACGCATGCTCTCTTTGCACATGGCGAGCTAATGTAGTCTTAGTCAAAAAACCCAGTGGGAAGTGACAGATGTGTGTCAATTACATCGATTTGAACAAAGTGTGCCCCAAAGACTGCTTCCCATTATCTCAAATCAACCAGCTCATGTATAATACCATGGGCTACAAGCTATTGAGTTTCATGGATGCCTTCTTTGGCTACAATCAAATCAAAATGAAGGAAACTGATAAGGTCCACACCTCGTTCGTCACATCTTTTAGCACATATTGCTATAAAATGATGCCATTCGGATTGAAAAATGCCGGTGTTACCTTCTAAAGGCTGGTTACCAGGATATTTAAACCGTAAATAGGTCGAAACATGGAAGTCTATGTCAATGATATAATTGTAAAGACTTCCCACTGGGAAGTCAAAAAACCCAGTGGGAAGTGACAGATGTGCGTCAATTACATCGATTTGAACAAAGTGTGCCTAAAAGACTGCTTCCCATTACCTAAATCAACCAGCTTATTTACAACACCACGGGCTACAAGCCATTGAGTTTCATGGATGCCTTCTTTGCCTACAACCAAATCAAAATGAAGGAAACCGATAAGGTCCACACCTCGTTCGTCACATCTTTCAGCACATATTGCTACAAAATGATGCCATTCGGATTGAAAAATGCCGGTGTTACCTTCTAAAGGCTGGTTACTAGGATATTTAAACCGCAAATAGGTCGAAACATGGAAGTCTATGTCGATGATATAATTGTAAAGAGTAAATGAGCAAAGGCTAACCTGCATGACCTTTAAGAAACTTTTGATCAACTTCACTTCTACAATATAAAGCTCATCATGCAGAAAAGCACGTTTGACACCTTCTCAAGAAAATTTTTGGGTTATGTGGTGTCTCGACAAGGGATCGAGGCTAACCCCGACAAGATTAAAGTAATCTTTACAATGACGCTACCCAAGTCAATCAAGCAAGTGCAACAACTCGCTGATAGGATAATGGCGCTAAGTGGATTTCCTTCTTAGAGCGCTGATAGGTGCTCAGAATTCTTTAAAATTGTCAAGAAACTAAATCAATTCAAAATTGAAAAAAAAATCACAGCAGGCCTCTAACGAGCCAAAGCAATTCCTAACAAAACCCCTGTTGTTATCAACCTTGCTTCAAGGTGAGATTTTGTATTTTTACCTTGCAGTAAGCAGCAAAGCTCTCTCGTTTATGTTAACTAGGGATGAGGGAAAACAACACATACCAGTATATTAAATCAGCTACATCCTTCAAAGACTAGAGCAAAGATACACCAAATTGGAAAAATTCACTCTAATAGTGGTAATATCCACACACTGGCTGCGTCTATACTTTTAGGCACACCAGGTGGTTGTCATCACCAATGTACCGATAAGGATAGTCCTTCAAAAGCTCGATGTCTTGGGAAGAATGATGAAATATTCAATCTAATTTAGCGCCTATAGAGTACAATAACAACCTCACAAAGCCATAAAAGGTTTAAGCTCTTGTAGATTTTATGGCTGACTATACTAGTACACCTAAGCTTAACCACAACTAAAGGCCTACATTGACCCTCCATGTAGATGGATCTTCCACGTGAGAAGGGGGTGGGGGGTAATTGGGGGAAGGGGGGAAGTGGTGTTGCCTTGGTCTTGGAAGGACCCCATGGAGTCAAGATCAGTTATGCCTTGAAATTTAGCTTCCTCGCAAGTAACAACAAAGCAGAATATGAGGTCCTATTAACAGGGCTTAAGCTTGCTACATGTGTGGGAGCAGAAATAGGGGACCACAAAATCTTTTCCGACTCCTAGCTTGTGGTGCAATAAGTTAAAGGCATGTACGAAGAAAAAAATGAAGAAATGGCTAGATATTTAGAAGCTATCCGATTCCTCACTAAAGAGCTACCCTCCTGGGACATCATTAAGATATGCAGAGCTGACAATTCAGAGCCTGATAAATTTTCCAAGCTCGTCTCCATGATAGCCCCCGACCTAGGAAAAATCAAAGAAAAACTATTCATTGAATTCTTGCTCGAGAAATCCATCACTATAAGACCCTTCGAGGTATTAGATCTACGATAGATAACCCCGCCCTCGAGCTAGATGACCCTAATAGAACAGTACCTCAAGGAAGACACTCTACCTCTAGATAAAATAGAATAAAAAAAAATGATGTACAAAGTAGCCAATTATACTATAATCAATGGGGTTCTATACAAAAGAGGTTTCAGTTTCCCCCTCCTTCGATGTTTATGTTAGAAGAAGGATAACGTGTCATAGAAGAGCTCCATGCTGGGGAATGTAGCAACCATGTTAAAGCACAATCGTTGCACACTCGAGTAGTGCAAGCTGGCCACTTTTGGCCAATAATGAAGGCCAATGAAAGGAGTTTACCCAATGATGCAAGCATTATCAAAAGATCGCCCCCATCAACCACGCCTCAAGCGCCGATCTGCTTTGCCTTACCAGTCCTTGGCCATTCACCACATGGGGAATAGACATCTTAGGCCCATTTCGTCCCTCCATAGCCAAAGGAACTATACGACTTTACGAAATGGGTAGAAGCCGAGGCAATGGCAAAATTCATGTACTAAAACGTCTAACAATTCATCTACACAAACATCATGGCTAGATGTGGAGTCCTGTACTCCATAGTGAATCAGTGATGCCCGATACTACGATAAGAAAGTAATGCACAAATTCTTTCTTTTAGGAGACTTGTTTATAGAAAATTAGAGGTAGTGGGGTCATAAGAAGCTTAAGGAAAGCTTGCCCTAAATCGGGAAGAACTTGTTAGGTTAAAAGAAGTCCTAGACAATGGTGCATACAAACTTGATACACTGGATGGTGACCTCATTCCCAGAACATGGAATGTGAACAACTTAAGAAAGTTCTTTGAATACACTATAACATGCTTATGTATAAAACATAAACATAAGGAGAAAATGATCATGAATATAATGGAGATTCTATGTTGAAATCATCTCTCCAATCTTTTATGCATTCAACAACACACAACAAACAAAAGATATTCGGCATGGGCCGCGGGAGTTCACATAAACCCCTTCCCCCTCGTGAGCTCAGGTAAATCCCTCTCAAAGATAAATCATGTTAAGAGGTTAGGTAACTCCCTCTCATGGGTAACTCCCCTCATAAGCTCAGGTAAATCCCTCTCAAAGATAAATCCCGTTAAGAGCTCAGGTAACTCCCTCTCATGGGCAACTCCCCTCGATAGCTCAGTTAAATCCCTCTTAAGTGTAAGTCCCGTCAAGAGCTTAGGTAACTCCCCCTTAAGGATAACTCCCCTTAAAAATGGGATAACTCCCCCTCAAAAGATAACTCTAGTCAAAACGCCCATATCATAAAAAAAAAAAAAAAACACAAAAAAGATATCAAGAGAACAAACTCAGATTAAAAGAAACAACTTTTATTTATTCAAAAAAGATCATTATAATAGTTTTGACTAGCATTCTGGCGAAAAACACACAGCAGAGTTTACATGAGTACTATCTTCTTTGGACCGAGCACGACTCCGCTTCCTCGTCCTCCCAGTCATAAGCCTGAGTTAATCCATAAACCTCCAGCCAACAATGAATCTTAGCTGGAGAAGACATTAGAATGACTAGGAGGATAAAGGCAAAATGAATCTCCTCTAAGTGAGCCAATAAGCAATAAGCCATTAGGAGACTGGGCTCAAAGGGGAGAACATTCCTCACATCCCCAACCACCTCCATTTGCCATTATGCATGGCAGAAGAGAAGGGTTGAAAATGAGGAGAAAGAGTCAAATGGCCCCCCCCATGATGACCTCGACCTCGAGAAGCGCCCCGAAGGCATAGATTGTTGATGGAGGATGAGACCCTGCTCACGAACAACCCATCACTATAGTCACCATAACCACTCCACCAAGTAATAGGTCATGGCAACCTCGATCTAGAGGCCATAGAAGAGAAACACAAACTCTGGTTGAACGGCTATGGCAATAGTGGGAATGGGACTAGGACAACACGCCCAACACATTACCACGACCCTAGCAATGAGCCTACATAAATAAGGACTATAGGACTTCTGACCTACTTAAACAGAGATAGTAGAGCTCTAACAACATCACATGACTTGCTACCTCCAGAGGCTCAACCTTTCAACCCATAGCAGGTTAATAGAAAGAAGGTTCATGGTTTCTCAAATTCTTAGTAATCGAAGGATGGAAAGGCAAGTTTAAATTTGTGAAGCCAAGCAAGATAAAATGGGTTAGTGGAGATATACCTACCTGTCGGTTAATTATAGGCAACAAAGGACTACAAGCTGTATTAAATGCCACCAAACCTTTAGGATCCCAAGGTCAGCTCATCCCAGTCGTATGATCATGCCTAGGGAATCTACATACATTACACGTTGACCCTCCAACTGAACAACGTCATCCCTTATAGAAAGCTATACTAATGACCTACTGTTGACCAATGAGCTAAATGACAAATCCAACATGGATGAAGGGTAAAAAAAGAGATTCGGAAAAACAAAAGCAACTGAGAAGGAGGCTGTTGAGCATCAATCGAGGAAATGGGAAATCATTTCAGGTATTAATAAAAAGTACATACTCTTGAAGGGTTACAAACAGAGAAGCCCCTAGAAGGCCGATGCATGAAACGAACTCGAGATAAAGCCCATAAAAAAATCAGTTAGGCTTACACTTGCAAAAAATCTCTTCGTTTATCATGGGCTGGGGGGCCACGACAACGGCCTTGATCTACCCTTAGACATGACCTTTTACTTGGGGCACGACCATAATATGGGAAGCCGCTGACACCAAAGTCAACCTAGACTCTTGAACCCCATGAACAGTACCAACATTAGCTTGGCTACCCTCTTCAATTTTGACTCTACCTTGCTTGCTTGCCTCTCTACCACTCCTCCTTAGTAGAAGCCTTTATTGGAGCTTCCCCTAAATGAGCTACTAGAAATCCGACTTCCAAGTTCAGATTCCTCTCTAGCAACTCCTTTTTTATCAGCTTGGCAGTATCCGTAACAAGCCTCACCTGGGAGGCGTTCCACTTCTTGCTCTTAAAAAGCTCTCTCAAAACCTGCTTCTTAGTAACTTCTGAGATTAGCCGACTGCTTTCCAAGTCCTTTACGCAGGCTTGTAACAACAACAGGGAAGTAAAGGAAGTTAGAACATAAGCAATGATGGACAGTCATGTACCAAGAATTCATATGACCTTACCTTTAGATTCTCCTGGTCTAAGTTAGAAGCTTGGATGCCCTCCCTCAACTCATCAATCTACAAGTTAGCGAACTCAAGCTCCCATTTCTACCTCATAACTCCCAATTGGGTGTCACATAATTGATGAGAAATCTCATCTCCTTCGCCATTCACACTCCTCCATTTACCATTGAACTCAACAACTACCGTTTTAACAAAAGAAAGCTTCCTCTTTGCCTTAACTACTTATGCTTGATTACGTAGGACCTTATCTTCCATTTGCTTTAGTAGCCTCTCATGCTCCTTGGTAAGCGCATGCAACTCACTCTTACATCACATTTTGCTCTGCTTAATCTCAACGAGCTCCTTCTCTAATCTCGCTTTTTCTACCTCGAACCTTGAACGATGGAAGGTAACTCTAAATTAAGGTTATGGAGAATTCGACAAAAGAAAGAAAGGAGGAACACAATATACTACCTCACGGTTCACCCTCAACACTCTAAAAGCCTCAGTAGTTGTCACCAGAGCCTGAAAACAAACGACAAAAGAATATGACTAGCTGAAGAACAAAACACCAACATAAATAAACACTGTAACCTCACCTTGTACATTTTCAGCGTTGAAAAATCTACAGCTGAATTTACTGACGACAAACCACCATAAAAAGCCCTCAACCTCTTCTTATCCTCCAAATAGGCTACCTCCTCGAAAGAGGGCCATTCCATAAGTATGTCAGCCCACTTTAAAACCTTCCCTTCAACAAAGTTGAGAGGATCACCAGCAACCCCTCTACCAGGTTGACTCCGACGACCTACAACGTTAGCACAATTAGCAGAAGCACTATTATTGCTTCCGGTAGCCTCTACCCCAAGAATTGGCATGCTATGAATGAGCACACACAGGCACAAGGGAAAGATGAGTTGGATAAGCTCTTCGGAAGATCGAGCACAACGACAGAGCCTTTTTGACTAGACAACAGGGCTAGTCATCTCAGCCTCAACATCAACAACTCAAGCCTTAACCACCACATTTGCGACTACGACATAAGTATCCCTGGGATCTTGTGCTTCCAAATCAATGATAGTGATAGCCAGAGCCTTAACCTCAACAGGATACTTCCCCTCGGCCCCCTTTTCTTGGTTAGGGCCTTCTTTCTTTTCTTTAACAGAGCAAAAAGAACGTTAACCACCTTTAATACCAACATCTCAGGCTCTGAAAAAATATAATAAAAACAATGAACAATCAATGATAAAGAAACAAGCACTTGCCTAGTCAAGCTCAACAACTAGAAAATCTTGAACCCTCTTTGCAATGATGTCTCTCTAGAGATCGACTCGACAAGTAATGGGGGACAGAGAGAGAGAGATGCTACTAGCACATGAAGGATCATGCTACACCTCCATTAGTGACCACCTCCCATTCAAAAAGTTCTTCACTATGAGCTCAACATCCAAATGCTTCCCACCTTGAGAGCTCATAAACCATTGATAGCCCGCTCATCATCAGCATCGTAAGGCCCCAACCTCGAAGGCATAGTACGATAGATAGGTTTACATAAGTTCACCTAAAACCTAAACTTATGTTGGGTACCTACCTTAGCTCGAATGATCTAGAACTTCTTTTTCCATTGAGGACCATTGGAATTGGTAAGTCCACAAAAGAGCATAAAGAAGCTCTTAGGTCGCCTCGCGATATACCACCACTCCTCATTGGATCCTTTGAAACAGTAGTATTTCTGGAGCAGGGCCAGAGTAGGCCTCACGTCGAGACTAAGGCACATGGCCTTTGAGGCCACTAGCATTCGCTAAGCTTTTAGAAGCAATTGCACATGAGAAAGCTAGTGATGGTTAAAAAACCTCTCCTGAAAGGGGGAGAATGACATCCGTAAACCAAAATGGAAAGCTCTTTCCAATAAGGCAAAAGCCCACCCCTCTAGCAAACAGACCCGGCCAGAAGAAGAAGGAAGTATAACCTCCCAGTCCTCTGGACAGCCTCATGTCCCACTCCTCCGGTGCTTCTCAAGCTCCACATTAGTAAGTGTGTTACAAACTCTGTGAGGACCATCACTAATAACCACTTTACTATGAAGAGGTATTCGAGAGCATTTTCCTTTGCCATCGTCTGCATACTCGTCTAAGGAAATTTGGTACACCATTTCAATAAGTTCGATGTATCGACCTATGAAAGAACTATCACCTATTCAGCCTCCCTTAGCACCATGGACGGTTGAATCTCAGCCACCACTTGAAGCTTCACTACTAACCAAAATACTTGCATCACATCACGAGCTCGACCCTCTCAAGCTAATGCTCGCCTTTTTTTCACCCTTCCTCATCTCAATCGCGAACTTCTATAACCTACTGTAGGAGTTGTGTGAGAAAGATAAGGTATCGAACTTATATGGGCTCGACATTGTTGAAATCTCAAGCACATAGAAATATTAAAGAAGGCGATAAGGATTCAATATGGCGATTCTCTCAACAATATACCAAATGCTATGAAGAATTGACATGAAACACAGCTATTTATATAGGAATAGGGGAGATGTGAAGGCTCAAATCCCTCAGGTCGTGCGAGTAGGCCTTGAAGCCCTAACATCACCACCAACAATCGCAGCTTTCAAATCTAGGGAATAATTATAACTAATACCCTTCAAATCCATAGGGTCCTTTGGGAGACCACATGTCCTCAATTGTAACAAAGCATACTGAGTACGACAACTAGCAGGAACTCAAATGGCCTTTACCACAAAATATCTATGACATGGGGATACAACTTAAATGAGGAGCACAGCTCACCCAAAACCAGTAACAACCACCTCGAGCCAATGACCTCGTGCATTATGCACTCTTTTTGCGCTTCCACAACGAGAATGGGGGGACAAATGTTGACAGTACGATATAGCTCTCAGTCTATGCGATCTGTTAGGCTTTGAGGCCTAGGTACACCAGAGGGCCCCCAAAGCGAGCCCGTGTTTATGATGCCAACAAACCTCACCTTAGAAAGGCTGATCAAGCCACACGAGCTCGACCATCCAACGAACTCGACCTCTCGACCTTGTGATCTCTAACCAAGGCAAGTACTCTAGTCGTATATTACGATCGGGGGGGACACCATCAGCTTGGCACCACTCCAAGAAGCCATTCTCTTTAGCTTAGGTATGCTTACCACGTCGAGTACTAAGTTAACTACCAAAAAGCGATCAACCCTAGTATGATCTTAAACACTTTAAATACCCCCACTCCTCTTGGGGAGGGGGACAAGAAAATAAGTAAATAGAAAAAAGAGAAGTAGACTTGTCTATCTCTTTTATAGACACACTATCCTTAACTACAGACTGACTTAGGCATCGAACTGGCTACGTCGGGGGTTTGACCTATCTTTAGTGTTTGCAGGAGCTTTCTCTACTAGCCCAGAATCAGCTCATGCAATAGTATGAATCCGAAATATAAGTCGAATATAAGGTAGATACCTTAAAACGATGAGTTTTTTCTGAAACTTTAATCATTTCAAGTTTTTTTATATTAGTTTTTACATCTAATCACCGATATGCCAATCAAGGCAAAATATTTTGATAAACAATTTACATTAGTATAATATTAAGATATCTATATAATATCAAATAAAATCTTATCGGAACATAAAAATGCCAGTTATAACCTTTATACACGTATTTTTATCACTACTAATAATTTAATTGTCTTTTCTATCATTTATTACTATTCACATCAATCACCTTTTTCTTACACTTTTACATCCTATTCTTACAACATTTTACAACTATACTTATGCATATCTAATCACCATATTTTATTGTACTTTTCTTAATACTTTTTCTTCTTAAATTAATTCTCACTCTTCTCTTCCCCCCTCTAGAACAGTGCCTACACAAAAAAAAAAAGAAAAATTTGTCTCCTCCATATTTTTCTTTCATCTTCCCAACTTAGGTAAAAACATTAAAAACCCTCTATATATTATGATCATGTGACATGTGTATGTGCATGTCTTTAAATATTTTACATAAAATGCTCATTATGGATGATGCTAGGAAATGTAAATGCAAAATAACACATTGAGTTCATGGCACACAATGTTATGTTTATGATTATTCATTTCATTCTTGTTTACTAACTTAACTTCTTATATTTAAACATGTGTATCTAATTATTTATAATCTTTAGAGCATATTGCTCACTAATCTAACTTGTTTTATTTGTACTCTTTACATATTTATTTATATCTTTAAGGCTTGTCCATTTCAAGTCACAATAAGGCTAGTCAACTTCTAGCCTTCGATTGGTTTAAAATCATGTCCAAATGAGACCGGAATATTTCAAGTCTTGAGGAGTCTCGACCAAAAATCTAAGACTCCCATTTTATTTCTTTTATCTAGCCTTGATTTTATTTATTACACATAGTGATTAGATTATTTTAAATCCTGGAGAGCCTTGATCATAAGCTATGAATCCCATGTTTTTCTTTTGATTATACTTATATTATATTCTTGACCTTGTCAACTTTTATATTTAAGTTCACTTTGTTAGTCTCATATTCATAAGTTTAGTTTTATGTTCATGCACATGAATGCTCATAGTGGTGTTGTTATAATGTTAAAATGAATTTTTAAACTTTAAATATTAATAGTTCTTTGTTGTGTAAATATTTTCTAAAATTTATTTTCAATGACTTAGAAATCCTTTGTACAAAAAAAAAAAAAAACAAAATTAATCCCCTAAATTCTTCAAAATTGCCGAGACATAGGGGTGAGTTTATGAAATTTCTACAACTTGAAATTCTTTTCTAAAAAGAACACATGAGAACCAATGTTTTGACAAATAAGTTTTCAATGAAAATTTAAATAAGGTTTAAAAAGATAAGTTAAAGTATGTCACTTTATTTTTAAACTCAAATTATCTATTTATAAGTACTAATAAATAAAAGTTCACTATAAGTTTTTAAGTTTAGTATTTGCAAACTTAAGTTTTCTATAGTGTCATAAAAGACTATTTGGTGAAAAATTATTCTTTTCAACAACATCACTAGGATCATGCACGTATTAAGAACTATTATGATTGGTTAATGATTTTAAAGTAATATGTAATTGATATAGAGAGTTTATATAAGATAAAATTTGTAAAAAGTGGTAGAAATCAAGTTTATAACAAGCTGAGCATGATCTGTATCATAGGATTCCAAGACTTAAATGACCTTAAATGTTTGAAATAACCTTAGAAATGGATAAAGCATTTGAAATAGGTAAGAATTGACTACCCATTTGTAAAAATCGGAGTTAAAACTAGAAAGTTGTGGCCATTTTAAGTTGGAAACTTAATAACCTATAAATGTACAACAAATAGAATATATAGAGTTATAAAATTTAGTAAGACTAATATTGTAAGCCCTAGAAAATTTCAGTAAATAATTCCAAGATGAACTTCGAAAATAAACCCTAAAAATCACTCCAAATTAAAACCGAATTTCGACAAGCTCTAAATCATGAATGAATCCAAAAATTTCTTAATCATGAGAAAATAAAAAACCTTAAAAATAAAATAAGAAGTCAGTGGTCTTCAAATTCAAAACCACTACATACGAAAAAATTCCATATTTAACTCCGGCTTATAAAAATGGGTAATATAAAGCCTAATAACAAATTATTAAAAAGCAAATAACGATTGACTTTCGAAAATATAACTCAATTCAAAAAATTCCGAAAACATTAAAAGATATTAAATACTTACAAAAAAATAAAATTTAAGATACATTTCTCAAATCAAATATGTTATATAAATATAAAATATAAGTTTCCAAAGTGGTAAAGATCTAAACCGGAAAATCACCCGGAAACCCTAAGTGGTATACAATAGTTTAAGTCCGGCAATCTAGTGCCCCTAACCCTAGAGGCTGACGTATAGTTAAATATGTAGAATAGCTCGTAGTAATATAGGTTTGTTTAAAAATATCAGATTGGTAAATATTTGACCTATTTCGAACTCGTTCGGATACCGACTTCAAGAAGCGTATCCCAAGGCCGAGATGTTAAAAATATACTATTAGTACCATTAGAATCGTAATTTCATAAGATTTTCAAATATATCAGTTATATAATTTTTCGGGTTATAAAAGTTACAGTTATAACATTTTTACCGTATTTTCATTATTACCGGTAATTGATTAGTCTTTTGTACTATTCACTTTTATTTCATTAAAAAAATTTATTATTCTTATAAAGCCTTATATTATTAGATAAATATTTTATATATTATAGAAAATTTTGTTTTTCTAAAATTTAGTTAGTTCGAGCTTTTACGAGATTAGATTCTGTTTAAGATCCGATACTAAAAATAAAAAAAATTAATTTAATAATTGAAAAATATTTATATTTTCATAAAATAAATTTTTTAGAATTTTTCGGGTTATAAAAATATTATTCATAGCCTATATTCGCGTATTTTGATCATACCGGTAACATAATTGTTAAAATACTAAAATAATTCAAATAATTTTTTAATTTTAATTATGAAAAATCTGCTACAAATATTTGGAATAAATTTTCTAATTTTATTTTATTTTGTTTTATTTTATTAAAAAAGTACCTTTACAACCCATACCTTCAAGTACACCTTACACATATCACTTCTTTTTCACTTCAATCTTTCTACACATTATTCCACACTCCTTGGCAGAATTTTTGACCTTCTTTGCTGCCATTATCCTTTTATTTAATCATAATTTGACCAAAATAATTATTTTCCACTCCTTCTTAAAGAAGCTACACATACACATTTATTACACAATTCAATTTTGAGTCAAAATTCAACAAATTCCCTCTCTCTCCTCTCTCAATATTCACGTGCAGCACGGTCTTTTTGGCTACCTTGGTTTTATTTATTTTTTCTTTCTTTCATTCATTTATTACACACATTTTCTCTCTCTTTCATTTACACATTTTCCTCCTTACCATTCATTAACTTTTCTCTCTTATTTTTTCCTCTCTTTCTTCTTCATTTTCTTTTGTTCTTCCATGAACAATAAGCTGCCCCCAACTCATTCTTGAGCCCCCACCTATATTTCTTGAAGATTTTTAAGCAAGTCTTCATCTCAAAGCCTCCATAGGTGATATAGGTAAAGTGTAATGAAGGTTTCATGCATCAAATGACCTTCCATAAGCTTAAAAGCTTAGGATGATGATGCCAAAAATGAAACACTCATTTTCTCCACTTTTATTATCTTGTATTTCAATTATTTTCTTGTTTAAAGTTGATATATTTTGTAATATAAATTTTTGTAGCTTTGATTTTGTTTATGCCATAGATCTTGTTATTTAAGTTGTTATTTTTGTTATTTCTTATGATTTATACATGGATCCATCATCCACATGTATTCATGCACTTATAACTAGTTTAGAAAACTAGATCTAGAGTTTTGAGTTCATAAAATGTATTAGACCTTGTTTTATGTTCATGGATGACTTGTAATAGCATGATGATGGTAGGAAAGTTGTAGGAAACTCAAAATCTATTTTATTTTCAGCAAAAACAACTTTTGAAAATTCGGATGAAAATGGAACCATATTTAGAAAAGTAATTTTTCAACTTCAAAATTTGTATTTTTCATTTAAAATGAAGGGCTTAGGGTATAGACAATATAAATGAATGATTTTGATAAGTAAAGTTTAGATCCATGAGTTTAAAGTTTATTTTCATGGGTTTCATTTAGATCTATGTTCATATTATGTGTAGATCTTAGATTTGAACTTAAACAAAAGTAGTGAAATTCGTATTTTGGCAAGACCCATATTTAAAAACCACTTTCCAAGTGTCAAAATGTAATTTTTACTTAAGAAAATGAAGGCTTAATATATGTATATCATCAAGACTTCTTTTTACAAGAATCTAATGTGATTTTCAAAAGTTATTTTCAAAATAAAAATCTTATTTTCGGATTTTAGCCAAGGCACATTTTAAAAACATGTTTTCCAACTCAAAAATGAAGTTTTTATTTAAGAAATGAAAGGCTCTTAGAATAGGATATGTAAGGAATGGATTTTCATAAGTTTAGATAGATTTTATCAGAAGATATGACCAAAAATAAATTTTCTAAATTTGGATCCCAATCAAGACCAATTTTTAAAACTCATGTTTAATGTGAAAAATGAAGGGTATAGGTAATAGGTATCTTTAAGGAATGATTTTTACAAGTTAAAATGAGTTTAGGCATGAATAATGTGTAAAACAAGTAATGGAATTAAAATGGAAAATTTTGAGTTAGTGATCCAATTGTCAAATTCGTAATTTGAGATGATGCATATGTAATCACTTAGTATTTGAGCTCAAATTGCAAGTTTTATGTGTTAAATGAAGTCCTTAGACAATAGATGTAGTAATGCTTCAAATTTTGATGCATTAAACAAGTTTTCTCATAAGAAATTTGCAAGAAACGAAATTTTCTAAAATTCGGATTTTTTATGAAAAGCTTGTTTAAAAACATATTTGCAAAGTGTAAAATGTAAATTTTTGTGTAAGAATAAAGTCCTTACTGGTTATGTATGATTGAGCCCTAATTTTCTAAATATCAAATGATTTTTACTCAAAGGAATCACTCAAAAACCAATTTTTACCAAATTCGGATTTTTGAATCAACCCCACTTGAAAACATGCTTACAAGGTGTAAAATGGAAATTTTATGTAGAAATGAAGGTCATAAGTAATATATATAATGAAGACTCAATTTTAACAAAAATAATTATATTTTCTTAAGTAATAAATCCAAAACAAATGGAAATAATCAAAGTTAGAAAACTAGATTTTCAAAAAGTAGTTATAGTTGAAGTCTTGCAAAATAAGGAGTTCCAAATTTTCTTTTACCAAAAATCATCAAGATCATGCATACATGAAACTCATTTCATGCCATTCATGTTAGGAAATCACTCATATTGCATGTATAGCTAATTTATTTAGTAGGAACATTACAAACATTTACAAAGCTATTTTTTCGAAAATTGAAATTGTTGCTGCCCTAATCTGATCCGACCTTTTTGAAGCTTCAAAGTTTTCAAAACTTGAAAATAATATTAGAATTAGATAGATCTTTCGAAGTAGATAGAAATCGATATATAATTTGATAGATTCGAGTTAAAATGACCAAGTTATGGCCGTTTTAAGTTGGAATTCCCGCTTAGGACGCGAATTGTGAATTTGATAGTTTGAATGAGATAGTTTGGATTAGTTAAGTGATGAAATACTTATTAGAGTATTTCTTCCTTTTTAGGAGATCCCGAGATCAACGATTCCCTACCATCGAATTATTATTACTAGAAGACCGGTGATCCAATGGCCGAGTGAGCTTTCTCCTTGTTTTGTTACCTTGATTGTGCTTGTAGTTAGTTGCATTAGATTATAGGAACAAGATATAAATCGATGTGAATGGGGATGGGATATATGATGAGGCTGTGATGAATTTATGCCAAAGAATACTAAAGCATATCGAAACCAAGATTTGATTGGATAACTGCACTGTTCATATTATTTCTGTTATGTGTATGATATTGGCTGGTCACTCTAAAGAAAGTATAAATATTTTGACCTAAGCAAAAAAATTAAATTGGTCATGCATCGCATCGGACATATTGCATTTGGTAGCGTGCTACTCTTACGCAGGTCGATCGGTATGGTTTGAGGACTCGTTTGGATAATGAGACCCGGGATCAGAGCTCATTCATAGGAAACTAAGGCGTATCGAGGATGCATTCCATGTATGAGCCTAGCCGAGGCGGGTGCTAAGAGCAGAGGGCTTGGGGACTAGCAGCGATCGTGTAGACTTCAATACCATCCCTAACCCAAGATACGGAGAGCGTAAATCCATTCTGTGTGTGGGTTCCGGATACCCATACATAATTGTTTGCTCACGTGTTTGTTTATGCATAGCATATGATTGATTATAACTTGTTTGTTATGGTACGGAATTAAGGGAATTCTCACTAAGCTAGTGTAGCTTACACCCCAATAGTTATTTAAAATGAACAGGTTATCTCAAGAATGCAAAGTGGGGACCGAGATGGTTGAAGCCGAGAATGGCTTCGGGATTCCTGTAAGAAAAGAGAATGTTGAAGTTATTAGCTAGTTTATGATTTGTCTTGTAATAGTTTATGTAGGAAAGTCTGTGGAGGAATGTAATTGAAGTTGAATGATTTATATTTTGAAGTATAGTGGTTTGCATCGAAAGTAAAGTGGATTTTATTTCTTTTACATTGTTACTCAATTGTATCAACATAAAATGTATCATTCCGATATGTCTCTTTTATGTGTTAGACGCCTTGTACATAGTATGGAAGCCTTCGCGTGACTGAGGTGGTCATTCTTAGGCTTTAATATTGTGCACGGTGGGCTGCCACGTTTAGGGTACCCTTCGAGGCGTGACAAATATGAAATATTCATTTTGGCTATTTTTTTGTTCAAGTGATGAGGATACCGATGTTATCTTTCCCGAAGATTATTTTGACTATGCGCTTTCAATATGATAGAGTGAGTTTTTCCCAACACTTTACGTATTCTTATTTGTGCTTATAAAGTAGAGGACTAGAATAAGATAAAGATAAAAATGGAATTGCATGTGCATTATCATGGGTGATGCTTATGTTTCATTGTGATTGGTAAATGAATGTTTAAGTATATAAAAACTTGAATTGTTGATTAATACCATTGTTACTTTATTATGTTAGTATATATGCAATTATCTTGATGGTCACCTCTAAACGAATGTTTAATATGTTTGGAAATGCATGACATGTTATTGAGTCACATATCATTTTCACTGCTACTCCTATGCATGGGATTGGAATGGTAAGGTACGTAGCTCTAGCATGAGGAATTAAGTTGTTCGGGGAATATAGTCTTATGGAGGAGCCATGTTGGATCAATTGCTTTTGGGCAGAGAGCCAGGGACTAGTGGTGGCTGTTGTTCAGAACTCAATAGAGTTAGTGGTCAGAAGGACTCTTTTATTTTCAAAGCATTCCCTAACCCTTGATATGGATGGCGTAAATCCATTTTGCATATGGTTTTCTGGTAATTATATGTATTTGTTTAGTCATATAGATGGTACCTCTCATATGTTTGATCAACAAACTTGTTTGTTATTTATTGTTGGTATGTGATGCTGACATTTATCTTACTAAGCTAGATGTGCTTATACCCTTATAGATTTTTTGTTGCAGCAAGAGTTCTTGTGGCTATATCTAAGAGGGATCTTTACACAGGTAATAACTAATGAGTATGAGGAGTTTTTGGAAGAAGTTTATGTGAAGATTTTGGCGTAGACTTCTATAGAAATCTTCTCTATATGTGGTATCTAGTTTTTGACATAGACTCTTATTTCTGAAAAGACTTAATGTCTTGTAATATTCCTTAAGATTTGATGGGGGATATGCCCCTAAGAAATTTGTAAGACTTTTACTCTTTCTGGTTATGTATTTATGTTCATAATTTCTTGTATTCTATATTCTTAAATGTCATAACTCCATGGGAGTCTCCTATTATTGTGATATACACATTGTGCATAGTATCAAAGCTTGTGCATGACTAAGGTAGTCATTCCCAAGCTTTAATATTATGTGTAGCAGATTACCACGTTTATAATACTCTCTGGGGCATGAAAGAGACCTAAGTTAATCTAATCAATTCTCACACTATCAAAGTAGATTTTATTTTCCTCATTATCTCATAATTTTACATTAACTTAATTATCGAAGTGGCCGTGTCGGATAACCCTTCGGCATACCACTAACATGTCTTCTTTGTTTGCATGCCTATCAAATCTTTATCGACAAATATATCACCTATAACAATAATTTTAGCAGGCATCAATGTCATATGGTTGTGCTTTAGTATAGGTGTTTGATGGAGTTCATCATGGCTTGAGCTCGAGGCATTGCAATCCTTCAACAACACGAACACAAAATGTTTGTGTGGGTCTTCCACCTCAACCTTTTACTTTATGTTTTAAGTGTATGAGGATCAATCTAAGGCGGCTAAATACTTCATTAAATATCACATAGTAATAGTGAAAAACTTTAATCCTTAAAAGTAGTTCATGCTATGGATACCCCATATTCCCTCCTAATATATGTGTATATATATTCACTTCGAAAATTCTCTTCTACATTATTGTTGTTGTTGCTGTTGCTGCTACTGCTGCTGTTGCTGTTGCTACTTTTGACTTTATAATTCTTTTATACCCTTTTTTTTTTTAAATTTTGACTTAAAAAATGGAGCTAAACATTAAAACTAAAGGTGAAAATGAGTTATCTATAATCTACATTAATTAAAAGTAATGATAATTTCTTCTTCTTCTTCGTCTTCTTCTTCTTCTTCTTCTTTATATACAAATACCATCTTACAAAACTTATACACTAATCTAGTATAATTTACACGTATAAGTAGCTCTAAAAAGTGCTTTTACAAGGATTTGAACCCAAAATTTCATATATCTTGTAATGAAAGTGTCTTAACATTTAACCACTAAATGCCCATATTTACCTACTTAATTTAAAAAAAAAAAAGAGATATTAAAGTCTTTTTAGGATTACAAGGATGGATATGGATCTAATTCATCTCACTAGGAAATCAATTTTAATACCATTAGATTAAAACATCATTTCAAAAAATTTTGAGGTTGCGTACCTAAATAATTTAGGGTTAATGTCATGAATGATACTTGAACTTTGATAAAATATGTAATTAAAACGTAAATTTTGAAATTGATCGATTTAGTACCTGAACTTTAAAATTGATTAATTTAATATCTAAAATAACTTTTCATATATACATATGCTTGTAGTACATCTATTAAGTTCTTTTAGGTATTGGTTTGATTAATTTCAAAGTTTTTCATATACTAAATTAATCAATTTCAAAATTTTGGTATCAAACTGATCGATTTTAAAATATAGGTATCTTATTACATATTTTATTAAATGTGATATTAGCCCTTAAAGTCATTTATTCATTTTTCATTGCTTTAGGTCCTTTCATTGATTCGCGATATTAGTTGTCCAATATAACTTTTACATTTGCACGATTTATAGGCATTAGGAATCATGTGCCACATGCACAATTCCATCATGGATTAAGCAATTTGATTGAGCCATTCAAACTTTCCCGATTAGAGTTGTTACTATCAAGCACAAACAGGATTGGTGCATTGCATAGACACATGACACCAAGAATGACGCCTTGACACTACCATTATAATTGACATCCCTGCCATGGTGGCGTATACTAGGCTTGATGATGTATATTAAATGGTCTTTCTTTTAATATTTTCCATATCATGTCCTCCTCATGTTATTTCTTCGCAAATACATTCTATAATTTAAGCTAAAATTAAATTACATACTAACTTTTTCCATTTTAAAGTAGACCATCCTGGTTAAAAAAAGGGTTTATAATTTGCTATATCATAGACTCATTAGGGTATAATGAATTAGGTATAAGTTGGAGACACGTTTATTTTCCTTTTTATTCTATGTTTTTGTTTTGATAAATTTTATCTTTATTTATATTTGAATAGAATTTTCATTTCTTAATATACTGTATTGTATGGAAAATGCAAGTATTTTTCAATTTTTAGAAAAAGAATATAATTAATTATTAGAATATGGTCATTTTCATGTCATTATTTACTTTTCATAATACAGAAATAATATATTAATTTTTTTTCTTTTTACCAAATTTAAAAAAAATAATAATTTTTCTAAGTGTAGAGGGTTGGGATCCATTAGCTCCCGAAATCTGTCTTTGCAAATGGTTTGAAAAGGTGAACCAAATCATATAATAAAAAACTGCTTTTAAGATTTGGTTCGATTTAATTAACATACTGAGCATGATATATGATGTTGGAGTTTAGCACCACTATTGCAAGAAGTTTCGAAGTAAGATGGATTATTTTGCAAATAGTCAGGCAAAAGTAATAGGAAAAGTGATAAAATGATGAAGGAATTCTATGGTCTTTTTAATTTTGATGGGTCCAGTCTCATTACTATCCAACGGTTCTGTCATGCCCTAAAGGATATCCTAAACGTAACAGTTCACCGCATGCTAAACGAGACTTGAGAATCATTACTACAGTCATTCAAAAGTCTTGTGTTAGTATGCAAGGCGTTCCCTTACGACAATAGAATACATAAACAGTTGGAGATAGATAGTTCAATTTGAAAAGATAAGCATAAAAACATAAACCACAGATATCTCAGGATCAGTTACAAAATACTAAAGGGCATTCCCCTGCTAAACAGAAGTCTAGGTACTATCTTTTAAGTAAAACCGATTGTTTAAGGTGTACTATGAGAAGCTATACATAACTAATCATAAACTTCTAATGGAAAACACTCCTAACATCGCATTACGTGATTAGGCCAAGTTCGGGATGCAACCATATGTACGGGAACTACATAAGAAAGAAACTATGGGGGTATAAACTACGCTAGCTAGCTTAGTGAGTTTCACTTCCAAAATTAAATACTTCATCAATCAATAAGGCAAGCAAGTTATATTAGACAACCATATGTAATGCACAAGCACGTGAGCATACAATACATAAGACTTTCCGAGAGTCCTATTTTGAATGGATTTACGCCCCCCATTCGGGGTTAGGTGTTTCAGACCCATATGACCATAGATTTCAATTTTTCTCATTTACATTATGGTTAATTTAGGTGCCCACCCACTCACAATTTTGTAGTTGATACAAGTGCCTACACCACTACCATTTCAATTCCGGCCATTACGCCAACATTCGACTTTACAGGCCCCTCGTTGTCCAGCTATTATGCCTTCTTCCCACAAAGTTATAATAACAAATGCAATGTGACTCAACATATGGTATGCATGGTCAATTTGATTATAAGATCATGGCATATTAATTAACGATTTATAGGCGATCATAGATATTGCAGACACTTCAGTTCTATACTAAATCATACAAATATTTACAATAATTTCATTTCGATATTCTTATCATCGATTCAATCAAATAGAATTCACATGCACATTCAAATTTTATCTTGCCTTAAATCTAATGCCACTATCATTACAAGTACAATCATAAGTATATAATTTAAAGATAGTGAACTCACTTGACCATGGACACCGATCTTTAATGGTAGCGATCCATAAATAAGAATTTTTTCCCCGATTCAAAATCACCTAAACGAAAAAAATATCCAAATGAGTATTTCATATCATAACTAATTCCAACTTATTAAATAAAACTCTTGAGTTCATAATTTCTATGGTAAATGGAAACTCCAACTTAAAACGGCCATAACTTGGTCATTTTAACTTGGAATTTCGCAAATAAGCTATCGATTTCTACCTACTTTGAAAGATATATCTATTTATGATGTTATTATTAAGTTTTGAAAACTTTTAGGCCTCGGAATGCTCGGATCAAATCTGATCAGTAGCTAAAACCTGCATTTCTGAAATTGTTTTGTGAAATTTATATTATTTCTATCAAGTATATTATATGTGCATGCAATATCTACAAGTTATGATCATGAATGACATGATATGAGCTATCTACATGTAAATCCTTAATGATTTTTTGATTAAAAAGGATTTTTGGAAGACTTTTACTTTGCAACAATTTCAAGAATACTTGTTTGAGAAAACTAGCTTTATTTCTTCGAAAATCATCCATATTTTCACTAGGATAAAGCCTTGATGACCTATATACCTAATAACTTCATTATCTTAATAAATTTTTTCATTTAAATGTTGGAAAATAGATGTTTACATGTGGTCTTACCTAGTGATGAATTTTTATACAATTTTAGGAAATGAAAATATTGTTTGATTCAAGTTTGGAAACCTTTCCTTTGTTTTAAGTTTATACTTTGATAAAACACATTTATTCTTATAAGAAACAAGTCTTTATTATATCTATTTCCTAAGGCCCCTATTTTTTTTTATTAAAATTCTCATTTTGATATTTGAAAATAGGTGATTAAATGGAGATAATTTATAGATCCGAATTTTGGGAAATTATTTTTGAGATTATTTCTTGTGAAAAACTAATTTAATCTTTCTAAAATTAGGTTCTAATCAGACCTACTCTCTAAGACTTTCATTTTTTTTAATAAAACTCTTGTTTTAGGGTTAGAAAATAGGTGTTTTCTTGGCATTTAACCCTAGTTAGGAATTTCAACATTTTTTGTTGGTGTTGAAACATAGATTTAACTTAGCTTTTGTAACCCTTTTTCTTGTTTTGAAAATTTCTCTTAGTAAAACTAAGCTCATCTTATAAAAATCACTCATTTATGATACCTATCACCTAAGCCCTTCATTTTACATGTAAGATCTTCATTTTGAAGTTGGAAAATAGGTTTTCTAAATGGTTCTTTCTCAAGATCCGAATTTTCAAAATTACTTTTTGATAGAAACAAAATAGATCTTGAGTTTTAACTACACCTTCATTAAGATTATCATGTAGCAAGTCTTTCATGCATGTAAAACAAGTAACTATGTCATTTTAACTACTCTAAACAAATAGATCTACTATACTACTCTTGTTATGGATGTAAATGCAACATGAACAATATATAAGAGAGAGCAATAATGAAAATATAAGCATAAAATTTCTATAAGAACAATATATAACAATAATATAGCAAAATACTAGTATATCAACTTTAATAGTAAGATCTACACATTATGATGGCAAGGAGATCATGTTTTAGTGTTTCTACATCTCTAGCATAAAGCTCATGGGGATTTTTGGTGGAATCACACATGTATGATCTTGTCATTACATGTTTTTATAGTGGTAGGGTCAAGATCTATTACCTATTTAGTGTTTGGAGAAGGAAACTTGAAGAAAATTTTTTTTGTGTATGTGTGTGTGTGTGTGTGCAAGAAAGGCTCACGGCAAGACTAGAGGGAGAAAGGAGAGAAAAACTTTCCAAAAGTTTGATTTGGAAGAAATGAGGAAAAGTGAAAAAGTGAAAGGTGAAAGAGAGATTATATAGGAAATAGATTAGGGCTTTTGTGTGATTCAATAATTGAAGAAAAATAAAACAAATTATGGCCATATTGGGGGCTTCCATGTCGGTTTGGGAGAGAGAGGAGAGAGGGAAGTGTGTTGATTTGTTTTGTGTAATAACTTTTAAATTTAATATGTAATTTAAGTAATAAAATTTGTATTGAAAAAGAAAATGTAAGGAAGATGATGTGAGAATGTAATAATGTAAGAATAGGTTGTAAGGATGTAAGAATAGGGTATGGGTGGTTGTACTTGATGAATAGTGTAAAAGAAATCAAAAAGTTGATTAAACAACTAAATTATTAGTAGTAATGAAAATACGATAAAATGGCTATAACTGTAATTTTTATAACTCGAAAAATTATTATAAATATATTTTTGAATTCCTTATTAAATTTCGATTCTAACGAGTCCTATGTATTAATTTTCTATTTCCGAGTCCCGAGGATCGGTTTTCGAGAATAGATCTCGATCAGGTCCGAAACGAATGAATTGTTCAAAATTATGACCTTTTATGTTTTGATACATTATTTAGGGTTTTATTCTAGAGCTAACTCATTTTTATTGTTCCTGAGTTTTGTTCTCAAGATTGCCGGACATAGGGTTTCTAGGTCCAACTGGTCAAGGGGTATTCTTTTAGGGTTTCGGTTCTCGGTTTCAAATTTCCGAAACCGAGATCAGATTGCTAAGAAAACGAGGGCTTACAGGCTCACACTGTATCCAACCATGATCGAACCACTAAAATAAATAATATTTCAATTACTATATTTATTTTAACGATTACATTGTTGACTGAACGTTCATGTTGATGGGACAATAAAACCTCTTAAAATGATGCAAAACTTTACCAACATTTGCTAACAAAACTGAAATCCCACTACCACCAATAAATGTAAAGAAAATCTAACATTAATAGATATGCTTCACAAGAAAAGATTCATTAGTAGAGTCTAAATGCTAATATTTTTTTTTTTGTATATGGACAATTTTATAAAAAATATATACCATTTTTATTGCTTGTTTAAAACATATCAATATTTGTTTGTTACTCATTCAGCACATGCTATAGTGGTATGTTAGAATCCTCTTTTCTTTGGGGAAAAAAAAGAAAAAAAAATATAGAAAAGCAAATAAGTGTATTCATTAATTTCATCTAAATGATTTGGATGCTTTTTCACAATTTTTCTTCCATATATTTAGTTTATCAATAGTCAAAACGATAAAAATCCATGTACCAAATGATGGGATAAACTTAGTTTAAGTCGCCAAGTTTTATCCTAATTTTAGGAAGTGATTCGAACCATTGGATTCCACATAATTAAATCGTGGACATCAAATTTTGGTAGGCTAAAAACATTATATGTTCAAGATGATAATTTTATCGCATTTTGGTAAGTTCATTTGGTTGTTGTAAGTGGTAAATTCATCGGATTTTGGTATGTTTATCACATTTTAGTGGTTTATCTGCTAGTTTTGTCTTTTAGTACTAAGTTGTAGTTTTTTTCGATTCTGATAAGTTTATCCTATCTCGGTAGATTGATTTTACACTAACTTTCAAAAATGGTAAATTTATTATATTATGGTAAGTTTGTTCGATTGTGGTACGTGTTATGTTTGTTGGATTTTGATAACTTATCACATTGTGATAATTTTATCTGATTTTGATATGTAGTAGGTTTGTCATATTTTGATATTTTTGTTGTATTCTGGTAGTTTTTTCTGTTTGTGCTATATGGTAGATTTGTTTTATTATGATAAGTTCATCATATTATAGTAGTTTGTCTTTTATTATTAAGTGGTAGATTTGTCATACTCTGGTAAATTTATCATATTTTGGTAGTTATCTAGTAGTACTAAACGGTAGATTTGTCATACTCTGGTAAGTTTCTTGTATTTTGATAGTTTGTTTGGTAGTTTATCATTTAATTGTAAGTGGTAGATTTGTTATACTCCAGTAAGTTTGACTAATAGTTTTGTTTTTTAGTACTAAGTGGTAGATTTGTCTTATTATGATAAGTTTGTCATATTTTGATAGGTTGATTTTATGCAAACTTTTGGAAGTGGTAAATTTGTTATATTTTAGTAAGTTTGTTCAATTATGATATGTGCTATTTTTATTCTGATTTCGGTAATTTTGTCGTAGTAGGGTAAATCTGTTTGAGTTTGGCATGTAGTAGATTTGTTATGTTTTAATAAATTCATTGCATTATGGTGGCTTATCTGATAGAACTAAGTGATAAATTTATCAGATTTTGGTAAGTTTGTCGTATTGTGGTAAGTACATATTGTTCATCATATTTATGTGTTGTATATTTATCATTATATTATGATATGTTTATTATATTATGATAATTTTACCTGATTTTGGGATGTGATTGATTTGTTATATTTTGATAATTTTGATATTTTTTTATTCAATTATACTACTATTGTATGGATATGATCAGCGGCATCACATTCTAAAATTAGATTGTAAGTACAGACTTAAGTTATATTTTTCCCATCAAACGGTGGATCCAAAAAAAAAACAAAAATTGATTGAATAGATAGCCTCAAATAATTCCAGTCTGACAACATATGATTTAAAATGAGTGCTCATGACGGAGTTACTTCCATCATTTCAGGTCTTAACTCCTTATCTGGTCGGTTCAGAACTCAGGGATATTCCAACTTTTTATGAACTTTCAGTAAAGCAACATTTTCCTTGAGGACAGAAAGAAATAAAAAAACAAAGAACTGTTGATCAAAGAGAGTGGCCAAACCTGACCGATGCCACAACGCTACAACTATGTACGGTGTGTTGCAATCTGCACGTGAGAATAACGACAAAGTCGCTTTCATCTTACAAATATCCATGCATCTGGTTGATTTTGGGGGAAGATTTTTATATTTTTCAAAAATATTTAAGCTCATCCATCTCCGTAATTTCCGTATATGGTTATTAAAGTATCATTTATTTATTTTTATGGATCACCTTTATTTTTTTATAATATTTTCACGTTAAATAATAATAATGAGTTCAAAAATCATTTCGTATAGATATAAAAAAGTGAATCCTTTTGCATAAGAAACTATTAAACAATCTTATATTTGTATGGTCTTATAGGATACCCTTATCAATTATTAAGTATTGACTTAGATCCATATGCCTATGATAAAAGGTAGGATTACAAATGAGTTGAACTGCTCTTGAGTTATTCAAGTTCCTCTTGGTTCAGGCTCAAATTGACTTGAGCTAAACTAATAAATGAGCTAGGCTTGAGCTTAAAGTAAAGCTTGTTTATTTAACAAGCTAAGCTTTAACTTTAATTGAGGCTTGTGAGTCAGCTTGTGAATAAGCTCACAAGTAGGCTCGTTAATACGCTGGTTAGTAAATTTTTGAGTTTTATATTTATGATATATTATATATAACTATATAATTAAACAACAAAAAACAATTTTTATTTAATATTTATGTGTGTATATATTTATAGCAATATTGATATACTACTTTTAGGTCTAAAAAAAATAGAAAACGGGCTATCTATATGAGTTGAGCTTGAGTTTAAATTTTAAGCTTGAAAACAAACTTAGCTCGACTCAAGCTTGATTTGTAAACGAGTTGAGTTTGAGCTTAACTTCTAGGCTTGATAACAATCTTGACTCAACTCAAATTAAATTAGCTTAACTCAAGCTTCATTTATACACAAGTTGAGCCAAAGCTTAAATTTTAGGCTTGATAACAAGCTTGGCTCGACTCAAGCCTAATTTGTAAATGAGCCAATCTTGAGTTCAAACTTAAATTGCAGACTCGATAAAAAGCTTGGTTTGAACTCGAGCTTCATAAATTTTAAACGAGCTAATCCTGAGCTTTTAAAAGCTTGGCTTGGCTCTGCTCAGCTTGACTCTACTCAGCTCGGCTCGTTTGCAGTCCTAGTAAAAGGTTTTAGCGTTATAGGAAGTAATTTAGATCAAACTAACTAAAATATATGTAATTAATTTACTATGGTAGGACAAATGATATCATCCATCATGGGTAGTAAGTATGTTTCGTGTTGAAATCTTATTTGTTATTGTCTATTGTATAATGATTTATATCATTAATCACTTCCGGTTAAACCTTTATCATACTTTTGTATTTTGGTATAGGTTCTTCAAATTGCATCATTTGATTTTGTAAGAATTGAGGATCCAGGTCTAAGATTTAGATTTGAATGGACATTTATAATTTAGGGCTTTACAAAGAGAAAGGAGATGCTTAATATGATCTTCTATTTCTTTTTTTTCTTTTTTTTTGTCAATGGTTAACAGTACATATGCTTGAGTAAAATATACTTATACAACGCTAAAACTGAAACACTATATGCAAACTACCAAATGGATTTACTTGTATTAAACTAACATATGGATAGAGCATTGGAGTGTAAATTGTAATTCACACTTACTATGGTAGTACCCTTTGTGAATATTAATGACTTTTGAGGACTACTTTAGTTCAGGACCTCTGATAAAGGAATGGCTTTTAAGGATCTAAGTTAAAGGACAAGGACCTCTCGATAAAAGGTCCTTCTTGTTGTATTCCTTTCAAGATTCATGCTTCTTCCATTTTCATAAACTCTCTCTTTCTCTTACCCTGATGGTTCTCATAAATAATGTAAAAATATCTTTAGGAACTCTTCTAAAGACTTTTTCAATATGATGGAGAAGTTTTTTCTAGAGAAAATTCTTTAAAATGCTAATAATGGGATACCCTAAAGACTTTATGAAGGTTCATATGAATAATAATGATCGAGTAGTCATGAAAGGCATCAATGAAATATATGTAGAAAATGATAGCCATTTGCGAAAATAGAAATCATCATCATATTATTATTATTTGTTATGAGGAATTCAAATTTGGTCTAGCTAATTTAGCTAATCACTATGACCTTTCATCTTTTATCATCAAATGCTACAAAGAGGCATTAAGAATCACATCCTCTTTGATTTTAACTATAAAATATTTGAAAATTCTACTACTAAGTTATAACAAAATAGTGAGAAAAGTGAAGGATGCAATTGGACCAAAAAAAAAAAAAAAACCTACAATAATAGTCTTACTAATTAAACCATCAAATTCATCATTTGGCTAGACATAAGCACGGTTCGTTTGCGAATCAGGAATTCAATCAGAACCTTCATCGACCATTTTAAAATCAGAACCAAACTGGTTAGCTAGTTTTAAAACTAGCTAAGGAACCACTAGTTTCTTAGTTTCTAAGTGATTTTTCCAGCCTAGAACTAGGTGGAATTTGTAATGTTATCATAACTGAATCGAGACTTGACTCGGACATAAAAAGGATTAAGGGTTGAGGGGTCAAATTAAGCTCAATCGAGGATTGAATCGGGTTCAACAAAAATATAAAAAATAATTTATAACTTAATTACAAATGACAAAAAACATGAAATTACAACAAATTATAGGATAAATAATATTTTAACTAATTAGTAATAATATTATAATTTTTATAACCATTTTTATATTTGTAATGCTATTATTTTCAATATATAATTTATACTATAAAAGAATAATTTACTTTTTTGGATATATTTTTTTCAATATACTGCTGAGGAAAACTTGATTAATATAAACATTTTATCTTTATCTCTCACAAATAAATCACAAGTTTGACTATGTTATTTAAAAGCAAAGATATAAAATGTAATAATCTTTTTTTTTTTTTAAATTCTAAACATGGCATGAAGTAATATGGATTTAAGATAATTTAATTACTTTGTTAGAAAAGTCACGGCCCGCTTAATTGTCTAGCCATTTGAAAACCCTAAAATTATTACATCCTCATTTCACACTTCCTTTTTCCTTTAGACGCCTCCATCAAGCATCAACCGACCCTTTGTTCCTTCCTTCCTTTATTTTAAATGTCTCCTTCAACAATCTATTGACCCTATATTCCCTCTCTATCTTCCCTTTTTATCTCTTGCTTTTTCCCTTCATCTCTTTTAGCCTTTAACTGTACAGGAAGTCATCTTCTTAGGTCTTTACAACCATCCACTCAATTAAAAACTTGCAATATGAGGAATTAACCAGTATCACTCGCCTAGCTTGATTATTTACTTCTTGATTTTTCAGGTTCTTCTCCAAAATTTCTTACTCTTTTTGTTCTTTTTCCTTTGTTGTTTTTATTCCTTTCCAATGGACCGGGGTTGCCGATTTTTCAGTCAAGCTAACTGTCTACTGACGTGGCACCGGGTCTTAGTAAATCTGGTTCTTAAGCAAGGATTAGACCAACTATGAGACCAATTCATGGTTAAACTGATTGAATCGGTTGGTCCGGTCCGATTATGACTACATTGGGAATTGACGATTCCAGCCAATTCCATTTAAAAAAAAAAAGAAAATTAGAGAAAAATTAAAAAAATAATACTCAATATGTAATTATTAATATATTTAAACTATTTCATAAGAATAGTAAAATTTATTACCTATTCACAATATTTAATATGTTATTATCAATAATACATAAATATAACTTAAAATCATATATAATTTGATTTATATAATATTCGCCTAAAAGTAAAATTCATTTCTTTAATAACGTGAGATTATTTTTTATATTGTAATTTTTTTTATCCTTTCGAATATTTTGCAATCTTATATTACTAACTATAATTGATATTGAATGTATTTATATATAAATAAATGCATATTCTAAACAAAATTTTTAAGAATTCGGTCAAATAATTTTTCATTTTTAGACCCAATAATTATTTTGAGTTTAAAATTTATTTTATTAAAAACTAAAATTCATTTTTTTATTCTTACATTTAAAAAAAAAAAAGATAGTTTCGTAATTTCACTTCCGACTCAACATCCAACCATTAAAACTTCCATTACATTAAATCTAAACCCAAAAAATGAGAAAAAAATCAGACTGATAAGAATGCATTCGCTTTCATGCAATTCACTCTATTTTTATTCGGTGTAAAAAGAAAATTAAAATAGTAACCTCTTGGATATGAGTGACTTAGATGTGTTTTGGTTAATTTATGAAACCTATGTTGTGGCTTATTTTTATTTGGAACTTGACGGGAGATGTAGCCTATGACAGGGGAAAAGATGCTTATGCTTCTAGTTTCTTAAATTTAATTCATCAAACTTTTCATTAAACATTATGTGGTCCCAAGCAATTGAAAACATGGAGTCATGAAAAAGAACAACGAATGGAACCTGGGGCCGCCGATTCTTTGGTGAAAGGGGGACAAAACATTAAATAGAAATATATAGTGATAATTTCATAAATGATGTCTAAATTTTTATAAAATATTTAATTTAATATTTAAATTTTAAAATTAATTAATTTAGTATTTGAAAAAACATTTTATGCATACTACTAGTAGCTTTATCAAGTTCTTTCAGATACTAAATTAATTAATCTTAAAGTTTTTAAAGTATCAAATTGATATATTTAAAAATTTTAAATATCTAATTATATATTTTTATAAAATTGAGATACCATTTCAGTCATTATTTTTACATATAAAAGTGAAGGTTCAATGAGTCAGCTCCATGAAAATTTATACTTTTACGGGCATTTGATGTTTTCAAAATCAAGTACTTCTCTCTCCGACCCCTCTTATTTGTGGATCCCATTATTTTTGTTTGTATAGACTATTAGGCAGAGGAATAATTAACATGACAATGATATATCTTTAAAAAATATATCCATGTCAACTTCGGGTTTTTGGGCGATTTTGGTGCGGATTTTGAAAATAAATCGAAAAAAAGGTCATAGTAAAAGATATTACAAAAGTAGAATATCAAAGGCGTTGTTTGAAACAGCGCCTTTGAATTTATACTAAAGGCGCTGTTAAAAACAATGCCTTCTTCACAAAAATTTATTTCCCTACAAACAGCGCCTTCAGTACAAACTTTAATTTTTTTTTTTTTTATTGGTGAGGGTTATATGACCCAATATAATCAACACAAATAATAAACCTAGATTCAATTTCAAAATTCCTAAAGTGAACACAACTTCAACTAATCTTTTTGATGTTACAGTATCAAGCAAATAAAAGTAAGATCAAGTTAAAAACTTAAAAATCTCTAGTTGTAAAACTGAAAAAAAAAATAATTAAAGCATTTTTATGTAACCCATTAAAATTAAAACAAATAATAAATTTTGATTTAATTTCAAAATTCATAAAGTTGAACACAAGTTCAATCAATTTTTTCATCATCACATTATCAAGTAAAAGAAAAATACAATTTAAAAAAATCAAAAATTAGATTTTTTAGAAAACGATTTGAAATATATTGTACTAAAAAATTCCTAAAGCGACCTTAAAAAAAATTCAATTTAAAAAAAATTGAAACTTAAAAAAATTTTAAAAATTATTAACAATGGTAATGTGATCCAATATTATCAAAACAAATAATAAACCTAAATTCAATTTCAAAATTTCTAAAGTGAGCGCAATTTCAACTAATCTTTTTGATATTACAGTATCAAGCAAAAAAAAGTAAGATCAAGTATGACATTTAAAAAATTAAAAAGCTTCTATTATAAAATTAGAAAAAAATAACTAAAGTGTTTTTTTTTTGTAACCATTAAAATTTAAAACAAATAATAAATTTTGATTTATCAAGAAATCAAATAAAAAAGAAATGCTTAAATATAATTTGATAATATGCATTTATGCTTTTGAAATATATTTATATGTTTTTACTCTCGTAATTTAGGAAAAGCAAATAAATAAAAATATTTTTAAAAAATTATAAAAATATCATTGAGATAAAAATAATATCAAATAAAAAGAAATAACATTTTTTTAAATTATTTTTTAAGTTCACTTTAGGAATTTTTTAATACAATATATTTCATATCGTTTTTTAAATATTCTAACTTTTGATATTTTTTAAAATTGTGTTTTTTGTTTACTTGATAATGTGATGATAAAAAAATTGATTGAACTTATGTTCAAATTTACAAATTTTGAAATTAAATCAAAATTTATTATTTGTTTTAATTTTAATGGGTTAGATAAAAATGCTTTAATTATTTTTTTTCAATTTTATAATTAAGCTTTTTAAGTTTTTAAATACTTTGCTTGATCTACTTTTATTTGGTTGATAATATAACATCAAAAAGATTAGTTGAAGCTGTGTTCACTTTAGGAATTTTGAAATTGAATCTAGATTTATTATTTGTGTTGATTATATTAGGTCATATTACCCTTACTAATAATTTTTTTTTTAAGTTTATACTGAAGGCGTTGTTTGAAACATCGTCTTTAAGGGAAATAAATTTTTATGAAGAAGGTGCTGTTTGTAACACCGCCTTCAGTACAAATTCAAAGGCACTATTACAAACAGCGCCTTTGATAACCTATTTTTGTAATATCTTTCGCCATGGCCTTTTTTCCGGATTTATTTTCAAAATTCGTACCAAAATCCAACGAACAAAAAAAATAAAAAATGAAATAAAAGTTAAAAAAGAAAAAGACAAAAAGTCCCTTTGATAATCTCTTTGATGATTACTTTCAAAGATTTTATTTTTCTAATTTTTGCAAATTTAAATGAGGTAAATTACATTAAAAGGTCACAGCATTTGAGATTATAACATTTCAAGTAGTTAAAAAGATGTCACAATGTTTAGAGAAATGGGTTAATTGAGGTTACCATTGACCTATATCACAATGTATTGGATTTTTTAAGATTTTAATTTTAAATATTTCTCTTGTTGACACTTGTCAATAGTGACCTTAATTGACTTACTTTTCTAAATATTGTGATATTTATTTAACCATTCGAAATGTTGTGATCTTAAATGAATTTTTCCTCAAACATTGTGACATTTTGGTATAATTTACCTAATTTAAATATGTATACGATTTTAATGCCAGGTTATGCTTTAAAGATGATGTCAAAATCTTGACTTTTGATTGCATATTCTAAACTTTATAGATCCTAGAATTTAATAAGATTGAGGAGAAAAAGACCAAATGAAAATCCTTTGAATTTTGATTATTCTCAATCTCCAATCCAAGAATCAAGAATAATAACCTCCTCATTTGTCTAATTCATTTTGATCGTTAGAAGGACCAGTTTCATTATTCTGTCAAAGGTATCAATTGATGGAATCGAGCAAGAAGTATTATTAAGATAGTATTTGGTAACATAATTTTTCATGGTACCGGATTAGATAAATATTATTATATTATGTTTGATTTACAAAATGTATTTAAGACTACACAAAACTTAAAATTTTTATTTCTTATATTTAATGTATAAAAATATTGGAATTAGATAAAAATAAATCTCTTAATAAGAATCTATCCAACGTTGTTCAATACTGTGTGTACTAAACATGATATAAGAGAATTATTTTATCTAATACTCTTTATACTGTGATGTTCAGTTCCTCTTATCTTATCTTATAACCAAACGTTACCTAAGTATATGGATATCCCTGCAAAGCACTACGTGTAAATGACTTGCTCCTCGCCTTTAAAGCAAGAGAAAGGGAAGGACCTATGGCATGTTTCCTATAAATTAAATGGCAAAAATATTAGATGGTACTCTTGCAAATTCACAAATATTCATCATCCTAGTTTTGATTCTTAAAAATTATCGGAGAAGATAGCAATGATGAAGACTTATTTTACATTTTTTTTTCTTTTTATGTTTTTATTGTTTTTTTATCTAAAATGCTGACATGGCTTTTTTTATGTATATATAGATATATAATTCACCATTTGATATGACAATTTTTTACCATCTAATGGTATATATATACAATTGTGGCATCCATATGTGTAAAAGGGGATGTGATCAATTTTGAAAATCTTGGGTTTGCAAGCAATTATAAGGTTTTTTTAGAGTCGATCTGCTCAGTTTCTCCTTAAATGAAATAAAGTATTCAATTTTAAGAACAACAAGAGTGTATTAGATGTTAGTGTCATATTCTTGTTGGGGTCTCTAAGGCTAGGTCTAATGGATTTTTTTTATAACTATGGGTGAAGACGACCTAAACAATCTATAAACGTGAACTAAGAGGACACTCTCGTTAGAAGAGGACTTAATATAAATGATAATATATTAACAATAAGAAATTTATGATATGAGAATGTGTAGTAATTTAGTTACCCTAATCAAGGGTTTGATCAATATATACTAGGGTAGTGAGGGATTTAATAAGATGACATGAGATGATCTTAGCCTTGCATACGATGAAGAAATTTATAGCAGAAGGTGGACCTATGCTATATGGGACACACCTCTTTGATTCTTTGATGTTTAAGGGTAGTGATAGTTGAAAAAAGTACCATCAATGTTGCCAAAGCCTATAATGTCCTGCATAGTTGGTTTCCAAGCTCAATCAAATGAATATTAAAAAGCATTTTTTTGCCCTTTTAAATGCAACCAACTGTATTATTAAATATAATCCAAATGGAGTAACAACAATTTAATTGTCGGCTATGCCATTGGATTAGACCTTAAAGGATAGCTTATCCAACCCACTATAAAAATATATTATGATTGAAATTTTTAATCCATTTAGAAAGTTAGTCGATGAAAGTTAACGTCGACCAATTTATCATTTGGCAGGTTCGCCTGCTAATCCATACCAGAAAAGGGCAAAAGAAAATTGAAAAAAAATTATAACTACATACAATTTGAGTATATCAATCATAATATTCTCTGCCTCTGGAATGAATCTTAGAAGGCATCTTAGCTTAAAACTAGATTTCGGTAACAAAATAGAATTTTGGTTTTAAGGAACACAAACCAACTCTGAGCTGGAAAAAAAGAAACACACCATGGGAATCAATAAGATCGTTTTGTTAAATTATTATTTAAACGGGTTTTCTTTATAAGTTTGAGTAATCAATAATTATTTTAATATTTTAATAAAAAATATTTATAAAATTATTATTACAATTGACTAAATTCTATAATAACTATTAATAAAAAATAAAAATATAACAGAATTACTGTTATAATAAAGTATAAGATGAATCTCTTGGGCTGCAAAATTAAAATAAAACCATTCATTGAGTTTTGTTTTCTTTTTTGGCCAGCATTCATTGAACTTTAAACAGTCTAGGTTTACGGATCCTAGTCAAATAAATGTGACATTTCAAACGCATGTCATGTTTGTTGGCTTTCACATGATATTACCGTATTTTTCGTCTTATATACCATTAGAAAGCTAACCAAGACATTTGCATGTATTCTTAAAAACAGAAGGCATTTTTCTCAACAATAATCAAAATTGTTTGAGAGAATCCTTATAATCACTTGTTTGATGAGTAAGTGCAAACTCGTAAAAATCAAGGTTATCTTGAACCTAATAAGTAAACTAATTTTAAAATTTGAAGAAATTGCAAATAGACATGTAATATTTTTGAAATTTTTAATGCAAATATAATCCATGAACTTCTAAAAATTACAAATAAATCTTCTATATTTTAATGAATTAGAAACACAAATAATATTTATTTTTCAGTAAAAAAAGGACAAATTATATGGATAATCCTTGAAAACTTTTAAATTTTTATGGATCATCCACTTTTTTTAAAAGCTAGCATCCGACTCTCCAAACGTGTTGCTGAAATGTATGTATTAAAAAAAAAAAAAAGATTAAATGCCACATTAATTTTTGCGTTGGCGTGCGTGACAAATGTAACAAAAATTTTCTCCTTTAATGTCCAATAAGGAGTGAATCCCAACCAAATACATTAACAAATAACCTAATAGAACATTTTCTTTATTTTTTTTATTATTTTTTCATGTTAGCAGGGATACACATTTTTTCCTTTTTCCCATCAAGGGATACACATTAGCAGCCAAATCTCTTTTTAAAAAGTAAGGCATTTGTATAATTTTAAAAGATTTTAGGAGGTGTCCATGTTATTTACCTTAAAAAGAAAACATTTTAAGGTTGAAGTTTTGAGTGTTAAAAAGCATTTTGATAACTTTGATGGCTATTTCCCTATTTGAGGTCAAAATTCAACGGAGTGATTTGCAACCATGGAGATTATTAGTGGATTTAGCTAAGTTTAGGAGGATATTATATCTTTTGATAGTTTAGATGAATTAAAGCTCTTCTATTTTCCCCTGCAAAAAGAGGGGGAAAAAACTCTCGCCCTCTTTCTTGCAAGTATCACCACCTTTTTTTTATAACCGGAGGGTATGTGAAATTTTCTTCAAAAGATTCAATTAAGAATGATCCAAATTTCCTTCAGCCCTTCCTGGAGTCTTAATTTGTATGGTGTGTGGATTATTGATTCAAGAGGGTGAATAATTCCATTTTGTAGGTAGTGAGTGTTGTTTTGCATAATAGTGGTGCCATTAGTCCAATTTATTTTTATGTCCATGTCATCAAAAGTGAGTACCCTAAAACCTTAATTATTACATCTTATAAAATTAAATGTTAGTTTTCTTTTTTAAGCTAAAATTTGAGAATGGATTATGTGGCTTGGAATTCAAATTGTAAGTCATCATTGTCATCTTTATAAAATTAAATCTTAGTTGATTTGTACATTTTGAGATATGTGAAGTTGGTAATATAAAGGAAAGAGCTTTGGGTTAGTTTGGTTGTAGTTTTGGAGCTTTGGGTTGATTTGGGATCTTTTAAGATGAATTTTAGGGTTAGTGATGCCAATTTTCTTATAATTTATCATCTTGACTTATATAATTAAATTGGGCTATCGGTTTTATTATAATAAGAGTCAATATGATAAACATATATCAATTTTGATAAAATATACAATTAATAACTTGGATTTTTGATTGATCATTTAATATTTAATCTTATTTTTCATGTTCATTAATGTTACATGCTTGATGGAGTAAAGTTCTATTTATTGACTTAGTGGAGGGAACCTATAAAATTGCAACACATGGCATGTTACATTAGAAAATAAATATTTGAGCTGTGAAATGCAATACTCGAGCCGAAAACAACAATTCAATATATGATCACTTGAGAAACAGCTGCAAAAAGCAATAAAAATGATCCAAAATGGATAATTGCAAAATGAAAAGAAACAATGAGGAGTTGTTTGACCAAGAAATCTCAGAAAAAACGGTCAACCATGAATCTCATCTTTAACACTAGTTTCCAGTTAAAGTAGGGCACAAGAATTCCAGTTGAAGAGCTATAATGAATTTGTAGCACAAAACCAAAAAAATAAAAAAAAAAAACCGCAAATGAAATCGATAGGACTAAGAAAAAGCAAAATGATAAATGGAAAATAAAACACGAAATGCAATTGTAGAAAATCATAAAGAGTCTAAATTTAACCTAGCAAAAATTCCAAACAAGTATGCACGAAAAATATAGGAAACACTTCTCTAGAGTGGAATTTTATAGTATCACAAACTAGACAAAAATTGAAATAAAAAGGATGTTTGAAAAGAAGATAACTAGGCTTAAGAAACCCAAATAACCCAGAAAATTATATTAGGAAACCCAGGATTGTGAAACTTGGATGATGGACCGAATTCTAGAAAATTTGGTTTTTCAATCTCCATAGTAGAAGCAAAGTAGATACAAAATGATGTTTGGAAAGGATCATGCGAGACTAAATAACCATAAAAAGCCTAAGAAAAAGTTTCAATGTGTCCATATTAAGGTTAGGCGAGATAAAGGAAAAGCCCCTTGAAATTTCAAATTTCTAGTTTGTCCCAAATAAATAAAATCAAACTAAATAGATGTCAAAAAGGTGTTTAGCAACTCGTGACGAGCAATACCCACCTAGAATTATGCCTCAATGTGACTAGAAAGTGTAGATCTATTAGAAAAAGTTTGATTTAAATGTTGAAAATGAAAACTATAATTTTGAAAAAGAAAAAATAAAAGACATAAATTGATGGTGACGATGAAAAGGTGCTCTCGAAGATGTTAAACCCACATCAACTTGAATTAGAGAAAGAGCTGGTTTAAAGAGAGGAAGAAGTTAAAGAGAGAGAGAGAGATGGATTTAGAGAGAAATTTGGCTTAGAGAGAGAATGAAGCTAGAGAGAGAGATGAATTATTGACACGTCTTACTTTGTTGTTAGACAAAATGTCTAGCTAAAAAGATGACACTAACAGAATGGATAGACGTATGAAAGAAAAAAAAAAAAAGAAAAGAAGAAGAAGAGTAAATTGCACCAATGTTTGGGACAAGTTCATTTAAGATAATGTTTTAAGTGGTTAAGAAGAGGTGTCAACATTTCATGTGAATCAAATGAGGTATCAACGTTTTATAAAATTTATTTAAGATATCGATGTTTTTCAATTAGATTTTCTAAATTTTCATTAATAGTCAATTATTAAAACTTTATTTGACTCACTTTGGAAAACGTTTGTTAGAGTCTGGAGTATGTCTTCAATGGAGAGAAATCCAATGGGCTTTGTGAAGGATTGCATAAATGAGCTTTTTGACACCATCTATAACCCAAAAACTTAAGACAATGGGTTAATGTGTTTTTCCTCTTATAAACTCTTCATACATGTCCCATATTTCCCATATAGGATTCTCACATTTTCACTCTAACAATCTCCCTCTCAAGTGTGAGTCTTCATAATGGGATAGGCCATACTCCCCCTCAACAAGAGCTTGTTAAACGAACTCCACTAAATTCACTTTGTAAGTGGTCCCACCTACTCACCATGGGCTTCACAGACGAATCATTTCACAAAGCTCTTATTTTCATATGATAGGCCAATCATGGGAGATTTCCAGCCGAACCATCAGCTCTGATACCAATTGTTAGGGTCTGGAGTATGCCTTCAATGGAGAGAAATCCAATAGGCTTTGTGAAGGATTGCACAAATGGGCTTTTTGACACCATCTATAACCCAAAACCTTAAGGCATAGGTTAATGGGTTTTCCCTCTTATAAACTCTTCACGCAAGTCTCATATTTCCCATGTGGGATTCTCACACTTGCACTATAACAATGTTGATATCTCTTTTTAACCACTTGAAACGTTGATACCTTAAATTAAATTATCCCTAAATGTTCATATCTCTTTTGAACTATTTCAAACGTTGATACCTTAAATGAATTTATCCTCTAACATTAATACCTTTTGGTGTAATTTACAAAAAAAAAAGGCGAAAAGTAGAACTATGTATTAAATTGATCAATCTAAATATCCAGATAGTTAATTACACATTTAGCTAAAGTTTAAATATCTTTTATGATATTAACCCTTATAATATTATGATATTAGGGATACAGACAATATCAACATTTGATGAATACCATGAATTTTAAAGCTAAATCAGTTTGTAAATAAAAGTCACAAATCAACATGTTTCATGTTTTCCAAATCACACACAAGCTTTGAAAAGCTGAGTAAAGATTAAATTTAACACTTGAAACTCAATACTTAAAAAAAATCAATTAATTAACTAATGACAAGACTTAGCCTATGTATGTGTATATATAATTACCTTAACAAAACCTAATATCATTGGAAACTAACATGGTAATAAGATACCAAAATAAAACATCACCTAATTCCTAATCTATTATATCTACAATAGAAAATAGGAAACATCATATAGAATTAATTTGATAGCTTAGCTTTGACATAACTTCATACATGAACACGTGAACTAACCTACAAAATCACATGGGTAAACTACTTAAAAATTAAATCAACCCATGCTCACCAACCTAAGTCGATCGACCTTAGTTAGTCGACCATCGGTCTAGTTGATTTGATCTAGTTGGTATCCTCCCTTAGTATAACTATTTTGGGTGGCCTCTTATGTTCCGCTTAGTCCCAATTTTGCCTTTGTCGAGTCCTTTAACATGTGATTTTCCTTTATTATTGACCAATTCCTTTGTTTTTTCCTTCCAATGATTTGGATTGAACCCAATTCACATCACTACTATAGGGTCTATCCTCAAATCTTGGTCCTTTCTTACATGGGAATTTTGAACCAAATTCTTTTTATCAAATCACTTAGTCTGCATGAACAAGCTTCTCACCTCTTTTGTCTTCTTAATAAATGTCAACTTTTCTTGCTTTACTTCAATAGAAGTCATAAGAATTAGATTAGAAATCTATCCATGTCGCTTTATAGAATATTAATTCTTATATCCCTCATGAATAGCCCAAATATCATATTACCAAGGCTTTCTTTGTAGCAAGCAAGTAGCATTCATAGGAACTACAGTACAAAGAGCACTATCAATATAATCATTAACAGAGATATGTATTTGAGCTTGTTTATAGATTGCGTAACTCCTAGATGACTTAATCAATGAAGGGCATATGGCTTTATATGAAGTTAACCTATTAATCTAACTTAGGTCCAGCTTTACAGAACCATGTTGGCGTAGTTATCTCCATCAGTTACAGTAAAACATGTCTTCCTTTGCACCATGCTTTTAGTACAGAAAAGATTAGTTCATTGCTCTGGAACTATTTCTACCTAAGCTTTCATCTCATCCTTAAAAGTTACCAAAAAAATATTAGTGAAATCTAATACTTCTTCTTCTATTTTCTCACTCACTATACTTCTCATCTTCATTATCATTTTCAACCACTTCATTATTTAGAACCATGACTCACTTATTAAGATACTGAAACACTATATTTCCATGTCCCAAAAACCTAATACACTTAATATCCCAATTCCTCTTTGGTTGTGTTAATTTGGGTTCTTTCTCCTCTATAGTCTTTCCCTTAGATTTGTCTCTTTCGAATTCTTTCTTCTCTTGCTTCTCAAATGCATCGTCAAGTTTATAAGAAAAAGGGTTTTGAGAGTGAAGTCGTTTTTGCCTCTCAACTTTGCTTGCTAACTTAATCACATCACATAATTCGATGGTGCTGTAATTCAATAACACTAGCGATATGGAATTTGAGTTTGTTGATAAACCTAAGAATAGGTTCCTTTGATGTGAGTTCATATTTGGTCATCAAAATCTTAAATTCTTGGACATACTCTTTGACACTTTCTTTTCCCTGCCCCAAGGACTAAAATTCAATTAACATCTCTTTTCTATTATAGTCTATCATGAATCTACGCTTCATCAATCTTTTCATCAATGCCTACGTATGCAATTTATCTTTATCAGCTCTTTGCCTCTCTTTCTATAGCTTATCCCACCACAGGCTAGCGTAATTTATGAAAGCAGGTGATGCCATCATCACTATGATTCACTCATGGTGTTCGTAGCAATCATACACTTATTTAACCCATGGTATCTAATTGAGAAACTTGTAAGGCATGCTATTCCTAATGAAAGGTGGAATTCTCAATTTGATATTATCAATTCCCTTATGCTTTCTATCATGTTTACCTCTCTTCTTACTCCTTTCACTATCAACATTAGACTATCCACTAGAGCTATACCTCCTACGACTAGCACCATTATAACTCCTCTTATCTTACACATTAAGCTTTTCTAAAATAGTTCTTAGGGTCTTTTGCATTTGATTAAACTCTTACCTCATCACTCCAACCTCATTGATTTTGATTTTGCCATCGCCCTTTCTTAGAGCCTCATTATTGCTATTAATGCTACTACTTTGGAACATTTTCAGACAACCCTAAATCTTAGAAACTGAAATAACAAGAGATTCTCATTCTTACTAAGAAGCATGAAACTATCGCTCTAATACCAAATGATATGAAATCCTTTCTCGTCTTGAAAAGTAATTGATATAATTCAACTAAGGTTACTGATTTTATATAACAATTATAATATTAAGGATATGGACAATATCAAAATTTGATAAAGACCAATAATATTGAAGTCGAACTAATTTGGAAATATAAATAAAAAAATTGATAGGTTCCATGATTTGCAAGTGACTCATTAGCATTGGAAGAATAATAATTCAACAATGTTCTCTAAACTTGAATAAATCAATTAATAAGAAAAAATCTGAATAAAAGTCAAAGTTAATCAATATCCAATTAAGCAAGACTCAAAAGTCTCCTAAGAGAAATAACACCTAAAATTCATACTCAAAGCTAACAGACTATTAATAACAAGACTTAACCTATATATAGACACACACAATAAACCTAATAAAACTTAATATAATTGGAAACTAACAAAACAACAATATACTAAAATAAAACATGACCCGATTTCTAATATATCTAGAATAAAAAATAGGAAACAACATATGATAATTCATAGAATTGATTAGGCACCTTGGCTTTTGATTACTTCACACACAAACACATGAACCAACTTGCATAGTTACATGGGTAAACTAATAGAAAGTTAAATCGACCATCCATCCATTACTAACCTAGGCTAGTTGATTGGTGCTGATCGACCCTTGGTTCAATCAGTTTGATTTGGTCAATATCCTCTAATGGTGTGCCTTTTACACACCCTTCATTCCTAATTTTACCCTCCTTAGGTCCTCTAACATGTGATTTTTTCTTTGTCCTTGACTAATTTCTTTATTCTTCCCTTACACTAATTTAGATAGGACTCGATTCGAATTTAGGAACTATATTGAGGTTACACTAAGTGAAGTCCTCACAAGTGGAGATACAATTTGTTGTAAGAAAAGCCAAAGTGGTTAACTATAGTAGTAAGCTACATCTTAAAGTGGTATATCCCTTTAATCTTAGGGAGTTTCTTGTTAAGCTAGCCTTTAAGAGGTTGAACAATATAGGATTTTTTAAGTTAAGAAGTAATCTTTTAGTAAAATTAAGAAGTTAGATTTCTTTGAAGTCGGTATGTTGGTATAGATACATAAGATACTATCCTGTGTTGAAAGGAAATCTCTCTTTCGTGTGTGTGTGTGTGTGCGCCCTCTCTTCATCATGGGAGAATATGAAAAATTTACTTTGATGCTACAATACAAAAATAATTCAAAATTTCTTTAGCATTGTCCATTTTTCGATATTTAACTAATAAGGCGAGTAGATCATTGTTTCAAAAAGGCAAATGACTTTGTTTAGCTGGTGGTAATTGAGTTTAGTGCAGTAATGGTGTCATTAATCTAAATTGTTTCGATGTCCATCTCAATGAAGGTGAGTGCTTTGAAACCATAATGCTTAAGATTTATAAAGTTGAGATTGGATTACATGGCTTATGGTTTGAATTTTAAGTTGTTGTCATCATTATTGTTGTATATCAATTCATTAGGAAAATATGGAATTTGGTACTTGAATTTTTCGTGAAGATTCAATTTAGTTCTATGACTTTGAAATGGTCAATTTAATACCCCAATAGAAATTTTCGTAACCATTTTTACCATATCGCCTAACTCCATTTTCTCCATTTACTAATACAAACTAGGTAGCCTACCATTATATGAAACATACCTAAAGAAGAAGAAGAAAAAATACTTTTTTTTACACGTGTGATACAATAGTAAGCTACCCATTCCATTAGGTGTAAACAGAGCAAGCAGAGTTGGTGGAGCATCAAAAATTGTAATGAAAAGTTCTATTGAGTATCAAATTGACCGTTTAAAAGTTTAGAGATAAATTAAATGTTGGCTCAAAGTTCAAGTATAAAATTTGAAATTTAAACTCAATTTGTTATTTACTTTGAAAATTCGATACTTACATGGAGTTTGTAAATTGAAACTATGGAAGGGATGGAGTTGTTTCAAAAAGTTAAGAGTTTGATTGTTACTATGGAGTTGTGAGGTAGTTTAGGTTCTTTTAGGATGAATTTTTAGGTTGGCAACTTGATTAAGAATGCATTAAGTTAAGTCCTCACAAAGGGGAAACAAAATTTGTTGTAACAAAGGCCAAATTGGTCAACCATCTTACAACGTGTGCGATCACACTGGAGATTTTGGAAAGAAAGAAGTCAATTAAATTGTATAGTAGTGGATCACTTTATTCTTAGGGAATTTCCACATAACCTAATCTTAAAATGGTCAACTAATTTGAACTATTTTGGAGCCTTTGAGTTAAAAAGTAATCTTTTGGTATAATTATTATATATTTTGTAAACAACGATAGGATTTCATGCAAAGGTGGATTTCTTGAAAGTCGATGTGTTGGTCCGAATACATGGGATACCATTGTGTGTTGACAAAATCTCTCTCTTACATACATGCGTATGCAGGCATTATGTTCACATCATCATGGTAAGGTGTGTAAAAGTTACTTTGAAGATGTAATACAAAAATCATCTAAATTTCTTCAACATTGCCCCTTTTTTGAGTCTTAATTTGTAACATAGATAGATTATCAATTCTAGAAGGGAAAGAACTTTTTTCAACTCATAGTAAGTTGTGCATAATGCACAAGGTGCCACTTGTTCAATTTGTTTGTATATCCACCTAGTAGAAGGTAAGTGCCATAAAACCATTATTCATGGACTTTATAAAAAATAGATCTTAATTCTTTTCAATATTCAAATTAAAGATTAGATTATGTGGTTTAAGATTTGAATTGCTAGTAGTTATCATCGCTGTTGTTGCATATCAAATTATTATCATTTAATATGTAAATTTTGGAGATATATGAGGTTGGTGTATTAAGATTAGGAAAGGGATGGTGCTGTTTCAAGTAGCTAAAGTTTAATTCTTGGTTTGTAGTTATGGGGTAGTTTGGGTTCTTTTAGAATAATTTTCAAATTTATGAACTTAATTATGGATGCACGATATCATATTGTTAACAAGTGGAGAAGAAATTTTGTGTAATTAAGGCAAAGTCGGTCAACTACCATGTTGATGTAGGCAATCACATTAGGGACTTAGAGAGGAAGTAGTCGAATAAATCTTAAAATGGTGGATCACTTTACTTTTAGGGAGTTTCTAATTAATCTAATTGAAATTGTCAGTCAATATGGATTGTTTTGATGTTTTGGAGTTAGGAAATAATCTTTTAGTATAATTAAGATTTTAATTGATTGTTTTGTCGATAATTATAAGATTTTTTAAAGTTAGATTTCTTGATAGTAAGTGTATTGTTCTAGGTACATTGAATACCATTATGTGTTGAATTTGCATATAAGACAATATAAGAAACCTAACAAGTTATTTGTGTTTACATTGAGGTTGGTAATCTACATGAGTAAGTCACAAATTAGGTGTTTGTTACTTATTGTAGCTTAAACATTTAGATGAAGTGGCTAGAAGTTTAGGTATTGAGGCTACCGTATCGGATACACTAGTTATTAATATGGTAGAACTACAATTAATAGGAGTTGAGAATTTATAACCTATTTAATAGATCAAAATAGTAGTATCGAATGCCATTATGGATGCTCCACAACATATTTAACTACTGTGTGGGCTTTGCTAATGTTAGTTGATTTAGTGCAACGGATGTGAAGATCAACCTTGGAAATGTCTTAGTATGATGACATTGAGGAATGTCAGGGAGATGCATGGGAAGATGAACATGAAAACTCAAATTCTTATATCGTGCATGTGATAATAGATCGAATATGATGCTCTCGATGCATTGTTGATTCATAATCAATGAAGTAGGTTGTTTGTTCAAAGATGGAGTCATTATAGTAGAGTGACAATATTTGTGCAAAGTTTGTTGATGCCTTAAATGTTATAAATAAGGGAGAGGGGGGCTTTGATATGTAGATTTTGGCCCTTGACTTTATGCATTTGATGAAGTTAAGATTGATAGACCATATGAGTAGTTGCTAAGAACTATTGGATCAGTTTTGACAGATCATAATACAAATTGATGCCACATTTTCTTAAATAACTCATGAGCTTTAGCTTAGTAATGAGCTCGGTTAAGCTTAATTACCTAGAAGATGAGTCCATCTCTAACATAAAAGAAGCCCATTGTTTTTTGTAAGACAAGTTCATTTATGATAGAAAAGAATTTAACTTCCTTTTAAAATAAGCCAAGACTTATTAAGGACATATGAAGCCTAAATTGACCTAGGGTCTGTTTGGATTGTCATTTTGGCGTCATTTTCAAACTGAACCGATATCGAACTAATACTAAACCGATACATATATGATACCAATTGATCAAACTGAACTGATATTGAATCGATACTGATTTGATACAGATAAAAAACTAACAATTCAAACAAACCCCTAAAGTGACTGTTTTGAGACTATTTTTTGTGTGTTAGAAAATCGAGTAAGGTTAGAGCAAGTAAACCAGTAAGGGGATCTCTAATTGGAGTTTACCAAATCAAACCTTCCTAAGATATCTCTTACTAAATTTAGTTTCCATAAATTATTTTCTAGTAATCTTTCTAGTAAGGTCATGACTTGTGAAAATCAGTCATAGCTATGATTAGGTCATGACTTGTGGAAAACAGGCATTAGATTTCATAAGATTATTTTCTATAAAATTGATTAGGTGGACCTATATAGATTTAAATTCAAATATTAATAATTTTAAGCCATTGTGTATATTTGAAATCTATTATAGTTATTGTGAATTTTAGGGATTTTCCTAAAAATTTAAGTTTGATTATTTAGAAATTCTAAATATGAAAGTATAGGTGGTCATGAACTCTCCTACCATCTGTGGATATGTGCGATTGATCGGTTATGACCCGATACAAGATGGGGACAAAATTGACCCAACATCGACCATTACAAAATGCTTTTTTTTATACAGAATATGCTGTATATTCTTCTTCCTCTCCTTTTTCATAGAAAGTATTGGAAGGAAAAAACCTATCTGATTAGAAATATCCAAATGGATTCACAACCCTTGAAACAAAAAGATGGGGCATCACATGGGATGCTTCTCTTGTTTTCAGTTATACCGCGAAAAGTTCATGCTTATTTTAATTCCTTTCTTTTTTCACTTGGAAAACAATAAAAGAAAATACTAACCGGGAATATACAAATGGATTCACAAGGAATGAAACAAAGAGATTGGGTATCCAACGGGTTGCTTCTCAAGTTTCTTCTAGTTTTAACGGGAAATTTTCACTGAAACATCATGTGCAGGCTTAGAATTAGGGTTTACTTGGATTATCTGATTTTTGTTTATATTATTTGATATTTATTTATAAATAAAAAATTTATTTTTTATCTGTATTTATTTTTGACAAATAATCTATATAAAAGTAATAAAAATAAGATGTAAAAACGATCTGAAAACAACCAGCCAAATCACTAACATTATGTCTTAATTGAAATTGATTGCCCAGAAAACCTTTGGTTATGTATAAATAAATTCTTTAAAACTTTTTAAATACGTTTTTACTGCAGTTTTTTTTAGTTTATATGTATTTATTATTTCTTTTCATCTTATTGATAGATAAAGGTGTATTTTGGGAGTTAGAGTATCTTTATTCACATATCATGGAATGTTTTAGAGGTATATTTGCAATTTTCTTTTAATCAAATTACACTAATTTTTCAACATGTTATGCTGAGTTAACAAAAGTGTATGCAAAATGTTATTTTGCCTACTAAAAATCGAAACCTGAAACATGATTTGTTTGGAAATTGTTAAATATAAATAAAATTTTGTTTGGATTGACTCTTTTGATAAGTACATAATGTTCAATTACTCCTCCATGAGCTATAATGTTATATATCGAGCTGAGGGAAAAAAAGGAAGGCACGAAGTTCGTTTCTCGAAGTTGCTTAAATCCAGAAAAAATTTGTGGGTAAATATAAATATTGCCCTAGAACGATAACTTTGTTACAATTATATTTCCTAAGATTTCAAAAGTTACAAATAAATTTCGATTTTAATACAAATCTATTCCTTAAACTTTTTTTTTTGGATAATCTCCCATAATTTTGACAAATTAATAACATAAAAAACTGTTTCTTAAATTTATTTTGAGTTAAAATGATGCATTAAAGATAAATTTAGGGGATATTAAAATATTCATTAATAAGTTTGATAGGTGTCTTCAAGGCTAAGTTTATGGGGTTATATTAAAAATTCACATAGAGTCAAAGTTTAATGATCCATTTGCAGTATTCAAAAGTTTAAAGAATATATTCACATCACATGCAAAGTTTAAGAATTATTTGTATTTTCTCTACAATTTAAATTCCTACTGAAATTGAAGATATATTAAACATGCTTCTCGTTTTCTTATCCATACATCTCAACATTTTTTTTTCCATTTAAATGGAAAATTTTACAAGACTAGGGTACGTATCTTTATGGATCATACATAATCCGATATACAGTATTATTGTGGTAGCCTATTTTATATATATTTAGTTTGACAAAGAGACCTAATGCTATAACACTTTGAAATATCTGTCTCGACTTTCTTTATTAGAAGGAAGACATCAATTAATTTTAATTTTATGCATTTAAAAAACAACAAATATTAATGTCATCAAATTAGCTCAAAGTTATTTTACTAATACTCGATCAAAATAATACTGCTAATAGCCTTGTAATCTAGCGATATTTTTCTTAATCTCTCAAGTGAAAAGTATATATAAAATTTGAATCTCCCATCTGTTGTAACGATAAAAAAGAAAAATCCAAAATAATACTAATATCATGCGCTTGCAAGTTAAGAATCCAATGAAAGCGTTTTGGTTGTGGTTGAGTGGACAAAATGAAATTTCACTGTCTGCTTCCTGGCGTTTGCACTTTTTACCCAGCAATAGAATAACGTTGAACGTGTATAATATTATATTTCATGTTTACCACATTTCTTAATCCCTTGCGGATCAGGATGATCGGCATCATATCAAATGGGACGACATAAAGCAGCCAAAGCGGATGATTGCGCAACTAATAATTGCAAGTATACATTTTTAAACTTATTTATTAGGTGTTTTTACATGCTTTAAACTTTTAAAATATGCAGATACCCTATAAATCATTGCTAAAACTAAAAGTGCGATTGAAAAGAAAAAGTATAAATGATTGTAGTTTTAGAACTTTAGCTTAGAAAAGTGGAAGTATGCTTTACAATTTAAGATCTATCTATATTCGATCAATAATTTGCTTATGATTAAAACTATAATTTATATTTTTTTTCAAGACCTCACAATAAGATGCCATGAGCCTTGCTGCACACACATGTCAAAACATATGCACACGACTACTAATACCTATGCGTCCTGAAATCACAATATAACTTTAAAAATACTCAATAAAATAAAACCATCAAAATTATTACAAAATCCACTAATAGAGTTATCAAGAGGAAAGAAAAACACTTAAATTATTATTATAAAATCCAGCTAACATGTTCAACCATGATAATCAAATAAATCATCTTCAAAAACTTTACTAGCTTGAGTCCCATCACTCCCATCTCCCATATACAGATCGTATCCAAGATAATCATAATGATCTTTGGGTTCATTCTCAATAGTTGGAAAAACAAGAATAGTGAGAAGACACCTAGTACAAAATAATTTGTAAAGACCCGATATGTCCAATTTCTCATATTAGACACATTAAGTCTCCCAACCACGTATAATACCTAAGTATTATACAGAAGGCCGATTGAAAAAGAAGTTGTTTATATGGATTGCCTGTTTAACTTGTTTAAAAATAAAAAGCTTTAACAAAAAACTACTTATTATTGAGTAGATACTTTGATATAAAAACATATAGATACCAATAACTTGATATCTCAAAGCTTACAAACCGTATATTACATACAATATAGGAAAACTTAAAATACACTTTATATTACAAACTTAGGCTTATAAGCAAACCATGTCTATACTATTACATCCTAAAACAAAACTTGGTTTGGTCTCTCTTGTAAAGAAAACAATAAGATTGATCTAGGAGCCTTAATCATCGTACTCATATAAAAAAGCCCTCAAAGTTCGTCTCATAGCCCAAAGAATCATAAAACTCATTTTTATCAATACCTTAAAGAGATAAAAGTGGGCCAAAGGCACAATACACAATAACAAAAGCAAATATGATATGGCATACATTCCTAAACAAATGCAATGCAATAATCATAAATTACTTCTCTTTATTTAAGTCAACAAAGCAACATTGGAGTATTCAAACTCCGATTTCAATTGTGGGGAATCTGGCGGTCTGAGTAACTGTAGTTGCTCAAGGGATTGATATAAGCAGTCTGAATACTTATATCTCTGATGTAATCTCATAAGAAAAGTAATTTCATCTAGGGTTTACAGCCATTACTTAACTTTACTTAACTTAATCCATAATATCACCTAGTTTAATCATCTCATAAAACGAGAGCTAAATCATATTATATATTTTTAAGAATAAGCAAATGTTATATCGATATTATACTCCCTATTAATTACCTGTCAAGCTACTAAGTAAAGTCATTGCATCATGACTAAAGTAGTCTAGGCGCCTAAACTACCATGTTAACCTTGTTAACAACGTTGCCACTCCCTTGACCAGTATCAAGGTGAAAAATACAACCAATACAAACACTTTTTAATCCTTCTTTAGTTAAGATAAATTTAGAATATGCCTATCCTAAGCAAGTAACAGCCATGTTACCACGTACATTGATAAATAGGTTTATCAGACAAAAGACCGGTATTTGAACTCAATTGAGTACGAAAATCTATCAAAGAAACTATTTCATATAAAATATCATTAAGTTACAATTATACACTAATTCCTTAAACCCTTGTCAAACTCAAGCAAAGTTCAAATCAACACATAATTCATATTCACATGCAATATATCTATATATATATATGTGTGCTGTGTATCTCATTTCATCAATTGCATATCAAATATCACTATCTCTCAATTGAATAATAACTCTATAACACTTTAACAACTTAAATAAAACTCATAAAGGAAAGAATAACGTAATATATATACATACAATAGGGTTATATAAGCTTCCTACTTAATCACAAAACCAAGGAACAAATAAGGAAATATGTATAAAGTAATAAAATTATATCAAACAAATTTAATTTTGATTTTTTTATTACAGGGTATGCCAACGGCGTAAAATGTAAGGCCAGCGACATAAACAAGAAAGGTAGCGGCGTACATTGTTGGGAATTTACGATCCAAATCTGAATCGTGCAGCGGAAAATCGTTTTTTTTTTTTAAATTCCCAATCGAATCCAAGCATTTCAATTAAATCAGAAATAAAAGGGAATCGTGTACCTTTTGGTTTTGATGATGGGATCAAGGAGATGCAGATTATACCAACTCCCTCTACCGGTATCCACGCGAATGAATTGGATCTTCGTGTGTGCTAGCACGTCGAAAAATTTTGACCTTTGGGAATCCCTCTCTCTTTCTTTCTAGGTTACGAATTTTCTTTTCTAAAATGACGGCCAGCGTCAGATCATCAAAATTAACCTAGAAAGAGAATATATATAGAAGGGTTATGTCCCTTCATATTATCCTGATATATATAAGGGTTATGTCTTTTAAATTACCCTGAACAAATTAGGGTTTATGTAGAAAGACATATATATCCTTATTATCTTAATTTATTTATTTGTTAATTTTAATCTAATTAAAATCGACAAATAAATAATTAATCAATTCCCAATACGATTATCGAAGATCCATCTTATTCATTCTTTATGTGTGACCCTGTAGGTTCACTAAATTGGTAGTAGCTCTTAAACATTTTTAGGACTACAAGACATAATTGGTCTCTAGCAAGACATTATGTCTACCCCATTTTAGTGAAGATCGATGATCCGACTTTACCTACTAACAGTTAGTCATTCAGTCCTTTGTTACACGATATCTTATAATCAAACATAAGGTGTGGATCAAAACACTCTTATATTGTCTAATTACTTATTTCTTGAATCTAGAGTTTGACTGACTTAAACAAATGATATTGATAACTCTTTATCAATTCATTCGAGCATGGTCATGCATTTCTCAATCTTACTCATCAAGAGGCCCGATAGATATCTCTCTCAAATTAATGAGATGAACAAATCCCTTCACTAACACTCACATTCCTCTATATAACATATTGCATGCCCAAGTTTATTCTTGCAGTCATCCGATTAAAGATGATGAAGAGATGAATCAAAACATGAAAACTGTTATTAGGAATCCATGGTACCATTAGGTCAAAGGACTCAAACAACATTGTAAAAAAGAATACTTATTGCATTGATCCATACAGTATTCTTATAATTGGTCAATCCAATACAATACACTCCTGTTTGTATCTATGTGCTGAATTAATATCCCATATCCATGATCAGTAAAACTTGATCATCATACAGCAATCATACTAGTCTTAATTCATTATCATTCCACATAATGAGTGACTAGGGATAATTTAGAATAAAGTTATAATTCAGCTTATGGTTCTACTATTAAAGTCACATACTTTAATGACATAAGGTATAACTAAATATTCAAGGAATAACATTACCAAAGTAAATAGGCCAAAAATAACTTTGATAATTAAAATGACTTGATAACAAACATACAAATGATAAAGAATCCATATGGCCTAGGGCACATAACTAGCATACATGACTAGACAGTTTTGCATAAAAGTTAGAAAGTGAAACACCCTAGCATATAGGCTATTTTGGAGGCTGTTTGAACACAGGGAAAACACATGAAAAGCTCCAGAGAGTGAAACACCCTCCCATACAGGCCGTTTCAATGTGTGTATGGCCATACACCCTTCCATACAGGCCATATGACAGAATATTTGAATTTTTTGAACTTCCCATATTTTTAAACTTGATTTTTACACATTTTTCACATATCCAACTATACTCTAAGCTCTATATAACATCATATAACATACTATATGCTCTTAACAACTCAAAATATGTATGAACTTCACTTTCCAACATCAAATAACTCTCACTACATCACTTAACATAACTCAAATCCTTCATCTCTAACTTTCATTAACTCATGCATAACTCATAACAACTTCAACACATCCATACACTTGTTCAACACTCTTAAGCCATCTTATACACTTAAAAACCATCATTTCCACTCACTTCACATTCATATAAACATATTTCAACCATCTCGATATCCATAACAACATTTGCAACTTCATTTTCATCACTACTCACTCATCAATTCAATATAAACATGACTATCACTAACTCATTCATTAACTCAAAACAACTTTATAGCTTACAATAACTTATTTACTACAACCTCAAGGATCCAAATGCTTTGTCAATCAACTCAACATGCCAATATTACATATAACCTACCAAGAGATTAAGTTGACAAAATCCATAAAAGAAAAGATAACAAATCATCACAAAAGACATACAAACTTACCTTAAACTCTCTTTAACTTAGAGATAAATTCTTGTAAGAGTTCTTGGTAAATTAAGCAAGAAAAATTTAAAGAAAAAGATGGAGTGGAAGAGGAGAAAGGCACTGTTGGGTTGGTCTATTTTTAAGGTCTGTTTTGGCTTTGTAGTTTTGGCAAAATGAACTTTGATATTTAACCTTTAATGTTGACTTTGGGTGGTAATTTTTAGAGAAAATAAAGAGGCATAGGCTTGGGCTTGGGTTTTTGCTTGTTTTTAGGCTTGGTTTTGGCTAAAGATCTGCTATGGCTTAGTTTGGTTTGATTTGAGTTTAGTTTAGTAAAACTTGAGTTTATCATGTATTAAAATAACTATCAACGAAATTATCAAATTATATTAACACATTATATTTTAACATGTATAATTTATCAACTAAATTATATTCACAAAATTTTCATATTTCAAACAAGTAAAACATATACATGCTATACACTATTATCACTGAATCATACTATCACACCATATTTTATTAACTAATTATTTACGATAATTTCTATATTTCAAGCAAACATATCATATATTAAATTTACACTATCACATTAAATTCTCACCAACCAAACACTTAACAAAATTGCATAATTTAATTAAATCAACTTGTATATTAAATTAATTATGCATTGAGAGTTAGGCTATTTCATAATGCATCCAAACATGCATAATACAAAATCACACACAACTTATAAGATCTAATGCATCAGATATCCAATCAACATAAAACAACATAATTAGATATTTAATATTAATTATAAAAATAGAACAATTAGAGCAGACCATAACCCAAAATTTTAAATAATGGATACTCATAACAATCTCTCGTATTCGAGAAACTCTTACAAATCGGTGATACCTACTTGGTCCTATACACAAGCATTCTACCTCATCAGGTGCTTCACCTCAGAGCCCATATACAAGCTTTTTCCTCCTCAAGCTCTACCTTAAAGCATAATATATTAGGGCTGGAATAATAGGTAAACGGGCTCGCCTGCGAGTTAAATGGGCCGGGCCAAATCGGCCTGCTTTTAAACAACAATATTTTCTCAGCTTGACTCGGCCCGCATTGGCCCCATGGTTAAACGGGCCAGCTCGTTGGCTAAAATTAATTTTTTTTTATTTTAATGTTAGTTTATGTAAAAATTAGAATATTTATATATTTTAAGGTTTGATATATGTTAACGACTAGTTTTATTGCTATTTTAATTACTTATACATAAAAACAAATTTTTAAAATGATTTATTAAATATCATATTATGGTTAAATCAATAAATATATATTTTAAAAAATGTCATAATACTTGTGGTTCATATACCAATCTATTTTTTTCCATAACATACATAAATAATTGCTAAGATGTTATATTATTCTTTTTTTAAACTTCTCCTCTTATTGTTGTCGTCGTTTTCTTTCTTTTTTTTTTTTTTTTTGCGGGTTTGCCTACAGCCAACCTGGCCCAGCCCGCTTTAGCTCGCAGGTTAAATGGGCTGGGCCAATTTGATCCGCTTTTAAACAGGCCAAAAAATTTTGGCCGCAACCCGCTTTTTTAAACTGGTTGGCAGGCCGGCCAGTAGGTCACAACTCATATTTCCAGCTCTATAATATATGCATAGAGAGATCCAAAAGAAATTTTAATAATAAACATAATGTGCGATTGATTATGAGATCCTCACGTTTCTAAAATATGGCCTATAGGCTCTAACATTTTCATAAAATGATTTTCCACAAATGCAGTATCACAAAATATTTAATCTAGAGATTTTTTATATTCTTTAATTCGATAATGTTGCTAAACCTACAAGCATAACCAAAAAACAACTACAAATATGTACATTGTTACCACTGTAAGTTAAAGTCACTCTGATTACAAGAACTTTAAACCAATATTAAGATTTATCACATAAAAAGATTATCTTACTAAATCACTACATTTTTATCTTCATAATTGGTTGATTCACACTTTCCATAAAACTTTACCTTTTAGGTTAAAAAAACTATAGGACACAGGTGCTCTTAGTCAAATTTTATCAATCGGAGTGGGGAAAACTAGCTGAACAGTTGACCAACCAGTCCTCTAATTTGATGCGGTCATCTTTTTTAGTCGACTACCACAGTTTTGAGCTACTCTAGTGTTTTTCCTAGCATAATTTAAAATTTTTATGTTTAAATTTTGTACCTTTTCTCTAAAGTTTCGATTTTCATTCTATTTGATTGATCATCTCTTCAACTAGAGTTAGGTTCATTCAAAATTTATCGATAGTTAAAAAATTCCATTATTATCTCCATACTCTTCCTCTATCTAGTTCTTCAAAGTTTAAGTTGCACTTTCTGATTGATTCCTAATGAAATTCTAGTTTTCTCCAAGAATAACAACATATTTATCTGTAGAAATTAAAAAGATCACAAGTGGAGTTTTCTTACCTTGATTCAAGAATGAAGCTCCGTTAAGGTTGTTGGTTAAGAAACAACTCTAATTCCTACATGAACTCTCCTAAAATACCACATATAGATCATAAGGAGCCTATTTATTCCTTGATCTAAAAAAATTGAAATTCGATATTAATTTCAATTACCTCTTGGTCTTCTCCTTTCATTCCTTTGGTTTTCTATTGAAGAGTTTTCTCAATAAGGATCAACTATAGATTAATTGAAAGCTTAGAGGAATAGTCTTATGAGGGTCTTTTTATGGAGGGTTTGGATAACATAATTTAATTTAGAAAGTAAGTCTCTCTTCTTCAAAGGAAGGTGGAGATACGAAGAAGAAGGAAAGATAAGGTCTTGGCAATTGATTGTTTTGCCACCGTTTATGATGTGAAACCTTGTAGATTTATAATAATAAAATATAAATAAATTCAAATTAAGGATGTTTTAATTATTAATTAGGTCATAAAATATCAAAACACTAATAACTTCAATCCTTTCTAAATGAATTAAAGTTTACAATAACAAATATTAAAGCTGAAAATTAAAAGTTTTAAATTAAAGATTCTAGGTATTCAATAATGTTCATAATATTTAATATAGTAAATATGTAAGTTTTCATTCAAAAATATTATTAAAAGTGTATTTATTATACATGCAATTTAAACCCGAGAAATAAAATTTCCTAATAAGTTTTCCATTATCCTTACTACCCCCACAAATTCCAACAATATATACAATCTCTCTTCTGTTTATCATTTTACTTCTCTTTCTTTTCCTTTTGTCTTTCCTTTCTTCCTTCTTTCTCTTTCCTTGTTTCTTTTATTCTTCTTCTTCTTCTACTTTTTTGGGAAGAAACAAAATTCCATCAAAAACTTTAAAAGACCATATCTCTCTTATACTTCAACAATTTTCAATTTTAGAAGTTACATTGTGGTCATAACAAAGTACTTTTCGATATAAGACTAGACTTAGTAAGGTCTAGTTCGGCTCTAAGTTATGTATATGTGTGTGTTAGGATTGAAAACTATCAAGGTGCTCAAAATATTTTTTATGCAAATGTTCGATTATAAATTTTATATTTTAGTTTATTAAACTTAGGAAAGTATTTTTCATTCATATTTTTTGTAAATCTAGATTACTCGAATTAACTGTGTGACTATTATAGTTAAATATGATGGGGCCAAGGTGAGTGGGAAATTATATAATTTATTACTTTTGTTGCTTGATGATGTGTTTGAATGTGATAATTTAATTGTTAGTGCTTGTTAAATATCACTCATGGCATGTTTGTATATTATTTAAAGTTTGGAAATTTGTATTTATGTTATGATATGTTACAATGAGGAATATATATATACATATATATATAGAGAGAGAAAGAGAATATATATTTATATGTGTATGTACTTATAATGATATAAAATTTTGCCTGCTAGCATGTGTATTTTGTGCTTTGACTAGCTGATATTATATTTCACTTACCAAAATGATAAAATACTTATTTAGTCTATGATATTTACTCTATACAAATTATTACAAATATAAGTTATGTGGAACGATTCTCATACTAATAATTTAATTATTCATGATTCCTTTACACTAATAATATTACTTGTTGTAATGTATCAATTATAAAGATTTAAGGTAAATTACAACGGAAGGTCTTAACATTTGAGGGTAAGTTCATTTGAGGTCCCAACCATTGAAGAAGTGGTCAATTGAGGTTTTCGTTGATACGTGTTATTATTAGAAATATTTAATTAAAACTCGTAAGACCTCTCATGTTGTGACACGTGTTTATGAGATCTCCAAATGTTAGAACCTTTTTTGAACCACTTGAAACGTTAAAACCTTAAATAAAACTTACCCCTAAACATTGGAATATTGCAGTGTAATTTGCCCTAAAGATTTATTATGGCCTTTCATTGAAGAATCGTATTAAAAACTTATGATTATTGATTTGTCTTGGAATTTGCTTGACTATTGAGATTGTGATATGAATTTAATTGTTCGTTAAAGTATGCACTAGTGCATGTTATATAAGTTGTTTAGATTATATTCTGATCAGTCACCTTTGAACCTATTAATAAATATCAAGATATAATAAAACCTGACATATTGTTTGTATCATTTAATGCCATCATTGTCACATGATGGATAGGAAGGAATTTAAGTTACTCTAGACTGTAGTTAAGATATCTGCGAGTACTAAGAAAATTATTATTTTTTATATGAGTTTTATCAAAATCATTTTATGAGCATTTTTAAGTATCCTATGTTGGTAATACAAACAAAAAGATTTAGGGAAGTTATGTATTATCGAAACCTTGAACTATCCATCGTTGTGGATCCTTTCGTAAGTTTTATGGACTTGGGGCTGCATTTAAGGTATCCTGAGTCGAAGTTGGACTGCATTTTGAGGTTTTTGAAATATTAAGAGAACTATTTTGAACATTTCATCTTAGGATTGAATTTAAGATACCCTATAATTCTCGATATAAGAGAAATTGATTGGATAACCTGGAACTATTAGTTCCCTAACCGGGGGGATGGATGGGGTGTTGGGTTGGTGGGTGGTGGGGTATGTTGGGGTTTAGTTAGTGTTGGAGTTATATCCTAGACTTCACGTTGGTTACTAGAAGACCATGTGTGACGATTGCATTGTATATGCTTGTTCATGCGTAGCATATAATTGATAACTTGTTTGTATGTGAGATAGCAATGAGAATATTGCATTCTCATCTCACTGAGCCATGGTTTTGCTCAGCTCCCCAATAGACTGTTTTGCAGGTAACTTCACAAGAGCAAGATGTGATAGGATTGGTGCGCATGTGAGCAATTCAACTCCAAGACAATGTTCATAGAAACTTAGGAGGCCAAGTAGTAATACATGCAGTAATTATAGTGTCTTATTCGTAAATATGTTTTCTTTTTTCTTGAACTGGTATAAGCTACCTGTTTCACTACTTAATAGGAGATACAAACTCTTTGCGATTCTGTCGATCTATGGATGGTCGAAATTCTGTAGTTATATTCATATTAAGAATTATATATATATATATATATATGTTATTATTTGGAGAAATAATTAAATATTTGGATAGAGTCTCATCATTTCTGACTCATAAGATAGCTCTCATGTAAGGGTGCACACATTCTATAATAGCTTTTAGGAATTTTTACTAGGCCCCTTTAGAGTCGTTACATATGAAATATTTTTTAGGATATTTCTTTACCCATATTCTAAAATGTAAAACTTGTTAATTGAGGAAAATATATTTGCATATTCAATTATAAAGAAATCAATAGTATATAGAAAGTGCAAATATCATTTGTAGTTGTGCCAATCATATTCCTTTTGATTTTTCCATTTTGAAACATATTGAGAGGATTAGCATAATTTCCACACAGTACGATAACACCTATAAAATACACCGTTAGGAGCATGATTATATAGACATATACAAATCTAACGTGAGACACTATTTGAGAAATATGATTTTAACATACATATTGGATCAATCTTATCTGTTGAAAAAATGAGCTTAATATATTAATAGTAAACTTACTTTTTTTAAAAGATGAGTTCATTGATTAACTCGTTTGTTACAAAAACTAGTTCAAACAATTTTAATGAGTTCGTTTTTTGAAAAAACAACTTTAATACAATCTAAATTCGTCTTTTTATGTAAACTACCTGTTTTTAGATTATTTATCATCTGACTGATTATTTTTCTCTTTTCCCTATATCTAATTAAGCATCCATTTCTCGTGCTCTTGAAAAACAATGCCGTTAATCACTAGTCCGCAGCCCATGGGAATAATTTCCTGAAAATCTTGCCGATTTACCTTTTACAAAAGGTTCCTTTCCGTCCTACTAGCCATCTTTAAAATATTCAAAGCAGAAAATTCATAGAACCAAAATCAAGTTAATTCGTTTACGGAAAATGCCATGAAGTCCGATCCTTTTACTAAGATTTTTCTTCGTATTGAGTTTCTGTGTCGTTGAGAAAATCATTACGTCTATCTATTATGTCCCTTTCTTTCAGGGTTTTTGTAAACACTCAAATGTTTCAGACCTGTTGTATGATTACAGCTATCCTGAAAATTATGTCAATTTTCTAAACTACTGGATGAAATTGGAAAATTAAACCCCTATATGACTAGTAATACATAAACAATTAATTTATTCTATTAATATTTTGACGTACAGGGAACACGTTTGCGTATTCAATTCTTAATTTGTAACTCCAATAATCTATATTTTAAATTTATTGGCAGAAGATGCAACTAAGATTTAGATCCCTTTATTTATGTTTTTTTTTTTTTATAAGTTAAACATTTAATATTTGTGTCTTTCTTTCCTTTTAAGTTCTTGAGAACACCCAAATGTTTCTGACCTATTATATAATTGCAGCTATCCTGAAAATTATGTAAATTTCCTAAACCACTTATAGTAATTGGACAATTGAACTCCTATGATTAGTCATGAATAGAACTCCTATGATTATGCATATATATTCTTCTCAATTATTTAAACATAAAAATGCTCTTGAGCTATTTATGTGATGTGAAATTATGATACAGTCAATAACAATGCCGGAACCAAAGTACGCAATTTAATGCCAGTGTTTATCAGGTTATTTATTGAATTAAAATCTAGGATCCACTACTTTTATCTAAATTAGGATACTAGTAAGGTCTTATGTTATGTTACAAATGACCTGATCTATTTGAGCTTGAATTGATTCGAATTCACGTTTAAAATAAATGTCATTTAACTAAATAAGTTGAGTCAATGGCATTGTAGCCTAGTGACATCTTCCTAGTCTCTCAAGTAGGAGGTTCCAGTTTTGAACCCTCCATTTCCCATTGTAATTGCAAATAAATAAATAAATAAGTTGAACTTGAGCTCCAATTTAGACTAGAAAAATGGATCGTGAACACACTCGTTTAGCCTTAAAAATAAGTTTGTGATGAGACTCATGAACAGAGTTGCTAGTAGGTTTATGAACAGGCTTGTTAGGAGACTCGTGATTTATATATAGCTATGATATATTAAATATAAATATATAATCAAAATTAACAACAAATTTACATTTATTGTATACGTGTATATATTTTTGCAGCTATTATCTATTATTTTTAGATTAAAAAAATTATAATAAAAACAACTTAGATGAAAAACATGTTAAGTTTGAATTTTAGACTCGATAAAAAATCTAGCTCAATTCAGGCTTGAAATAAAGCTTATCTAAACAAACTAAGCTTGAACTTCAATAGTTCGTGAAGTAGCTAGATGCTTCTACATCTTTACATGGAATAATAATGATATGTGCATAGATGATGTAGGAAGAGGTATGAAAGGTAAAAAATAGTAAACTCAATCTCCAAGTGGGCGTGTGTATAGCGGATCAAACTCTATGCTTTTTATTGTGCTTGGATTATACTTAATCAATTCAATCTTTTATTCCTCCACAGAGTTATTTTAGTAGAGTTTTTAATGTTTCTTCTCAAACTAGCCATTACTTCATATATTTTAAATGTTAAGAGAAGCTTTTTATTAATAGAGTTTAAAGGTTTATCTTTATCTAGTTGAAAAACTTTGAAATGGATGATTGGTATCAAACATTGTAGATGTCTATTAGATTGCTACTAAGAATCCAACGATTGTTATTGAATTCTTTTTCTCCATTTTAACTTCTTGAGCTTCGATGTACACCTAGATAAGCACAAAGACTTAGAAGACAATTGAAGAAGCTCATTTCTAATATAAGGGTCTTTTTAGATTGTTTTATTTTTATCTATAGAAAATCTGCATCTGTAACTTATCTGTATCAAATCTATATTGCATATGGTTGGTTGTTTATAAGTAAAATTATTATTTTTTCATTAGTACCTATTTTTTGACAAATATTTGTTTGAAAATGATAAAAATATGATGAAACAAACAGACTCATGTGGACTATTAACTCTAAACTAACTCAAAGGAGTTTGTTCTTTCAAGCTTATATTTCACATATGAGCAAACAAGTAAAGTCATGAGTAGATGAATTAATTCAACAATCTTTATTACGAACTTACCAAATCAAATATTTGTTAAATATTTTAATTTAGCTTGGTTTCTATGGCTTATCAATGAAAAAGTAAAATGAAATAAAATGAAAACCGCTTATAACATTAAATTGAGTCAAAAGTACACCAAAACAAACCTTTACAATTTCCATGATTGTTTTATCCTAATTCAATTCAAACATGCTGAAATTCACATTACATCAAAGCTAAAACTCCAAGACCTTGTATAACTTGGAAGTAGTGATAACTCCTTTTTATTTTATCAATTTCATAGGAATTTGGGCTTCATTTCAGCTCCTGGAATAAAAAAAAGTCAATAAAGTGTTTTGAATTAAATTTAGGGTAAAACAACAACAGATCTTAAAGATAGAATTGGTTAAGCCTTACAAAAGTGCCTATCGATGCCTAAACAACAAGGCAAAACAAGCCAAAATGGTATGTCGCACTCCACATCAAGCCCTCAACGTAACCCTCGACATATGTTTTAAGGCGATCAAGCCTTGAACTTGAAGAATGGTTTTTGTCACTACACTGTCGAGCCCTAAATTTGTCCTGCGACAAATACAGGATGAAGATAAGACCTTGCTCAAAAAGTATAGTTCGGGTGGAGCTTAAGGCTCAGGCCCTCAATGCACCTGATTTACCCTTCGGCTGAAGAATGAACAAGAACTTGAATCTTTCTAATAGGTAGCCATAGATTAGGTCGAGCCCTAACAGTAAAGCGAGCCCTCAACGTGCTCAACCTTACGCCGCGAAAAGTTATCATGCATGAATTTTATGCACGCATTGCCTTAATTTGAAGCACATGGAAATAAAGGAAAATTCTGTTATAAAGAATCCATCGGCTCAATGAATAAAATCGCCATGATTTTTATGCCGTGCGTATAAATAAAAACGTAGAGTCATGCAATCAATAATGTAACATATGTAATTATTACTTAACGTAGTATAGAGAGAGACTTCTGAGGTGAAACAATAATTTCTTCTTACTTTAGAAATTTCAAGTTTTCTGGGTAAATCATTTTAACCCATTGTTTGTAATTTTTGTAAGACTTTGATCGTAATTAAAATATTTAATTCTCTATTATTTCTTTAGAATTTGTGCATAATATCTGTATCCATGGAGACATAATCTCCTATAGCTTAGGGTTGATGGACCAAAATCCTGATTCATGTGATTTCAAATGTGTTTTCAAGTAAATATTGACTTAGTATTTATAATTAGTAGCTTGAACTTATTTTCTTGGGTAAATGAGTGATGCACCTTTTAGATTCATGTTTGATTTCAACTGAATAGATTAAGAGATCATTCTTCTGAATAGATCCGTGGCCGCTAATGGAGTCGCTCATAATCGCTTTAAGAGAGGGATGGAGAGACTTTCTGTTGCTTGAGTTAAAATTCATTAGGTTGGTTTTAAAAATAAAGGATTCTTAAAATTTATGCGAATTGAAATTGCTGATAACTTGTAAAGAGATTCCGATGGTCTATTTTAAACTTAGAGCTATTGACCTTGATAGAGGCTTTAGCTTACATCGATGAATTCAACAGTGCAAATACACCATCATACAACTATCTTTCTGAGTTTTGTTAGGAAATCACATGATAAGGAATTGGTGAAGTAAACCTAGGTTTCCTTCTTGCATTTTTACAAACCTATCTTTAATTTTATCTTGAAAACATTTGTAAATTTCCACTAATCTTAGTATAAATTTTATTATTATTATGGCTTTCTAAATTTTTTTGGCTAGATTATACATTAAATGGGATTAAGGTAAATGCCAAGAATCTCTTGGAATATGACCTAATATTTCTATGGTACTTCAGTGGATGTGCTTGCTTGATGTTGGTAGTTGCTTCTAAATTTGAACAAAACATATTAATTTTATAAATTTTTTAAAACTTCAACTTCGTGGTCTTTTAAAATGGTTTTAAATCCAACTGGCTATCAGTGTTTTCCAAAACAAAAAACACAAACCAATCGACCAAGTAGCATTCTGTCAATATGTTCATATGGGTAAATTCTATGGTCCCATCGTCAGTCTCGTCACTATCTAATGACTCATACTATATCCAAAAGTGGTCAAACCACTAAAATAGTTGATATTTTAATTACTATATTTATTTTAATTGTTATATGTGTAAAGACCCGATATGCTCAATTCTCAAATTAAGCACACCAAGTCCCCAACCACGTATAACTCTTACGAATTATACGTAAGGTTGTCTTAAAAGAAGGTTTTTATGTTGAACATTGCTATTCGATTTTGTGAAATCATTTAATTAGATTTTCGGATAACTGGATTTAGCAGCGGAAATAAATTTTATAAAACAATTTAGAAATAAAGACATTTCAAAACTTCCACTCTTCTTAAGTAGAGAATTATTAGATTAAACAAAGCTTTGCAAAAGTTAAATTACAAAACATGGGCTCTACTATGCCCTTTAAAGAATATAACAAGTTTAAATCATAAATCCAGCTCTCACTAATAGTAAACAAAAAGAAATGAAATAACTAACTACATCCACACTCCTACTCACTTCACTCATCCACAAATTCTCTTCGAATAATTACAAATGCCCAAAACCCAAGACAAGCATCACCAATAGCAACAACATCATCATATCATCGTCTCATCATGCATCATCACCAACTTCAACAAGAACTCATCATCATCAACTTCATCAACATCATCTTTATCAACAACAAAACCTGTAAAAAGAATAACAACAATAAGAATGAGCCGAAGCCCAGTACACAGCAACACAATCACACACGGAGTGACACACAAGCTTAACTAAATGCAAATGCGACAATCACAAGTTATTATCTTTCTTTAAAGTAAACAAATCAACATGGGAGTATGCAAACTCCGGGTATCCAGGATATAGTATCACGTCCACCTCCCTGAGTGGTCCCTACTGTTCATACAGACTAGGCAGCCCCACCTTCCGGCGTAGCCCGTAATACTAGGGGATCCTGAGTAACGTATTACGACGCTCAGGGGATTGATATAAGTAGCTCGGATACTTATATCTCCTAGATAAATCTATCCAATAACGAAACAGTACCATGCCCCCAATCTGAGCAAGTTGCCGCTCTCCGAACCAGATTCAACGGCGTAAAAGACAATCAACACTCATCAATTATTAAGTCAAATTTAAGTTCTTAATTTATTTTAGATGCCTATCCTAACATCCAACATGCAAGTTACTGTGTACCTTGAATACGAAATCCAAACAGAGTCTCAGAAAGAATTCCAGAAGATAAATCAGATATCCACTTCTGTTAAGGAAAGAGTTCGTATAAGAAACTAAACTAAACTAATCTAATCATCCATTTCATCAAAATCATATAAGAACTTAAGCTATTTATCCATTCATCTCAAACTCATTTTATTAAATCCTATTTGATCAGACACTAATGTGGAACCCTACTATGGCTGCGAATATCACCCCGCCAAAATATGGACAGTTCTCCTTTGTTGTCAAAGTAATTCTTTTCACTTTAATTATAGTTTCTTATCACAAAACATAGCATATATAAAGCATTCATACATAAAAGCATTCATATTCAAAGCAAATAAACATTTGAAACAACATATTCCCATATTATTCAAAGATCATCCTAATTCATTCATCTAACCCAATTATTTGTTACTAACCCATTTTAGCTTAACCTTAGTCAAATTGATTAGAATTAGTCATTTAAGTCATTTACCAAGTCGAATTGATTAACCTTAGCCATTTAATTCAAAAGCTAAGACAAGTGGATTAAGCTTAAGAAATCTAGTTCATTTTAGTTTAATTGAGTTCATTAAGTCAAACTCATTAGAATTAATCATTTAATCCAATTACTAAGCCAAAGTAATTAAACTAACTCAATCTAATTTATTTTAACTCATTCAAGTTCATTTAGTCAAGTTGAACTTAGATTGTAACTAGATTCATTTTATGTTAAACTCGCATATTTAACTCAATTATTCATTAAATCTATAAATCTATCTAAGTCATGTTTAATTAAATCAATCTATCAACATAACACATCAAACATCACTTATCTATATCATTTTAACTCAAAAAGATCAATTTACACTTAACAATAAACATTTAGAAATAAAAAACAAGTTTTAATTTTGTTTAATAAAACACAATAGCCGGAAAGAATCAAAATTTAAGCATAGATACGTTTTGAATTTGTAAAAACTCAAAACATGAAAGTTGTAGATCTCTTTTTAAACTTTTTATAGCAACTTGAATCACCTCAATCAGAGGTCGTATGAAAAAGTTATGGCCAAAATACTAAGAGACTGCGAAACAAGGCACTAAGTAAAACGAACACCGGTACTTCAAAGCCGGCGGTGTAAATTTCAAAGCCAGCAGCGTAAAGGCTCAACACCGGCAGCATTGGAGGCAGCTTTAAGAAAATGCATTCTGGTCCCTTTAACACCGCCTCAAAGCCGGCCGCGTAGAAGCTCCAGGAGCCGGCGTTGAAAACAGAACAGGTTTGCGAAAAGAGGTTTTTTTACACTTCCTTTTATCAAAACTTCTTCAAATCATTTCCTAAGCTTCCTATATCAATTCCAACATTAAATAAACTATAATAACAACTTCTAACACTTCAATCTTTCTCCAACAACTTCAAACAACAATCAAACCATCACAAACTACAATTCATCATATTCTTCCTCAAACTCAACTCCCACTTCTATCAACCATTAAACCAACAAATACAAATGTAAACAGCACTTCCAACTCAATTCAACATCAATTCATCAATTAGAAATGTAAATAACAAGTAAAAACAAAGAGAAATAGAAATAGAAAACTTAGCTTTTTGAGCCTACTCATGCAATTCCTTATTCTTCTTCTTGGGGAAGTTAATTCTACTTGATCTCCTCTTTCTATCTTGTTGAAATTGAGATTCATGTCTTGGATTTTGGAGAGGGAAAGAAGAAGAAGAAGAAGAAGAAGAAGAAACGTAAATGAATGAAAAAGCAAAAGCGCAGCCAAATCAAAGAAAATAAAAAGAAAGAATAAAGTTAAATTTGGGTAAAATAGAAATAGGGTATAGGTTTAGAACTATCAGATCAATATCTATAGTTCCAGAAGTATTTAAAAGATGATTTCTGAACCAATAGATTATAAATTAAGATCTTAAAATAAGAACTTAATTTACAAATTTAATTTGGATAAAAAGATATTTAATTTGAGTTCGGGTTTAAGAACTGATATTTTTATTCAAGCAAATGAACTCAAATTTTACTGAGATTTAGGAATTAGTGTTTAGGCTAAGAATCAAGAGTTTAAGAATCCTCTAAACATTTTTAGAACATGTTTAGGGATTTTAGGAATTTCAAATCTCAAAAACCAACTTAATTATTAGCTAGTTAAATTAAGCCAACTTGTCTAATTAAGTCCTATAATTCATTTGATTTATTTAATCTATCTAAACTCAATTTCTAATCTAGGTGAATATTTGGGGTATTTCAATATGGTTGACTGGCTTAATTCAAACAAAATTTGTTTTCCTTTTTCAGTTTTTCATTTTTTAAATAAGAATTATGAAAAGTACCGAAAAATATGTTTAAGTGTCATTATCAACTACCTCTCATTATTCCTACCACAAAAAGTGGCGATGGAGCATTATGTAATAAAGAAGATGGAAGGAGGAGTGTGTAGGTTCGATTGTGTATATCATAATCACTACTATATTATTAAAAGGGCTCTACTTATTTATGAAAAAGGATTGATCTTTCATAAGAGTAATTTCTTATCTCCTTTTTTAATTTTAAATAAGTCATGATTGAAAAAAAAAAAAAGGAATAAAGATTGTGGCATCCAAATATAAAATCACTCTCATGGAAATATAAAATCTTGCAATATTATTGCATTTTCCTGATTGTGTATATATTACCAGACGTCCAAAAACACTTATAGGCAAAAGAAAATAATAATAAAAAGGAAAGCTAAAGAAAAAAACCTTTTATCCTAACTTTATGATTACTCAATATATGCTCCAGATGCACGAGACCCATCATTATTAAAAAATATATATAACAAATGTGATATGTGAATACTGATGATAAAGATAAGAAAGAAAATATGGGCGCCCATCACATCAAAAACAAGGAAGACTCAAGACCATTGACTTCAATTTTTCAGTCGGTTAGATACTTCCCGGATGGTTCTCCGTTTAGATTAGGAGGGCAAAAATAAAATCCCGTAAAACTCTACGATTATATTATATACGTAGTAATTAATTATTAATAATTTTTTAATACGTAAATAATAAATAGTAAGTTCATAATTTTATCTGTATATTAAAATATATATTATTATTTATCCATCCTACAGATATGCACGCGTTTTATGATTTAAAAAATTTCATCCGGGATATGACTTCATTTATTTTATAACTTTAACAAACATATTCCTAGACGGGCTAAATTCCTAAAACCGTTAAGCATATAAAAATAATTTAAAAAATTTATGGAAAAAACCAATGTTGACATCAGCAACTTGTACTTGGTATCTCCATCTCTTTTTGGTATTTTAGTCTTCTACCCAATCCGTGAATAACAAAATCTACGGAGCTATTCCCTCCGTGAATATATCTATATATAGAATATGTTGCTCTCATCTATGTTCAGGTCAACCTCTCCATAACAAGGAGAACCAGACCAGAGTCACCAGACATACATAACCAACCATTTTAGCCATGGCCTTTCCTTCTGTTTTGGCATGTCTTGTGTTTCTTGTATTTGGTCATGGCTTTGTTCCGCTTGAAGCTTCTCATCATGTATTCATGAAACTCCAATCTGTGGAGAAAACTGTTTCCACTGATCAACCTTACAGAACGGGTTATCATTTCCAACCTCCCAAGAACTGGATGAATGGTAATGCCCCCTTCCCTCTTCTTCTGATTAATCATGGGTTGTATTAACTCTTATAATCGTTTCAATGAGTTCTGCAGATTATCTTAAGCCGCGTGGTCTTGGAACAAAAACTTTTTTTGCCCTGTTACTTATTTTCTCTGATTGAAAGACATTGGCTAATTTTCTGTTTTTCTTGTTTTTGTCAACTTCACATCTTCTGATGATGCAATGGACAATTGGGTGTGTTTGGACATGAAGATCCCAATGGTTAGTATTATTCTCCTTCCCTGATTAGTTGTTTCTTTTCTTTTGTTAGTTCTGATTTCAAACTCACATGTTTTGATGTACTTCCCAAATTTAAACAGTTTTTATTGAATGAATAAAAGCTAAAAAGTCCGTGGAACAGCCTGGAGTTGACAGTTGCTGTTAACCTTTTCTTAATTCTAGATTCCAATCTAATTCTTTGCTAACAATTAACAATCTTTGGCATCAAGTCCAAACACAGTTATTTAAGGTATATTTACAGTTTACTATTGTGGATTTTTGTACTTTTTCCCTGAGTAGTACAATAATTATGGGCAAATTGCAGAATTGCATATTTCTTCTTTTAGCCCGAGAGTAGTTTCCTTAAATTCTCAAAAGATGTCTTCATTTCCCATAACTTTTAAAAATATACACATTTCCCCTTGCTATTAACAGTTATAACTTTAGTAATGGTTGGCGGGGCACTTGCGTATTTTCCGAAGTTAGATCTGAAATCACGTTTTAACAGTTTAGAACTTGTAACTGCTATTTGCGGTTTTCTTGATAAATCAAATCCAGTTAAAGGAAAAAATGTTATTATGCAGGGCCCATGATTTACAAAGGAATATACCATCTATTCTATCAATACAATCCCAAAGGAGCAGTTTGGGGTAACATTGTTTGGGCACACTCAACATCCTTAGACCTTGTGAATTGGTACCCACATGAGCCAGCAATCTACCCATCCCAGCAGTCCGACATCAACGGCTGCTGGTCGGGTTCTGCCACCATGCTTCCAGGCAACAAACCGGCCATTCTTTACACAGGAATCAATCCACAAAACCAACAGGTTCAGAACCTAGTTGTCCCAAAGAACTATTCCGATCCTTACCTTAGGGAATGGATCAAATCGCCGCATAATCCATTAATGGCACCAACTCAAATGAACATGATCAATGCAAGTTCATTCAGAGACCCCACCACCGCTTGGTTAGGAAAAGATGGAAGGTGGAGGCTAATTATTGGAAGCAAAAGGAATCGAAGAGGATTGGTCATTTTGTATCGAAGCAAGGATTTTGTTTATTGGATTAAGACAAAACATCCGCTGCATTCTGCTAAAAACACAGGAATGTGGGAGTGTCCTGATTTTTACCCTGTTTCTGCCTATAGCCCTATTGGTTTGGACACATCAGTCAGTGGTCCTAAAGTTAAGCATGTGCTCAAGGTCAGCTTGGATGATACTAAACATGATTACTACACAATTGGAACATATAACATTGCTAAGGATAGATATGTTCCAGATGAGGGATCCATAGAAGGCGATTCGGGTTTGAGGTATGATTATGGTAAATTCTATGCTTCCAAGACCTTTTTTGATAGCATGAAGAACAGAAGAATTTTGTGGGGATGGATCAATGAATCATCGAGCACTGATGATGATGTCAAGAAAGGATGGTCTGGAGTTCAGGTAATTTCTTTTCATAGAACTTCCATTATGTTGGAACAAATTTTAAGAGACACCAGTTAAAATGAGTGGAAATAAAAACTTCTACTTAATATCCAGGCACGTAGTAAGCAAACAAAAGGAAAGGACGAGAGATATTCCGTTTTTCTCCATTCCGTGGATATTATAAAAAGTAAATAAAAAAAAAAGTAAAGTTTGATAAAATTACAGTTTTATTATTTATGGCGAACTAATATTGTCTTTGGATCTTACTGTCACTAATATTAAATTTAATTGATTACAAAAAAAATAATATAAAAAGAATTTAATAGTTTTGATTATAACTGAAATAGATTTAAGTGTTCATAACATGATAAGATTGGTCACATTATAACTGTTATAGAACCAATTGATTTAAAGTTATATAAGGATTTAATGAAATATTTTCAATCATTTCTTTCCACTTTTATGTCCCATTGATTTATTCAGAATAGGCCTACAGTGACATGGATGGACTTAATTTGGGATTGACCATATGACAGGCAATTCCAAGGAATATTTGGCTTGATAAATCTGGGAAACAGTTGGTGCAATGGCCAATAATGGAGATTGAAAAGCTCAGAACCGGCCACGTTGACATGTCCGCTAAAGTGCTCAGGCCAGGCAGTATCGTTGAAATATCCGGTGTCACAGCCGTCCAGGTAATTTTCGACACACTCTTTCTTAGTGGATTTCCTTTCTATAGAATTAATTAATAAGCAGTAAGCAAGCGGCAAGGGGTCCCTGGCTAAAGCATTAATTATGTGTTTTTGGTCAAATCGAATCTATTCATAGGGATGATGAGTTCCATCTAAGCATCCCATTGACTGGGACAGGTTAGGATCCGAGCCAAACCTATCGAATTCATAGCGATAGACTCATAGGGTCCAGGTCCACTCGTTTATTTAAAAAAAAAAAAATTAGAAGAAAAACTTTTTATTTAAAATAACAATTTAAATTTATAACAAAAATTGGACCTATTATAATCACTAGCCCATTTCACAATATTATTGAGATATGTATTATACACAAACACATCTTATTTGAGTTAAAATATTACAATATGGATTAAAATATTTGAAGTAACATCTTAAAAGAGGTAAAGAAAGAAATACCATATTATCTAGAAATAAGATTGTTCTCTTGTTCCAATTTTATATAAAGAAAACATACATTAAATTTTTTTAATTTTTTTTTTGTAGTTATTCGATAAGGCATTTAATATTATGAATGGATAAATAATTATTTTTATTCAGAAATAGTATAAATATTTAGTGTTATTTTTTTTTTAATTTTTGATAATTTCAAACCAGAAACCTGGCATGGTCGTTGCCAGTCTTGTACCTGCAGCTTCGGGCCTCCCTGTTCCGTGGTGATGGGGGATGTCTAGTTTCTTTTCCTTAAAGTCACACTAGCATTGATGCCCATGCAATACATATATAAGAATATATACAAATAAATCCTTTATATGTGAATATATATTAGTTACATGGGTAATGTAAGTAGAGAAAGGACAAAATATCATCAAGACGGTTTGCAAAGATTTAGGAAAGTGGGTAGAAGGATGGATTGTTTAAGCTAAAAATTTAATAAAGTATAACATAAATTGAAAAAAAGAAAAAAGAAACACTTGTCTTTTGGATATAAAGTTTGGCATTATCCATAAAAAAAAATAAAAAAAGCTATGAGCCTAATCCAATATGCAAAAAAAGCTATGGTACTTTTCCTAAGCGTTCTTTTTGGGCAGGCCGATGTAGACATCACATTTGAACCACCAAACCTTGAGAAAGCAGAAGTGCTGAACCCAAGCTGGACCAACCCACAACTTCTTTGCAGTCAAAAAGGTGCATCGGTTAAAGGCAGTTTAGGTCCATTTGGATTGTTGGTACTGGCTTCAGAGGGATTGCAAGAATACACAGCTGTATTCTTTAGGATTTTCAAAGGTCATGACAAATATGTAGTGCTCATGTGCAGTGACCAAAGCAGGTGAGCTTTATCCCTTCATTTTTTTTTTTTTTTTTGCTTTTATCTATCTCCACTTATGGTTTTACTATATAATTAAACATGAAATTCTGATTATCTGTGTAATTAAATTTTTAATTTGCAGATCGTCTCTTAAGGACTCTAATGATAAGACTACTTATGGAGCATTTGTAAATATCGATCCGACGGGTGAAAAACTCACGCTAAGGAGCTTGGTGAGTTTCTAATTTTAGTATTATAACTTCCTCATTTGATTTTTTACTCTTGCACATGTTTGTTTGCTCTTCCTTAGAGCATCCACAATCGGAGGGCTCCCAAACAAGCGATCTTTAAAATGCCACATCAGAATTTTAAGAATCTCTTTTTTCAAAGAACCACATCATTTTATCTCTAAGATCCTTCACATAAAGTTTTTTATAACTTTTTTATAATTTTATGGTATAAAAATTACACATAACATCATAAAAAAAAAAAAAAAAAAAAGACTGCACAGGGACCGATTCTTCATTTAAGCACCCTCCCCATCCCATAAGGACCAAAAGAGAGCTCCTTGCCCCTGTGGATTGCTGCCAAGAAACTGCACTGGGATGCTCTTAGAAATTGAAAGTTCAATTCTAAAAAAAGTATGATCATGTGGAGAAAAATTTATCTTAAACATCTATAAACGCATGTATAGGAAATGTACAAAACTCAAGTAAAGAAACAAAGGGAAATTGAAAATACATTAATCTGAAATGACCAATAACCAACCCATAGTCAGTGAAGTGAAAATGGATAGTGATGTCCCATCGATTGAACCCCACTGTAGAAGCACACGTACATTCCTAATTTGTTGTGAAGATACAGGCATGCTTCGCATCATAATATTCCCTCCTGCGTTAGAAAGGACATATATCTCCTCTGTGATAAGACAACTGACCCCCATGTTTTGTTTGCCATTCACAGATTGATCACTCCATAGTGGAGAGTTTTGGTGGGAAAGGGAGAACATGCATTACATCAAGGGTTTACCCAACTTTGGCAGTTCAAGATAAAGCACAACTCTATGCTTTTAATAATGGAACACAAAACGTTGTTATCACAAAATTGAGTGCTTGGAGCATGAAAAAAGCTCAAATTAATTGATCATAGTAAATGGGTGAGTGAAAGTGTGGGCAATAAGTGGAAGTTGAATAACTCCATGTTAGGGAGAATTTTTATTTTAGTGGTGGTTGAAAGAAAATAAATTTTATAGCTTTTGTTATAATAGTAAAATAATGATTGATTCATAGTTACTTCATTTTGTCTTATTGGTAAATAATATGGTCATATTTCTCTTTCTTTCTCTTTTTATTATTATTATTATCCCTTGCTAATAGGGGTCTCATAGACAATCGAGTAATCTTTAATGATTATGATCTGGGGCCAATATATTTATTAAAAAAAAACACACTTATACATCACAGGATTGGTTCACTGAAATTAAATAAGGTCGGAAAGGAATACTAATTTTTTTAACATTTTATCATTAGGAGTATCTTAATCTAATTTATATTATATGGAATAGATATTTTTTATGATTGAATTTTTTACAAATAAAATGAAAAGATAAGTAATTCATGATAACAAACATAAAATACCAATTTTAGTTCTATAAACCAAATGCAACTAGTATGTTAGTCTTTTGCAATATATATATAATATATATATATATTAATCAAATAGACTCGGCTTGGTTTCACTAGCAGGCCGAAAAACTGACGTGAAAGGTGATGGTCAGTCAGTATCTTTTAAAGAAGCATTTTAAATCATCCATTATTCTTGTAAACAATCACTCTTCTTAATATTTACCGATTATCTCCCTATGTTAATGCCATAATCACCTCCCACCGTATTAATCTATATTGTATTTTTATTAAGCACCTCATCTCGGATGCTTGGTTCCGATCATGGTAAATTGGAAAGTTAAGAGCTCTAGAAGCTACTGCTCTCAAATTATTTTAGAGGAAAATTTTATGATCTTATCATTAATTTTGATGGATCAATCTCATTACTATTGAACGCCTCACACCATATTTAATCGTGATTTATCTTGAATAATTGACTTATATTTATAAATAAGATCGTAGAAGCTTCTCATAATCTAATCAATCTCGCACAAATGACCTCAAACTTCGATTGGCAAGGCCGGTGTAACACTTTAATGCAAACATTGAATGGTATGAAAAGGGACGGGATTTTGGAACTTCACAACTTTGCAAAAGTCACGATTGCAAAATGCGATTTCTTGTAAGTAATGCAAATCGCAATTTTAACATACAATTATTAAGTAACAGTGGGCACATGCTACAATCCGACATTTAATTATGTAGATTGATGATTCTAATCAGGCATGTCCTGAGTGGCTATAATTTAGAATCCGAGAGTTTTTGGGTAAAATCTTTACAAGCTTTGCTTAGCAAACAAAAGAATCAGTTTTCGATGACATGAAAAATCTCATAGAGTGATTTATCGCCCCATCCTTTGGCAAGTGTCATTGTTTTGACTTTAGTGCTTCAATCACGGCTGAAAAATCCTCATTACTAAGACCATGAGACTTTGCTACCTTGTATAGTTCGTTAGCAGCAGCAGCAATTGGGGTGGACTGGGAAACAGATTCTGCCAATCCGAGCGCAAGCCTCATGTCCTGCAATATTTAAATTGCTGTAAGGTCGTGTGTTCGTGTAATGGAGATAGTTGAGTATCCTCGCTAGGAAAAAGTTCCAACCTTTTGCTGGTGCTTCAAAGGGAAAGCTGTCGGATAACGGGATTGAACCATCGAGGGGCCTTTGACAGAGTACATGGGCGCACTAATTGCCCCTTGCGACACTACCTGCAATAAAAAAGTAGAATGTTCAGAGATGTTGGTATTGTCAGAAATAAGAAGCCCATATGCCAATCAAGTGAGAAAGAGCGTGTACCTCAACGAGCACATCAGGATCCAAGCCAACTTTCTCACTTAGAAGTATTCCTTCAGAAAACGATGCCATCATACTAATAATTTTCGTAAGACACCAAAAAGTAAGCTCCAAATGATAAAGATGATGATGTTGGAAAACAACTGAAATGAAAAGGAGAGTCTACACCACCTTCCCATGATCATGTTTACGACAAGCTTCATTGCTGCGCCATTTCCAACGTCACCGAGGTAGAATCTAGACTGATAAAGCACAAGCAAATGTCATGATAACTATGAGCAAGATTAGAGAAAAGTAATAACCAGCAAATATATAATGTACCTTTCCCATTATGTCTAAAAGAGGAGCAACCGTTTCATACAAAGATTTATCACCTGAAAGATTGCATATATTGATTTAATTTTCAGCTGGGAGATTTCAAATGATGTTTGCACAAAATAGAACAATAACCATTATATCATTTTTGGGAATCTGAATTACATATACGATATGAAGAGGCTACCTGCGGTGAGAAATATGAGTTGCCCATCTTCTGCTGGCTTTTTAGAGCCTGAAACAGGAGCCTATAGGAACAAAACTAATCCTTGGTGAAAATGCCTTTAGTGCTGGGACCAGACATGAACTCATATGCAAACACTCTGGAAAAAAAAGGAAATGGAAATGAAAGAGACACTTAACCTCAAGAAATGATGCCCCGGTAGCTTTTATATTTTGACTAATTAGTTTCGAAGTAGCTCCATCAACAGTTGAAACATCCACATACCTGTGAATGATTGGCATCATGGCTACAATTGATATCATGATGTGAGTGCTTCAGAGCTAATCTTTTTGGTTCTTGTGATCTTTTCTGAGACGTTTATGTGACAAATAATATACATGTGTTTGTAGATTACTGTAAAGGGCATTGCTAAATACTATGGAAGAAGACAGCCTGCAAAAAATAAGCAATAAGTCTTGCCATTTTAAAAAAATCTTTCTGGCAGGTGGCATCAAGATATTGATTTACCTTGTTTCTGTATTTCATTTATATATACTGAATCTCTAATGTTCTATGGTTCTAAATTTTGAAGTATAATACATAAAGATGCGAGGAAAACAAGTCCCAAGAGAGCATTTGTTAACAAAACCAAATGAAAAATATGAAGAAACTACCTGAAAAACTGTGAGATACAAATCGCAACATTTTAGATGTGTTTGAGGTGTAGAACAAATAAAACTATCACAATATCACTCAAATCAATATTGAAGTAGCTTTTTCACCCCTAAAACTAAAACAACCCGAGTTCCAATAACATAATCTCTTGAGTCACAAGGGAAAAAATTGAAATGATCAAAATAGGCTGACGAGAAAAGAAAGACCGCAACTGCCAATTCAGCTTCATGTGAAGCTTGAGGGTTTGCTTGTTTAATCTTTTTCTTGTCGTCTTGGCATTATATTTTTATTATTTTTAAACAAATGTTTATCAATAAATAGATATAGATGAAAAACATAAATTTTTAGATAAGATACAGATAAAATATAGATGCAAATAAGATAGAGAAGAAAATCAGATAATATTAACCTTGAATCTTGAACAGAAGTTTCCTTTTTTATCATGTCTTCCTTAGCTGCTAGATCATTCCAATTGGTTCTTGTTCAATCTTATGGGAGGAGGAAATGAATCAATAGAGCCAACTACTATGAAATTAAGCCAATTGCCCAAGAGCAATGACAGTATGAATCTTTTATATTCTAATTCCATCAGATTGGGATGCTTGTGTATAATATGAAATCGACAGAAATAGGAACTCCTACATAACTTGCACATCACACCCTTAATTAACATAAAAAAATTTATATCGCAACCTTAGAATTTCTGTCATCTTATTCTTTGAAAAGGCTTCTTTATAACATGGATAATGGCAGCTCACAAAATCATATAGCTGCCTGTAGCCACTGTATAATATACTAGAGGTGATGCACCTACTATAAGCTTATGATTTATGTATAACTACCTCATCATTAGCTTAATTTCTTTTAGGGGGAAGGGGCTATTTTGATAATTTTACGTGTTGAACCAAAATCCCCTCATCCCCTTAAAAAATATAGATAGACAAAACTAAAAGTGCTATCATGTAGATTTTTCTCAGCCATATTATATCAATAGTTTCAACAACATTACATTTAACATACCCTTTTCCTGGACCTATTCCATTTGCAGCCCCATGCTTCCCACATGCAACATCAACCTATAATTAGCAGATGTGAGTTGACATGAACAAAATGCCGACGCATACAAGGAAATGTAACTCGAAACATACGCACTGCACTTTCAGGATCAGCAAGCATGGCAAAAGTGACATCACAAGATGCAGCAACTTCTTCAGGAGAAGATTTATATCTGCAGAATAAGAAACCAAGATCAAAGACCTTCGCATTTGATGTTCTCACAGCATTAATTGAAATAGAAGCAGATGGGAGTATCTAATTCTGAACAATAAAAATACATTTACAGAAGAAATATAAAATACACAGCTTATCTGATGCAAAACCAGATGTATACATCAGAAAGCTATTATCTAACTCACAAAGACAATGGTACAATGATGTTAGCAACAGCCTCAATCAGGAGAAGGTAGTTAATCTTGTGACCAGTTTTTCTTTGAGCATGCAATATTCAAAAACACAGGATACATGCTATACTGAGTTCACAAGCAAGTGGATGTTGAAAATTTAAACAAAATATAGGGATACTTCCTGGATTAGAGAATTCTTAATTAAAGAAAATAAACAAAAGTGAACATGAAAGTACGCGAAGCCCATAAAACCATGTTCGAGAAACTGTGCAATATTGCTTGCATAGAAATATCTATTTTATTTCAGAAATTATTTGAATAGAGAGCTGAAAGACGAAGATTATTTATCTAGCCAGCTGCAATTTCATATATTCTTGAGCTCTATAATCAAATGTTTTCATCTATTTAGAGACAGACAAAGTACACACATGCATATTTGAGTCTGCCATTCAAGAACTTACTTTGCTCCCAAGCTGATGAGTGGATCACATTTGCTCTTGGTCCGATTCCAAACGGTCACATCACATCTGCAATACGGCATTGAAATTCATAACCAAGAAAAAATGGTGTAGCATTGTTCATTTTAAGAAATTTTTTAGGTAACAAATTCTTCATTTCTCATTTTGACATTATTCACCAAAATAAGCAAACAAAACTGTTTAAAAGGAGAATTTTAGAAAAGATTCCTCAAGCTAGTTGCTCGGATACAAGTGAAAAAACAATGGAAGTTCATACCCAGCCTTTATGAGATTCTCCGCCATTGGTGATCCCATGATGCCAAGACCTAAAAATCCCACATGTTCTGGAAATTCATTTGCTGAAAAATCAATTAAATTTTCCCTGAATTAGAGAATTATGGCAGAAGCAGTCTGCAATAAGTACTTCACACTTGCTACATGACCATTACAACTATTGCGCCCATTGATAAATTATTCATATGTAAAGAACATTTTAATCTCAAGGCTTGATGTTGCAGTTTTATGACCTCTATATTTGTCCAAGGATCAAATCCATGAGCCCATTAGATGCCCAACAACAAACGTTAGGTTGCATCAACAACCCATGTCCCATGTTCATTCAAAAGCATAAGCAAATGCTTCTGATGTAAATTGTGAAAGATGGCTCATCACCTTTGATTACATTGGCATCTAGACATGCTTTAAAATAAAATCCATCCATTTAAATTCTAAATGACCCTACTCCGAAGATTGTCTTCAGGATAAAGTTGTCTCTCTGTTTCATATACACATACAAACAATACATTACCGCATCGTAATCACTATAAATGTCTCAACATGCCGTAGTTAATGCTATTAAATTCCACCCTTACTGCTATTACCAACAATACACGATACACATTTTGAAAATAATTCTGGCAAACATGTAACTACAAGTCAAATCAAACTAACACAAAGACAAGACAACTCAAAGGACGAGATTTTAGCCACATTTAAATATCATTCAAAAATTTCATATAGGATAGCATAAATGGAAATTGGATTGGACAAGATATAGCATGATATCGTAACAAACATGTACAGTTTCAGCTTTACACGTCCAATAGGCCTCAACTATTTAGTGTTTTCACAATCTCACAAACATGACACAAAAGTGCAATTTTAGCTATTTATTCATTCTTTATTCCATGCATCCAGTGCAGAGTACACACTATACACCATATAAAAATATTATTCCATCCAGTAAATGAGCTTTACTTCAAGGTTTATGAACTGGATTTTCCTTTTATAAGTCAGATTGTCATGCAGAGTACTGCATTCACTTGTTCAAACTCTTATGAAGAAAGACACAGCAATCAAATTTCCTAACTTTCTGTTGGGCCTATGACTTGCTTCCTCGAGCAATCTACTTTCATGCATTAGATGAAGACTAAAGCAACACCTCTAATACTAAATATAAGCCAACTTAAAAGTTAAAATAGAAAAAAAAAAAAAGGCAATATAACTTAATAACTGGGATATTTTAATCACTGCATTGAATAAAGAATCTCCAAATTAAAAGCCCAGAAGACAAGACACAAAATAATGCCAAAGCTAAGACTTTTCCTCACCACATTGAACAAAATATTCACTAAACATCCAAACCCAGCACCAAAAACACAAGTCAATCTTAAAATTTTAAACTTTATTCACTAAATTGAATGAATTATTCGCTGGACAACAAAACCCAGAAAGGAAATTGGATAATTACACAATTCCATGTACCTTGAGAAGAAAGAGCCCTGACAGAGAATGAAAGTTGTGTTCTTGTGGGGAATGGATTGATGGGTTTGAGTCTAAATTGTTGGGGAAGTTTTGGGCAACAGTTTGAATACAATGCCATGGCAGTTAAAGATAAGTAGTTCGTTTTGAGGAGTGTCATCTTTTTGTTCTTGTTTCTTTTTTTATACGATGTCTGTTTGGAGCAGAAGACACGACAGTTGTTTATGTATGGGCTCGCAGTTCGATGCACGTGGTGATTAGTGGGTGTTTGGAATTTGGATAACATCATGAGATGAGTAGAGGAAACGAAGAAATTGGTTAGTGAAAACTGGGAATTGAGGGCTTGGGATAACTTATCCTTTGCTTGCCAAATGGGCTAATCAATTAGGGTTATTGTTAGTAATCGTATCCAAACTTAAATAAAATATATAATTAGATACTTTAAATTACTTAATTTTAAAATTTAAATATTAAATTGATCAATTTAAAATTTTAGTTCCTAATTGCATGTTTTATCGAAGTTCAGGTACCATTTGTGATATTATTTATAATTATTGAGATTATTTCATATTAACCATCATTTGAAAAAAATATCATTATTATGTCATATGTTGAAAATGCGATATATGGTTTATTTGTGTATCACATGTTTTATATGCGACACCTATGTAATTATTTAACTTTTCGTATTATGACCAACATATAATGCACATTTAAATCTATATTACATATAGTTATGTGATACACTTATTTTCAAAAGTTTACTCGAGTACATCGCTATATCGCATGTTAGAAATATAATACTTGTACAAATTCTTGTGTCATATATTTAAAATGCGATATAACATTGGTAATTTTATAATTTTTTTCTCCACTTTGTATTTTTATAATTTTCTTTTTTGAAAAACAGTAGACATGTTTTTCACCCCTAATTATTATTATTATTATTATTATTATTTGTGTTACAAGTTAATTGTATCCTCTATATTAATTAAGTTATTTGAATGCTTTAAATTTATGCAAAAGAAAATCCGATAAAAGACATAGTATAGTTGTTTTGAAGAATGAAATAATGTTAGAGTAGAACTATAATTTTTAAGCAGTAAAACAAAGAATTGTTAAAATTGACTAGTTTAATTAAATTTTGATGAGAATAAAATCATATAACTTAATGTGTTGAAATAATTTATAAATCACCACTAATTTGATGCAATTTAAATCTTGGATAAATCGCATAAATTGATAAATTATATGATCATTAGACTAAAGAAAAACACACATGAATAACAAATTAGAGACAACATTTTTTTTAACCAATACAATGGGGATATAGAAGAATTAAACTTGATACCTCTCACTTGACAAACCAGAAAAGATGCTACTAGGCTACAAGGCTATTGATTTAGACTAAGCAAAAACACAAAATGAAATAACAAATTATAGAAAACATTTTCTTTCATTTTTTGTGTTTTGTTAGTGAAAGTTGTTGTGCAAGTGGAGTTTACTAGTGAGCTAGTACAAGGCACAAACGGCTAGTTTTATCCATACCTATGAGTTAGTACAAAATCCTAAGACTCTTATTTGGATAGATATTTTTAGCTCTATTTTAATTATTTCGGTAGTTAATTAGAAGAGTAGTACTTAATTGTTTAAAATTCTAGTTTCATATTCTCATGGCTTTCTTAAGATAAGAAAGAGTATATGTTCAATTTTGATGAGGTTTTAAGAAGAAAATAATGAGTTTTAGAGCTACTATTTTCAAGAATACAAGTGCATTAATCCCTCTTAATTTCTCTTGTCTATTGTTATTTATTTTGCAAAATTTCCTTAAGAGTGAAATCAAACTAGTGCCTTAAGTGTGCAATTACTATTTGTAAAATAGAACTATATAAGTGAGCTTATTATAAATTGAGTGTTGTAAAATTTGTGTAGCTCCTTATGAGCACTTGTGATTTTTTCATTAATAAAAGTGGATGAAGTTCTCGGCTGGAGGCATCTTGTATAGGTAAAAACTAAGGAGAGATTAGACCTCCAGGTTAAATCTGACTTAAATTCTCTTTCTATATCTTTTTTACATTTCCAACACTTTATTATTGTTATTCATTAATATTGATAATTGCTTTTAGTTGAAATATGTAATTAACCTAAACAAGCTTGAATTTGGTGCAAAACTCAACTCACCACCTCTTGAGTTTAGTTCGTAATATTTAGTAATGATTATAAAAAAAGTAATAATTATTCTAAGGTCTCATAGGAAAATAAGAATATATATACAACGAAAAAAATAATATAGGCAAGCATTATGTACATGTTTGCAAGAATTAGTGAAATATATATTTGTCAACTCATGCCACTAGCTTTGGACTTTGTTCCACATCGTTGTTAGTCGATTAGAGCTAGAAATGAGCATTACTACTTGAACAGGCCTCCTAGGTTTGCTTTAGGTTCATTTAACTTGGCTTTGGACTCAAAATAAAACTTGATTATCTAAATATGCCGAACTTAAGTTTGATTTTAAGCTTACAAGTTAGCTTGGGAGCAAGCTTGTTTAAGCTCACAAGCACTTCATTTAGATATGTGAATAAGTTCAATAACATACTCATTAGCCAATTTTCAATTTTGATATACATGATACATTATATATAAATATATAATTAAAACTAAAACTAATTTTTATTTAATATATATTTTGTACGACTTATCTATTGTTTCCAAGGTTCCATAAAAATCAAGATATAGAAAACTTAATTCTTAATTATTATAATTATTAATCAATTTATGTATATATTTATTCATTTTGTATATTTATCATATTGAATTTAATTTTACATCATATTTTAAGGCTACAGGAAAGCCAATTGCTTGTGAGCCACTAAATTTCAACTCCTGTAAACTTAACTCAGCTTAAGTATGATTTGTAAATTAGTCAAGTTCGAGCTCAAAATAAAGCTAATTTATTTAAACGAGCTAAGTTTGAGTTAGATTTTCATGCTCCATAAAAAAAGTTTGGCTCAACTTAAACTCGATTGTAAATTAACAAAACTTAAGATCAAAATAGAGTTCATTAATCCAAATGAGCTAAACTTGAGCTTAGATTTCAAACTTGATAGCTAAAGCTTTATAATTTTTAAACGACTAGAGTTTGAGCCTTCAAAAAATCGCTTGGCTCATTTATAGCCATATAGTCAACTAACCTGGTGACTTTAACAACTCAATCATAAAGTGATCCACAAGCTACCAAGGCCATGGTCGTGTTTAAAATCCTCGTAAGTTTAAAGAGGTGCCATCTTAACCTTATACACTACAAGCTTTTTGTTTAGAGAGAAACACGGCTAAGAAATGATGTATGTTCAATCTTATTCTAAGCATGCTTAACTTTGAATTAAGAAGAACATCGGAGGGGAGATGAACATGCCCATGTTCTTTGTTATGCTTCTCAACATGCCTCTTTACCTCCTTAATGTAGTCATATTTTCCATAACATTGCGTACACTCTCAAAGTAGAGAGACATGAGACTAAGAATACGGTCATATTCTTGTTCGTGAACCTTGCATGTTGAGCAATTTGTCTTGAGTTTCCTAAATATGAAATTATGTAACCCTATCTTTTAATCACATGGAAAAACATGGTAAAATGTTTGGTAAGCCTAATTGGGCTGGCAATTCACAAGCTTGCAAAATAGAAACCAATTAATGGGCATTAGAGGTGTGTCAGGGTAGCTACTCTGATACTTAAGTTAGTAGGTGGGCAGGATGTGTAATATCGGGATAGAGAAGAGGAGGGAGAGTGGATATAGCTTCTAGCTTATCAAATCATACTTATAAAGTGTTTCTTCATTCCTTTATTAACCAATTAGTGGGCATCAAAGGTGTGTCATGATGTGCTAAATTAGTATTGAATTTTCAAAGCATCTTATCTAGCAAGCGTACTGGGCCTTATCTTATAATGTAGCATGAGTCAAGTGTTGATCCCACAGAGATCTATTAACTACTAGACAGTTATCAACTAATACTAATATCTAGGCAATTGATCTTTTAAAATGATTAGATTAAGATTAAACTAAATTATCTAATTAAGCATCTACTATGAATGCAGTGAGCTTTTGAAGAGAGTGATATGTTAGAAAAATATGGGAAGGAGCAGGATTGACTTTAAACTATTGCCAATCAACTTGAAGTCAAGTTATAATGATAATTAGATTCATGGATATTCATAAGAAATTGTAAAGATTTAAAAACAGAGTTAAAAACCTTTTAAACCACAAAAATAATCCAATAGCTTCCGTTAAATAAATTATTCGTGGAATCAAAATTACAATTATAAACCTTCCGATTCTATAATTGACTAATACTTTATATTAACATCCCCTAATTCCTTAGTGAGAAATCAATATAAATATTGCATTAGTATTCATGGACAATTTCTAAATTAGATTAAACTCCGCCGCTTCCGCAATTGTAATTTAATCTCAATTTATGAATTCATATGAACCCTATTTTCCCTTCCGAGTTATCAGAATTCTTATACACCAAAAATATGATGAATAATCAGAACTCAATATGAATATTCCATGATTCTAACTATCTTATAACATGGTTTCAAAGATCATTTTAGCATGTTTAAAGCTTCATCAACTTCCCACAAAAAGGATTTAGCTACTCATGGATGATGGATCAAAAATCAGATAAGAAATTGCAAATAATTTCATTATGATCAGAATATTCAGATATATGAATTGCATAAAAGGAAAAGATCAGATACCACCAATTCAAAATATTATAGCTTCACTTGCAATTTCTTGGAAAACTTCAATATCCCTTCAAAAATCTCTATGAAATGCTAATTCTAATCTATATATTGTAGTGTATTTCAGAGCTGCTTGAATGATTCTGAAAGTGAGGAGAAGACCCCTTATTTATAGGAAAAATTTCGTAACAACTCATTAAAGAAAAATGGCAGTTTCATTCAAAGCCGGCAGTTATGGATCCTACGCCGGCTGCTTACAGGCGCGTATCTTCAATTTCTCCTTTGCGCAGGTAGTGCACAGGCAGCTTTCAACCTCGGTTACAAATGTAGGCTGCTTCTACGCCAGCGGCTTAGATGTAGATCTAGCCGGCATATGTGATCAGAAATGAAGTGTTGCACTAATTTATAACGAAAGCCATCCAAAAGCCGGCGGCTTTGACACCGGCGTAGACACTCCAACAGATTTGTCTCTTAATTTCTTCCAAGCATTTGTTAGCTTCATGTCTCTTCATATCTGTGACCTACACTGCCCCAACGCCGGTGGCTTAAGAGCCGGCGTATAATGTAACTCCTTCAAAGCTGGTGATGTTTTAATTCTGGGCTGCCGGCCTTCCATGTACGCTGGCCTGTTGAACTTCTACCGGCGGCTTAGAGGCTGCATAAAGTTGGTTGAGTTAAAGGCTGGCAAAGCTGGCAGTGTTGGTAGCGGCCTTGGTTGTAAGCCGTCTGAACGCCGGCGGCTTTGAAGTATGAATTACCGGCGTAGACTTCAATTTTTCCAAATTTCTCTTCAAAGTTTCTTGTTTTGATTTCTTAGTCCAAATTAGTCCTAAAACATGAATTTTAATCGAAACAAATATCAATTCTAGCTCTTATGAATATCAACAAGTTGTATAAAATATGATCTTATCATGTTAGGCATAGCAACTCCGATACTTAAGTTAGTAAGTAGGCAAGAATATGTAATATCAATATAGAGAAGAATGGGGAGAGTGAACATAGCTCCTAGCCGATCAAATCTTACTTATATAGTGTTTCTTCATTCCTTTATTAGAAAAGGATATCTTCTAGATAAGAAAGCTTCTCTTCATTTATTATGGGAAGTGTTGTAGTTTGTTTTAGGCAAAGCCTTTTGATTATCTAAGGACTCATATGAGGGTGTGTTCCCCTTTAAGACTACAACAAACTCCTTTCCTTTATGGTAACTAAGGAGTTCAATCTGATAGTTTCCTTTCTATGTCATGTAAAGAAGTAGATAAATCGTGTGGGGGCTTGATGGCCTTATAGGCTTACATATCTCTAGGTTAGGGATGTCAGCTTGTGTCGGATGTGGGATCAAATTGGGCTCAATGACCCTTGTGGAGAAATGGCCATCAACACATATTCCACTAAGGATGCGAGCAGGGCAGGTCGTTATAGGGTATCTGACCGCCCAACCCGCTAAAAACCCTATAGGATTTTCCTATAGGGTTTTTAGGATTAAAAAAAAAAACCCGATAAGTTATTGGGTCGAGTTTTTGATTTATTATGTAACCCGTTGGGAAAATCCTACCGGCATAAATTAAAAAATATTAAAAAATTAAAAAATTAAGTTATTAAAGTAAGGAACCCATTTATAGTATATGTACGTAAAAGTAAGTGAAAATGAAGTGTTTGCATCATTTTATATGATATTATTGTCTAAAATTCATTTTTTCAATATAAGTGTTTGTATCATTAATAACTTAAAATAAAATTCTTTTTTTTGCTTTTTTTTAAAGAAAAAAATTGAAAATCTTGTAGTCGGGTCGGGTCGGTTCGGATTATGGGTTTCTTAAAACCATAGCAGGTCGGTTTTGGGAATAATAAAAAAAACCCGATAAGGTTTTTCTCGGGTTCTAGGACACCCATTAAGACTCCGGTTGGGTTCTGGTTTCAAAAAACTCATCTCGAACCCGCCCCGTTGCATCCTTATATTCCACTAAATGGAGGGATTTAACACTATATAGAAAAAAAAAAAAGGGTAAAGAAGTAAAACAAAAACGAAAACCAAAACGAACTTGACAATCAATAATGGAAATAATCTTTTGGATAAATGTATTACTGCAAAGGTATAACTTTAATGTCTAAATATTTAATATTGTTATATATATTGACAAAGAAGATTAATTTGAACACCAATTTCCTTTTTTTCAAAGTTTCAACAACTCTTTAAATTGTGGCCAATTTGTGATAGAAACGCCATTCATACTTTTATCCTTTTGAAGATTCGAGATATTCCAACACCAAGTCCTCAAATTTTTGGAACAATGAAGCTCTTATGTCATGCAGTTTTCTCAGGGCTTTAGTTCTAATGTTCTCATGTGGTAATTTTTCCACTTCAGTATTACTTAAGTAAGTTCTGTTGCCTTGAACAATTTATTTTTCAGTGTAACATCTTGTTTTCACAAAAATAAATAAGGAGAACAGCACTGCATGCACAGAGAACCATAGAACATAAATTTTTTATACTATAGTGGGTGCATTGAGCATAGCACAAGATTTTAATATATTGTATAAAGTCTGTTATGCACTACTAGTGCATTAGAATAACAATTTTGATAATTATAAAATTTCCGTTATCATGTATTTATTTTAAGTACATTTTCCCATCAACATCTTACCGTTGTGGTTCTGACTATACTAATTCCCCACCACCTGTATGGGGCCATCGTAATGGTAATAGTAAGCATAAGTTCTTTGTGTATTTTTATTAACTACAGAATTATACTATGGTTGTCCTAATTTTGTTGCCTATCTGATGGTTAGATAATTTTACTATTGTACTTTTCTAGGGTTTTATTGTATGTAATCGAATTGTCGTGAATAATAAAATAGCTATATTTATGAGATTTTATTTTCAATACATGTAAAATTTTATGTTTCCAAATTTATTTTGGATCTTTGTGGCATCCAAAGTTTTTTTTTTTTATTATTCGTCTGATCTCTACTGTGGTAAAGATATTACTTGTATCGATAGTGGAAAAATCTCTTATTTGGTTGTGTCTTAAAAGACCATCAGCAAACTTTGTCAAGTTTTTAAACTTTAATTTTATTCTTCTTTTATGTTCTTTTAATCCTTCCATTAATGTTTCCATTAGGAAGGAAACAAACACTAAATTTGAGCTATTATTAGACAGTTTTGTTTTTAGAGATAATGTAATAAATGATACCTAAATTTAAAAAATATAATATATAATTAGTTATCTAAAATTTGAAATTGATTAATTTAGTACCTAAACTTTAAAATTGATCAATTTCGTATCTAAAAAACTTAGAAAATGATCAATTTAATAGATAGAAGAACTTGATGAAGGTACTTCACACAAAAAATTATTTTAAGTAATAAATTAATCAATTTTAAAATTTAATTACTAAATTAATTAATTTAATATTTTATTAAAATACATATACCATTGCAATATTATCTCTTTTTCAACAAGCTTTATTTATTTATTTATTTTATTTATAAGAACAGGCCCTACATGCGTAGTTGCCCAATTCTGCGATCCTGTTGTTAATGAGAAGCACTGTACAGATGAGTTTTGTACCCAGCACTATTAGACCTCGTTTCATCTCGATAAAGGAAGATGTGCCGCTTCGACAGTTTGTTTTGTCAAAAATCCTTTGTCTCAAAGTGTAAAACCACCGAAAATTTAATAAATGAAATAAAGAAAATTATGTAACATTCTCATCATCTAATAGCGTCATTTCATATTTTTATTTCGTTCAAGGATCAACGTAGAATAAGTTTTCATTTTTTGTTTTAAATTTCTGATGGTTTTGGCTTCGATCGCCATCCTAGGATACTTAACTACTCTCTTCAGTTTTTTACGAGGAGATCACTAAGGCAACACTATACCTAAATTTGGATGAGATAAGTGACCTACCAATAATATATTAACATTAGTAAGGATCAATTCTATAATCCGAGGTACAAAGAAGATACCTTTGCCTATAACATAATCGATAAGCTTTAATTAATTAATTATTTATTTTCCATGTAGAGCAAGCTTTAATAAAACAACATATTTTGCACATTCATTTGTTTATACAACTACAAGGGCTACAACGAACTAATATTGTAAGAATTACCATTTTAGTAGCTTTATTTTTTTTTTGGAATTTTCTTTTTATTTTTGTCATGCATTGTGGGTGCATCAACCGTTTATATATATAATATATATGTATATATTGAAGAGCTAAGTAATAGAGATATATCAAAAATATAATGAAACTTTCTATATACATATAGTCTAAAATTAATCTTTAATCCCTTTTATTTATTGTAATAGTACTGATGTATTTATAACAAAAATAATACCATCAACGTCGGAATCATCAACATAATAACAATGTCCAAACCACTAATAATATCATCTGGCGCCTTTAGTTAATTATAAGTGAATCTTTAAAACCTAAGTAACGATGTTGAATAAATATATAAATACAAAAAGTGTACAGCTGATACTATTGAAATTATAATATTGATAAATGCTCAAGGAAGGAAACATAGTTAGGCTCAAATATTATTTATTGGAAGGTTCAATAGGTAAATAGTTAATAACTTTAATTTACCTATTTGGATTGTCAGACTTTTATTATGTCGGTAATTTATCGGTATCGGATCAGTATTGATTTGGTTTGGTCAGTTTATAAGTAAAATTATCAGTTTTTTATCGGTATCTGTATTCATTCAGCATCGGATTAGTATAAGTTTGGTTTGAAAACGAAACCAAACTTACTATTCAAATAGACTCGAGGCAAGTGTGTTAGGTAACATATCGATAGAAATTAAGTTTTTGCAAGATATAACTTTTATGTTAATAAAAATACATTACCTAACCTTTTATGTGAAAATAAATGCTATTGTTTTAAACCCTATTAACTTTCGAGAAAGATATATATTAAAATTGGTAAATAATACTCTAGAGTTAATATGACAACTTATAATGGATTTATCAGGGATCAATTCCAATTCGAGAACCAATTCGGATGTGGCAAAACCCTGAGTAATCGTTGGGTCTTTGTCGATATGTGAAATCAGAGAAAAACAGAGCAATAAAATCCAACAAGAATTGATAACCACCAAACCCTAACAGAGCAAAGACGCAAGGAAGAAAGGAACTGTAAAAATGATATTGAAAAGTAATATACAGTACATGACTTGTTCCTATTTATATAAGGAAGAAGAACAAAAAAATAAATACAAGAACACGTGATAGAGCACAGGGAAACAAAGAGAGAAAAGTAAAATACATATACACAAATATTCACACATATATTCACATCCCTCCTCAAGGTGGAGTCTCTAAGACCCAACTTGAACAAGATATATCTCAACTGTGCTTCTGGTAAAGACTTTGTAAACACATATGCAAGTTGATGCTTGGAGGAAACATGAGTTGTATGAAGAAATCAGATGAATGTGATCACGAATAAAGTACTGATGTCAATATGTTTAGTACGCCTATGCATGCAATGATTGCAGCAATAAGCTGAGTGAAACAATTATCACAACATAAAGAAACAAACAAATCAATCATAACACCTAAATCACGAAGAATATGGGATATCGAAAAGATTTCCTTGGTTGATACAGCAATGCTCCTATATTCGGCCTTAGTAGTGGATGTAGAAACTGTTGTTTGTTTCTTAGTTTTCCAAGAACCAAAGCATCACCAAGAAAAACACAAAATCCACTCAAAGACTTCCGATCAAGGGAAAAGGATCCCCAATCAGCATCACTATAGCCTAATAACTTCAAAGAATTCGCAGAAGAGTAAAATAGACCAAGTGAAGAAGATCCTTTAAGATAACGAAGAACTTGAAAGAGAATGTCCAAATGAGTAGTACGAGGTCATAAAAAAATTGGGACAAAACATGGACAACAAAGCTGATGTTCGCACATGTGAGTGTCAAATAAGCAACTTACCCACCATTCGTCGATAAAATAATGGCGAAGATAAGGCTCACCAGCTATCTTATCGAGATACAACCTGAAGGTAATGGACACGACTGAGGCCTTGCTCCAAAAAGCCTTATGAATCAAAATATCAAGGATAAACTTCCTTTGAGAAATCATAAGCCCAGCATCTATTCTACATAATTCTAAACCTAAGAAGAATCTTGCTGTCCAAGATCTTTAATAGTGAAAGCACCATCCAAACTAGACTTTAAATCTGCAATAAGTTGCTCATAAAGTTCCTGTCAATAAAAGGTCATCAACATATAAAAGAGCCACAAGAAAATCAGAAGCGGCGCACTTAGTAAAAGTGAATAATCACTTTTGGATTGTTGAAAACCCAAGAAATAAGAAACTTAGAAATTTCTAAGTTCCATTAACGTGAGGCTTGTTTCAAACCATAGAGTGACCTTTTGAGTTTGCATACTTGATTATTACCAGCTTTAGAATAACCCTAGGTGGAATCATAAAATATCTTCATTAAAAAACCATGCAAAAATGCATTATTTACATCTACTTGATGAATAGGCCAACCGGAGGCAACAACCACAGCAAGAACTCTCCGAACAGTTCCTAATTTTGCAATAGGGAAAAAGTCTCATGAAAATCAATACCCTCAATTTGATTATGTCCCTTTGCTACCAACCTAGCCTTGTATCTCTCAACACTACCATTTGGCCTAAATTTCACCTTCTTGACCCATTTAGACCCTATTGGTTTCTTTCCTTGAGGAAGAACAGTAAGCATCCGAGTATTATTATTTTCAAGCTCAAGCATTTTGCATGGCTATTCTCCATTCCTCATGCTTAGAGGCTTTGGAATAAGAATTTGGCTCTTGACAATCAACATATTAGCAAAAGATACCATAAAATCAGAAGGAAATTGGTGAAAGAATGTAGGTAAAGAAAGAATAAGAGCGTTTATTGGAGGATGAAATAGAAGATTTATCGGTGTTATGTGTAGAAGAATTACTAGTGATATTATGCACATAGTCATTAAGCCAAACAGGAATATTCTTAGCTCTAGTTGACCTTCTCAAAGTTTGAACATCACTATTTCCAAAATCGGAAATAGTAGCTGGAATAGAATCAGTTGGAATAGTATCAGAGTTTAAACTAGGAACAACAATGGGAACAAGATTTGAATCATCTCCAAAAGTAATGAATTGAGATTATCTGATTTAATTGGATCAGTTACAAAACCAGCAGAATTAGTTTGAAAAGGAAAAATATTTTCATGAAACAAAACATCCCTACTCATGAAAATGGTTCGTGTATGATGATCAAACAGACGATAACCTTTTTATCCATGGTTGTATCTAAAAGAACACATCGTGTTCCTCTTAGATCAAATTTTTCACGATGTGAAGAATGTTTCATGGCATAACAAAGACATCCTATTGTACATAGAGAAGACTAATAAGATATTTTTTCGAACAACAACTCAAAAGGAGATTTGCCATGAAGATTAGATAAAAGCATTTTATTATGAGAAAAGTTGCAGTTAAAACACATTCACTCCAAAACTCTTTAGGAAAATTTGCTTGTATACATAAAGCTCTTCAAGTATTAAGCAAATGTTTATGTTTTCTCTCAACTCTTCCATTTTGCTGTGGTGTATAAGTCATAGTACGTTGATGAACAATTCCTAGAGAATCAAACAAAACTTACACTAAGAAGAATTAAATTTGGTCCCATTATCAGTTCAAACAAACTTTGGAGTAGTTGAAAATTGATTTTTGACATAACAGAAAAATTTATCTAAAACAATAGGAACTTGAAATTTTTGGTTTAACATGTATGTCCAAGTACACCTAGTGTGATAATCTAATATAGTAAGAAAATAATTGCTCCTGTTATGGAAACAACATGATAGGGACCCCAAAGATCAATTTAGCATTTCAAATACAAAATTAGAGTGATGTTCACTTCTTGAAAAGGCAAATGATGAAGTTTTGCCTCATGACAAACAGTACACAAAAATCATCAAATTTAAGATGCTTATACGATTGTATCTATTTCATTCTAAACATAGGTACATGACTAAGACGCTTATGTAGCAAGAGAGCTTCATTAGACTTATTACAACTAGAATTTGTACAAGAATGAACAAGAGATGAACTAACTAGAGTTGAGTTATTCTATATGGCTTGTGACTTCAACAAATATAACCCTTGAGTGGCTTGTGCAGTAGCAACAACAACACTAGAGTTCTGGTCCTGTAAAGAACATTTGGTTCTATCAAATATCGCTATCAAATTATGGTGATGTAAGAGTTTATTTACTAACAAGAGAAAACATGATGTCAGGTGATTTGAGTGTTTAAGACAACAGACCCAATAGTATCAACATGTACACTTTTGCCATCAGGTAGTTTGATAGATATTGGGTGGGGTAGTTTCTGTGTATCAAATAAGATGGAAGGAAAAGGGGTCATATGATCGGTTACTCCTGTGTCAACTATCCAATAAGCCAAACAACCATCCAAAGGATTTAAGCATAAAGTAGGACAAGTACCTGCAAATTCTACATGACTTGCAGCAGCTCTTATAGATCCAGAAGATTGTTCCTCATTTGATTTCATCATCTTCATCAATTGATCATAAAAGGCCTGCATAGCACCCTTTTGAACAGAAAAATCTCCTAAAATATTAGAATTACACCAGTATCATGTTCAAAAGGAGTGTCTCCTATATGATCTTTTCTGTTTGAATAGCAATTAGAAACAGAGGATAACTTGTTCCTTTCAATCTTTTTCCTTTGAACCAATCAGGATACCTGATTATCTGAAAACAATTATCAATGCTATGTCCCTTATTTTTACAATATTTGCAGACAATCCGAGAAACATTTTTAGATCTCCGCGATCACTAAAACTCTTTGAACTAGAAACGGATTTCATTGAAACAAAGGTTGCCAAATCTCCATCTCCACTCTGCCTCTATTTTTCAAGTTGTTGAACAAGATAAAAAGCCCTATTGACAGTTGTAAAGGTTCCATAGACAAAACATGATTTTTACACTCTCATAAACTTCATTTAACCCCATTTAGAACTGCATCAAACAATTTTAAGACTCATACTCTACTAACCGAGATTTCAACTCACAAGTACAATATTCCAATCTTCCACAATTATAACTAGGTATAGCATTCAAAGCGTTAAGTTCATCCTATCATCTTTTTAAATGATTGTAATAGAACAATAGATTGATTTCCTTGACATATATTACTGATCTCATGTTGTAATTGGAAGATTAGAGGACCACAAGATTATCCATATTGTTCACATAGTTCTTTCCAAAGATTCAAAGCTGTAGTGGAGTACATAAAATTTTGTGCTAAATCATTCGTCATAGAATTAAGAAGCTAACATGCAACCATATAACCACATCTATTCACCTAATAAAATCATTTGAATTTTCATTACGTTTAGGTATACTTCCATAAAAAACCTTAACTTCAATTTAGCACCAAGACCTAATCGAATCGTTCGACTCCAAGCCAAAAAATTAGATCCATTAAACTTGATACTACCTATTTCCATTCCTGGATTATCCGATCCAGACAGATATAAAGGGTCATTTGTATTATGTTTTACTGTAGCTATCCTCAAATCACGAGCATTCGATTCCATGATCAAAGTAACAATCAACAAACTAAGTAGAATAGAAACAATACCTGCTCTGATACCATGTGAAATCAGAGAAAAACAGAGCAATAAAATCCAACATGAATAAATAACCACCAAACCCTAGTAGAGCAAAGATGCAAGGAAGAAAGGAACTATAAAAATGATATTGAAAAGTAATAGACAGTACATGACTTGTTCCTATTTATATGAGGAAGCATAACAAAAAATAAATACAAGAACACGTGACAGAGCATGTGGAAACAAAGAAGACAAAACTAAAATACATATACACAAATATTCACACATATATTCACACAATAGTAAAAAACCGCCTAAGAGCTAGATCATCCAACGGTTCCGATTGTTCGAAAAAGAAAACCACAAAAACCAAATATGCCCGAAAGTTTAGTCAATGTGACCATATATTATCTTACTTTTTAGGCCAAAGGAAGGAGCTTGGTTGGTGGAAATTAAATTAGGAGACAGAGATGGTTTCTTATTGCTTTAGCATTTAGAGTATAATCAACTAGGAGTTGTTTTTTAGAGGGGTGATTTTGTGATAGCATGTGGAGCTTTTAGTACATGTTTTGATGATTTGTTGTCTCAAAATATATGATATATTCTAGTTTTATAAATAGCATTAATCGTTAATGAACATTTAAAATATTTCAATTTTATGAATATTAACTTGATTCATCTGTAATATGATTCAATAATTGTTATTATCAAATAAATTTAGTGCTTTTTATATAGATTACATGTTATATTTATTCTTTCTTAAAATACAAACTAGGGTTCAATACATAAACCAATTTGAGTCAAACTGAAAATTAATGGTTTCAAAAAATTTATAATTTGGATCATACAATTTGGTAAGTTATAAAAACTGAATTATATTTGTATAGTTTGATTTAGTTTAATTCAAAAGAAAAATCATATTGATCTTTATTATGCCCATCTTTAATACAAACCATCCCAAACCCATTTATGAAAAACATGATCAAATTTAGTCTTATGAGAAAACTAATAAAATTGCAACTCAAAGCACTAGGGCCTAAGAAAATTTTAGTTTCAATACACACACACACATTTACCATGCTTGGATCACAAGTCCAAATTTTATAGGTATAGAATTAACTTTGATACAATATTTTCTTAATATTACTCATGGATCACCATTCCACGCCACATTGTGATTCAAGTCTCCATATAACCTAACAAGTAGAAAGGAAAATGAGTTAAAAGTCCTCAAGTTTATATCATTATTGCAAAAATAAGTCTAATACATATGATATTTGGACTGATCCTTTATATGTTCGAAACATCCATTTACTTCTATATCTTTTAAAATTTTATATACAATTTTCCATTCCCTTTTAAAAGTTCATAATTAGTGATTGTTTCGAGCTTTTGGCAAACGGAGGTGGTTATTATTATTATTTTTTTTTTTTTTGGCAAAAGTGTAAAAGGCTACTCCTGTGAATAGACCAATCTCATGTAAGTATCAAACTGTAGCATCAAGCATCAGGTATCAAAAGTACAAAACGTAGCTAAATATTAACATAAAGTAACTAACAAAGATCACACAGAGCTTAAACAATGAGTGACATCTTTCTAGTCTGTCAAGTGAAAGGTCCAATCCCCCTTTCCAATTGAAAAGGCAAAAAAAAAAAAAAGCCACGACTCAAACCTGGCCTTCATGAAAAAAAAAAGTAAGTTTAAAATAATAAACTAAAATCCTCAGAAAAAAAAATAAAAAATAAATAAAAAACATAATTAGTGTCATGAGCCTAATCGCTCCACTCATCAACAAGCTCCTCAATATCTGCACCATAGTCAAGGTAATCATAAGAATCACAATATAAGTTATCATCACTTGGAAAATAAAAGAGTGAGTCAAATCCTAGTATAATAGCAACACAAGTACGCATAATATGATCACACACACCTATTATAAATACAAATACAAAAATCAACAATTTATATTTTTTAATTTAGGTGTGTCAAATCAATAGTGGAGTACTCATACTTTGACAATATGCTAGGAACCTAAGGGTCCTGAGTTGCAGCAACTAATCAAGGGATAGCAAAAGTAGTTCGAATACTTTTAACTCCTAGATGTACTAGTAATAATATTGTCTAAGCTTTACAACCATACTCATTTTTACTTTCATCATTTCATAATATAGTGTTACTCAACAGATCCCATAAATGTGAACTATACTATATTACTTCTCAATAAACGTAAGTATACGTCATCCTACTATCGTTTACCCTATCTGCTACCCGTCAAGCCATCCTTAATAGGTTAAGCACCTAACCAGTGTGCTAGCAATTAGGAAATGATATTAGGATAACATTTGGTTGAGCTCGATGAGAAGTAATATAATCTAGCTCATGACTATAGGTGTTGATTGAGTTGCATTATGTTATGGATTGAGGTAAGTGGAGTTGTATAATGGTTATGAACCCTAAACAATGCTATTATGTAGAAATTTCTCAAGGAGATTAAGGTTTTCGACTTGCCTTAATCAACTCCCTATGTAGTTGTTGCTACTCAAAATCCTCAGATTCATGAGGTTGTTAACTGAAGCATAAGTACTCCTTTGTTGATTGCTTCACCTTAAATTAAGATTTATAAACTGTTAGTTGTTACATTGCACATAGATTACATGTACATGACATCTCGTGTGTGCTTATGTTACTGTGTACTGAGTTATGGCTCATTCTTATTGCTTTTCAGGTTTAGATGGATCAGATGAAGATTGTCATGATTACCAAGTTTATGAGACTGGTTTCGTGGAGGCCGTTGATAGCTTAGCGACTAGAATTGTAGACTCTTTGATGTTAGTTTATAGGTTTTATGATGTATGTTTGGACTTGTTTTGGTTTTATGGATCTTTCTATGAGCCCTAGGTTGTCTTGGTTTTTACCATTCCTTTCTGATACTTTCTTTTTAGACGTTATCTCCTATGGTTGTTTTGGAGATATTATGATATAGTTGTTATTAGACACTTTTCTTTACAAGTTGGCTTACTCAAAAGAGTAGCTTTCTATTAATTATTTGTAAAGTTTAGCTATTGCAGCAAATTCGAGACGTTTTCAAAAACTAAATATATGATTTTAGAAAGTAAATTGGTTAGCAAACATTCATGATAAACTAGTCATTTAGGATTGTCTTTGCATATGTTGTACTAATGTTATATGTGATTAAACTAAATACGCCTTAACCTAAATCGAGATATGACATTATGCTAATTATCTAACAATATAAATAAGTATACTTACACTATGTTTGATTCAATGGAATGGAACCAGTATTCCAGTCTTATTCCTGCAGAATATCTATTCTTTGTTTGGTTTACAAAATATTCTATGAAAAGAATATCTATTCTATATGATGCAGAATAGATAAGGAATCCTTATTTATTTTATTTATTGGAGGAATGACTATTCCTAACCAAAAGATATGTTTTGTTCCAAAATACTCCTAACTATGTCAACCAAACGTGTGGTTACTGTATTTTCATTTTTCAGTGCTAACATAATGCATGTAAGTGCTTATAATTAATTGTGCAAAATATATGTATATAGCGAAAAATTTGTTTTGTCTTGGAATATAATAGATTCATTGTACACGAAAAGAAAATGAACTTGATTAGCTACATCAAGCAAGCAAATCTTCGATGGGAACAAGGGAAAAGAAAAATAACTGAAGCACATTTTTAATAATAAAAATGTAAAACGATCCTTTCTTTTTTTTTTCTAATGAGTGTCCAATTCCAATTCTTTAACTTATCAAAGGATCGAAGAATTTTTATTTAAATTCATAATTTAAGCAATGTCAATAAATTATTATAAGATTTTGGGTGACATGTAAATTTGGAGGTTAAATTAATCAAGTGATCCCGGATAAAAAAAAAAAAATGAATATTCCTTGAAATTAAAAGTAGCACACTTTTATAGAGTGAGTGGTGCTTCATTTTTTTCAGTATGAAATATCAGTGACACAAATTTCATGTATCTGATGATACATTTTAATGAAATACTATATAGACTACAAAGTCAAAATGTTCTGTATATAATTAGAAAAAAAAAAAAATTATCGCGTGGAGCTCTCAAATTATGTTGGAATATGCTGCAGAACTTTGTTGATCGAACGTGGGTCTGCATCAGGTGGATTCCATTAGCTGTAAAAATATGACTTGCCTTCCTAGCATGTCCATGCAAGAACAGAGATTATATGTCCCAGCGGGGCCAGGGACTTTACAGTTTCCTTAAGTTTTATAATCATATAAATATTATTCTAATATCATCATATGATTGTGCCGTCGTCGTTATATGAATGAAAATATGCAATTACAATACCATGGATTATTATTATTATTAATTTTTTTTTTTTACCAATACCATGGATTATCTATTTGTGCGATTCTGACTTATGTAACTATTAATTATATACTATATATAGAGCAGTCAAATTTTAAACTAATCCTACTATTTGTTCACATCATTTAATGAATGGTGGGAAGTAAGGGGATTCCAATATGATACCAAGAGATTAGGGTTGATATCACCATAATTTAAGCTCATTGGTAATATACTAAAATAAATTATACAATTATTGCAATTACTAATCAGTGATCAATAATTTGACATCAACATTACCCATTTTTTAAGCTTCAAAATATCTAAAGTAATAACCGAAATATTCTATTTCCAAAAACTTCGTAAATTATTTATAGTCTTTTTTTTTATTTTATTCTGATCAAACTAACCTCGTTTGTTCTAAGGAAAAGTATTTATTAATAAAAATAGTTTTTCTTTGAAAAATTTTCTAGAAAAATAACATATTTTTGAATGTTTGGCTAATTTTATAAAAAAAAATTTCTTTATTTATAATTTTGAGGTAATCCATATATTTTAAGTATAAAAAATGAAAAAATTACATATAATAATGAGAAACAAATCTACTTAAAATAAAAATATTTTAAAAATTAATAATAAATATTTTTTATAGTAATAATTGGTAGATTGACTCACAAATCAATTGAAAAATTACTTGAACATTTATATTGCGTAAGTTGTTTTCCAAATAATCAGTTATAAAATGTCTATATTTTCTAAAATAAAGAAAAAATGTTTTCCATTATTTCTTATTTTTTCTTAATTAAACGTGGAAAAACAAAAAGATATTTTTCTAAAAAACATTTTCATTGAAACAAATGAGACCATTTTCAACTTTAAAATAAAAATAATTTAGCCGAATCACCATAATATCAAATAAGTTGTATCATTATTTTTAAGAATAAATTCTTCACCATGTATAAACGTGTAATTTACCTTGGAACTTATTATTATAATAAGTTTTGTTTTCCTTTTATCCAACAAAACTTTAAAATTTCATTAATTTTTAGCTAAATCCCAACAGAATACATAAAAATGTGCTGAGTATACAATCTAAAAACCTAGGGAGACAAAAAATAAATAAATAAAGCCACCATCCCTCTCTCTTCCCACTTAAACACCATTCATCTTCTCTCTTGTTACCAGCATCCCAAAGGATTTAATTGTTCATTAAAATTAATAAAGAATCGATCCGAGGTAAGGCCACTTTAAATTCAACTTTCTTTAAAATTATTACACAAGCTTATAATAAAAACTAATGGACAAAATGTTTTTGATTTAGGAAAGAACAAAGTATAGATAAATAAAATTTGCATTTCTTAATAATACCATGCCAATATAGGCATTCTAATCTAGCCAAGCTTCCAATAATTCAAGGAATGCAAAATAAAATTTATGGGAACTAATACACCATATTCAATTAATTTATAAATCCGTTGTATTAATAAATGAATAAGAAAATTGTCAAATTATATGCACAAATAAATAAATACTAATTCATCCTGAAAAGTTTATCGAGAGCTGAATATCCCAGAGCGATAGGTTAAACTCGTAGCTTCTTGTCTTTGTACAATTTTCTTTCTAGATTATCATTAATGGTGCTGCCACACAATCCTTTGATGGCGCTTGAGGATTGAGACAAGGGGATCCCCATACTAATTCGTCAGGGCAATGGAAAGGATAAGTCGTGCCATCACCTCAATGGTCGATCTTCATTGGTGGAAGCCCATTGTCTTCAAGACCTCAAACTTAAAGCTTTCTCACCTCCCCTTTGCTGTTGACATTATACTTGTGAGGGAAGCTTCTATTGAAAATGCCCTCGCTATTTGGGAGTTCATGACTTTCTTTGGATAGATTTCTATGTTACATTCCAAATGTAACATTCATTCTTGTTCTCAACATGTTCAGCAATCCAAGATAACAACAAATGAATCAAAAGCGGAAGCAGAATACGATTGTCGATTGCATAACATACTTCCAGCCATTGCCATGAATATGAATGAACACTCTCCACGCCAATAACAAGCTGAGCCAAGCTTGGTTTTTTGAATATGGAATTCGGTTTTGATACTTCTAAAACCTTACTCTTCTTCACAGATGGCGTATATGTAAATGAATTTGAAGAGTGGTGCTAGGGACCAACCGAAGATACACCATTCCCTTATATGCTCTGTCCATCAAAGAGCAAAAAAACTGAACGTGCATTTGAGGGGCTAAAGACGGGGTAGTTGAGATACAATCCCATTTCTCACTTCCTGAAATGATGCGAATTTGTTGGACCACTCGGTTGTTTCCGAATTAAAGGAGAAAAACCAACATTCTAGACAAAAAATTAATCTTGAGAAATCAAAAATTGTTTTTTTCCAAGAATGTCAACGCGGACCTGAAAGAGCAGATTTTGCAGCAAATCAATATCAAAGAATATAGTAAAATTGGCAAATATTTGGGATTTCCTATTCCCGAAAATGGAAACATTAAAACTACAGCTGCGAACTTCCTGGTTGAAAAAAATTAAAGCTAAGCTTACTGGTTAGAAAGCAAAGATATTTAGCATGCCGGGAAGAAGGTGGTTTGAGATTCTGTCATCCATGGCATGCTTAGCTATTATTTACAAGCTATGTGGATCCCCAAGAAAATTTCTCATAGAATTGAACAAATCATGCGAAATTTTCTTTGGGGGTTTGAAGACGGAAAACGTGGATTTATTGGGATTAGTTAGGATAAAGTTCAACGATCCAAGGAAGCTGGGGGGAATTGGTATTTGGGAATTAAGAAGAAGAAACAATGCATGCTTCATGAAAACTTGCGTAGAGACTACATAAGAAATAAAGAGATTTAATGGACGCAGTTAATTAGAAGAAATAATCGAAATAGTACTTAAGGAGAGATAAAGGGAGCTTTGTAGTCTTCGAAAGAAGTTATCTCATGCTCTTATTCCTTAGAAAAATTTTTTCCTTTGGGGACTAAAGAATGGGCAGCGAATTAGATTTTGGATGTATAGATGGATCCATGTGGGTACTCCCCTTCCCTGCTCTTGTGAGAACATTACTCTTAACCAGGTGTGAGATAGTGCGGTGGGTTGGAATGAAGTAGTAATTTCCTACACCCTTGATCAATCCTTAAAGAAAAAACTTGGACACTTGATTCTTTTTGGAGATGGGACCGATGGCCAATTGGTTTGGGAGCTTGAATTAGATGGATAGTTCTCCACTAAGTTGGCTTATTGGGCTTTAGCAGATACGTAGAACTCCTCAAATCTAGAAGGTGCAAACACAAGTTAGATCTAGAAAACATGCACATATCGAAAAGTGTCATTCTGACCCTTTGAGCTGATGAAGTTGCCAAAAGGTAAGAGAGTTTTCAAAAATAAGTAGGTGTTTAGGATAAAGCATGAAGAACACATTCCCCAATCATGATTCAAAGCCAGATTAGTTGTTAAAGGATTCAGCTAACATAAAGGGATTGACTTTGATGTGATATTTTCACCAATGACGAAAATGACATCCATTCGAACAGTGTTAGGATTAGCAACATGTATCAACTTGGAGATTGAGCAGATGGAGTTGGAGACTGCCTATCTTAGTGATTTGGATGAAGAGATATACATGGAGCAGCCAGAGGTTTCATGGTAAAAGGAAAAGAGGATTATGTTTGTAAATTAAAGAAAAGTCTATACGGCTTGAAATAAGCACCAAGACAGTGATACAAGAAGTTTGAGTCAGTTATGAGGGAGCAAAGCTACAAGAAAACTGCTTTGGATAAGTGTGTATTTGTGTAGAAATTCTCTGATGATGGTCTCATTATTCCATCGCTCTATGTTGATGATTTGTTGATTGTTGGCCAAAATGTTTCTACAATCAACAACCTGAAGAAGCAGTTGAAAAAGTCTTTTGCTATGAAAGACTTAAGGCCAACAAGATAGATTCTTGACATGAAAATAACCACAACAGGGACGGCATGAAACTATGGTTGTCACAGGAGAAGTTCATTGAGAAAGTACTCCAAAGGTTTAATATAAACAAAGCTAAAGTGGTTAGTTATCCTCTTGCTAATTACTTGAGGTTGAGTTCCAAGCTATGCCTTACCATTAAAAAAGAGAAGGAGGATATGGATAAGTTTCCATTTGCTTAAGCAGTTGGAAGTTTGATGCATGCCATGGTATGTACACAATCAGATATTTCTTATTTGGTTAGAGTAGTGAGTTGGTTCCTTTCAAATCCTGGAAAGGAACAATGGGCTATAGTGAAATGGATTCTTAGATATCTTCGTGATACCTCCAAAATGTGTTTGTGTTTTAGAGATGAAAAATCTGTGTTTGTTGGTTACATAGATGTAGATATGGCTAGCTATGTTAACATAAGAAAGTCTACATCAGGATACTTGATTTCATTTGCATGGAGAGTTGTGTCATAGCAATCACGATTATAAAAAAGTGTTGCTCTCTCGATAACTGAAGCAGAGTCTCTTGTAGCTATTGAAGCTTGTAAGGAGTTGCTATGGATGAGAAAGTTTTAAATAAACTTGGTTTCCACCAGGAAGAGTATGAGTTGTTTTGTAACAGTTAAAGTGCAACTCATCTTGGGAAGAATTTCTCGTTTCATTCAAGATCAAAACATATTGATGTTAGCTACCATTGGATAAGAGATGTATTGGAGAAGAAGTTATAATGACTTGAAAAGATCTATACCGATGAAAATGGATTAGACATATTGACCAAAGGTTCTTCCAAGAAATAAGTTTGAATATTATTGATCAACAGCAAGATTTGTGAAAAACCCCATGTAGTTAGGAAGGGAGAATTGTTGGTGGGTCCCTCATACATGGGGCCCATATAAAGTATTATATTAAAATAAAATAAAAAATAAAAAAGGAGGAGAGATGGCGTAACCAGGTTGGCTATGTAAAATAACTACAAGAGAATTCACAAGAATTTGCATGAAACTCCAGTCGGGTTTAACCGACTTTATTAAATGTGAGGACAAACTATTTTTGAAATTTAGCAAATTGGCCTTTAAAGATTTTTAGTGGGATTTTTAACTGACTTTGGATAACGTGACTAACAGGAAAAATTTGTCCTATAAATAGGCACTTCCACCAAGAGAATCATATCATTCTTGCTACGTGAGTTGTGTGCGATTTTTTGGTGAGATTAGCCAAAGCAAAGTTTGCTTTGAGGAGATTTATTTTGTGAGAGAAATATATAATTTTTAAGGAGTGACAAAATAGTAAGGTCACTTTAGGATATTTGGGAAACACTTGTGTATCACTATTTTCGGTTTATCTCAATTATTTGTATTGTACCTCTAGAATGTTTTTTCTAGAGAAGTATCTCTCTTGTAAGCCTGTGGACGTAGCCTATACAAAGGTGAACCATGTTAAAATTTTTTGGTGCCATTTATTTTATTTTAGTTGCTTTGGTCTTATATCATTTATTAATTTATCCACCTCGTATTTATTTATTATTTCCACTGCGCCGGTACCTAACACTATTTTCCTCTCATTATTCACACTCTTAAAACTTACTGAAGAAGTTTACTCACAAAACTCTCTCTTTAACTTCTTCTAGAAGAAAAACAAACAAAACTCTCTCTCTCTCTCTCTCTCTCTCTCTCTCTCTCTCTCTCTCTCTCTTAGGATTTGGAAATCCATAGAAGAGGAATCGAAAAAAAAAACGATAAGAACAATTTCCTAGTTTCTTTAATCTTTTAATCACAACACTACTACGAATCTACTTAAGATAATCAAGAGATCAACATGGAAGAGATGTGTACTTAAGAAGCCTCCACAACAGCATTGCCTTAGAGGGTGGTGGTAGTAGCAGTAGTAGTAGCAATAGTCTAAGTTTGGGAAATCCTCATTCTAGTTAAGTAATTTCGATTTATAATTTTTTGTTCATGCTTTATGAATGATGTTTGAATAATGAAATCATATATTAAGATATTAGATCTATAGATTTAGGAATAGATAATGATTAATATTAGTATATGTTGATGTTGGTGTGCTAAAAAATCATGGAAGTCATTGAGATGTAAAAGCTAAATAAAATATTAAACGAATTTATTTTTGGATGAAATTTTTCGGAATAGTATTTCAATATGTCAATATTTAAACTAGAAATTTTTTACATTTACTTCTTTAAAAATTAAATTCCAAAAAATAGCAAAAACAAAGTAGAACGGAGTTCAGCTAGTAGTTATAGCGTGAATATAGGGGACTAAACCGATGACTTTTTATTATTCTTTTAGAGTGAAATTATAATGATTTGGAAACTTAAGAAGTCTATTTACTATGGTGTAAATAACCTGCCAACAACCAGTTGGGAACATCTTCAATTTTTGCAAAAATGGTCAATCAACTGTGTCAGCCTGTGTTTCCAACTAGATTTGAATTTTTTATTTTTAATTCATATTAAACTAATTGAATTGGGTTGAACCATCTTAGAATTATTTTGATATTTCATTATATTCTAATTATTTTGATATTATTTTTTTATTTTTTTCACACAAATGTCTGTCAAGAAACAAATACCGATGAAAAACTAATAATTTTACTCATAAACAAACCAAACAAGTAATATACTAATATGATATAAATATGATATGGATAAATTACAGACACAGATCTAATAGAGATAGATGTGATACAAATAAAAAAATCAGACAATCCAAACAAACCCTTATATTTAATTTTTTTTAGTATTAAAATTGGAGAGAGATTCAATCTTGAAACCAATGTTGTCAGCTCTAATCCAGACTTTGACCCATACATGCTAGAGAATCAAGGGTCGATATGCAAAACCAGGAGAGGTCAAGTTCAACAGAGTTAAACCGAGGGGTCAACCTTGAGCTGACAATATCAAAGTAGACTACAAACCAAACCGAACCAATAATACATCATTTATAAAAGAATTTAAGGAACAATTTTCTTGTCTCTCTTAATTACTCAATCTGTCTATTTACAAATTTCACCCTTCTCTTCATCATATTTGCTTTTCAATTTTTTATCTATCTTAATTTTCAACTGTGAGACTAACAACTCATAGTACGCTTGAAATGATAAATTTTTATTTGGCATTTATCTTTTGTTTATTCTGTATATTTATTGAAAATGTACTAACATTTCTATGATGTTTCATTCTTAAGATTCATGAATTGAGTTGGACATTGTGAAATACTATAAAAATGACTAATTTTGCTTTTGATTGTAATGGTTATATGTTTCAATCTATGAATAATTACAGATAGGGATTCAATGAAAAAAATATTTAAATATCTACATTATGGGACAAAGTTTTTTTTTTTTTAATAAATTGCAATCTTCATGTAATCTGTAATCTGTAATCAACCAAACCATTATTTAATGGTTAAAAAATCAAACTGATATTTGTCTACCCCTAATTATTACTGTGTATTTGGTGTTACTTATATGTGACCAATTAATATGCCATACACTCAAAAGATATACATTATATAAATATCTTATATATATATATATGTAACTTATATTATCAAACTATATAATACTATTTAATGGGGCACTTGTCTGTAAAATTTAAATATAAAGATACAGCAAAATTTAAAAGTTAGAAGAATTATTGCGTCAAACTTATACTCAACCACTAAGATTGAAAAATAAAATTATACATTGGTTGCTTTTAATATCCATAGGGAAGGGGAAAAAACTATTGTATAACTAACTAACACATCACAAATATATTTGTGGTTTTTGACAATACTCAAGGTTATTTAATCGCAATAAAAACTTAAGCATAATTTCTAAATATCATAAGCTTTAGGATTTAATATAAAAGGTGCTATTTTGTTTTATTCGATTCAAAATAAGAAGGACAATGCACCTGGCGTTACGAAATTTATGGTAAGTGGGTGGATGGTTAAATTGAGAATCTTACTGTATGGGCTATTTTAAACCTAGTCTTCGTAGGCCTAAACGGACCTTTTTTTTATTTTTGTCCATAGGCTTAACATTTTGGACCTTATCCAACCTCTAATGGAAATTAAATAAGCTATGCAAAACCAAACTAAACAATCTTAGTCAGCAACAACTCAATCACCTCTTAATTAATGTTAGACCAGACACCATGACCTCTTAAAGCTCTAACTAGTCCTCTAAGGTCAGCCTTTCACTACATAAGTAGTTACTAGACATGGCCAACTATCTTCAACACATTGTCAACAATCTCAAAACTTGACTTAAGAGGAAAATATGTTTTCGTAAAATATTGAATACATTTTCCCATTATGGAGATCTAATTGCTAAATCTAACAATAACCCTCACATTTATAGGGCTTTGAAGCCCGCTAAGGATCATCATCTATACACACACATTTGTCCTCACTTTACTTCTCTCACATCTCAAACATCTTTTGAATTTAATAACCAGAGTAGCATCAACAAACAATCTTTAGTATTCACAATTCTCCTCATTTGCAAATGTAACAACAACAATTTGAGGTTTTAGAAGCTTAATACTTTACTAGCAAAAGTTTAAGACAATTACTTAGAATCATAGAGCTTTTAAATGTAAATTAAAGTTGTTATGGATTTATCACTTAACAAATTTGATTTGAGGATATTTATAATGCTAAATATTTGCCTAAGTAGCTTATCTAAACCTTAAAAGAAAAACGTACAACGTATAATACAATTTCCTTTTTATTTGCAAAATGTGTTAAATTAGAGTTGCCATTAGTTTAAAACTGGTAGTAGACTTTTGTGATAATTTTGCTTAATCTTGAACTTGTGAGGTAAAGCTTGCAAAACAAAACAAACTTAGGGGTATAGTACAGGATTATTCAATACGGCCACTCCAAACTCAAGTCACTGCTCATCCAGGCTAGAAAGTGGATAATAATAAGGTATAAGAATTATCGGTGAGATATCCTTGTCGTTATAAGATGTGTGCTCCTTGCAAATATGGATTTGTGGAGAAAAAGGAGTATTAAGGAGTTAAGAGTGATTGTCAGAGACATGGAAGTCAAGCCATGAAATTATGTCCAACCATTTTCCCTTATGAGGATAGTGGCAATCATAAAGTGTATCCTAAGTGACTGGACTTGTTATCCCTGAATGTCTAGTTTAAAAGGTTAGCATGCCGAGTAAATGAGAAGATTGCCACTCTCTGGGGCATAAGATGAGTTGGAATAGGACTTGAACTCAATAAGTAGGTCCGAGCCCAGATACATCATATTGGGACGAAGGAGCCCATGTTCTATAATTGATCATCAATAAGAGGAATGATTGAGTATTTTTATGCAATTCATTATAACTATCGGATAGAATAATTGACGAATGAGATAAAGTAAACTCATTTTGTGATTATCTTTAATTAGCTTACTTTGGGTTAATGCCATAACCTTTTTCCTATGTGTGTGAGTATATAAAAGAGAGGTTAGATGCAAACAGGATAGTTCTTCTTCTAAATCCATCAAATCAAATATCTTAAAGTTATTCGAAGATATTGACCAAACTTTTTCAACCTTGTCACCCTAACATAAATAATCAGACCCTGATAAATAATAGATATAAACAAATATTTAATAGGGTTAATGTTGAATTTGATACATCAACTTTTCCTAAAAATTCAATTAAGCACCTGAACTTTTAAAAGTTTAATTTCAATACCTAATTGAAATTTTTGAGGTCTTTTTTGGTACCTCGGTTAACGATGTTAACTCTGTTACTGACGTGGATGTACGGACCAATCACATTGTGACACATATCATCCAGTATCTTAAAATATTTTTATTTATATTTCATTTATGATGTGGCAATTAATTTTATTATAGTTAACATTAATTGTTTAATTAATTTTGATCTAAAGTCTAAATAATTAAATTTAGAAGAATCAAACCTATTGGACTTCAAGAGCCCACTCAAACACGGTTTTTCACCATTTCTTATTTTCCTAACCTTTACTTTTGGACTTGATTATATATACAAGGGTTCATTTCAAGACTTTAGCAATGTGGGACAATAGTTCCTCCTATACAACATAAAATACTAGGAGAGATATAACTAATTTGACTATTTGACTTGTTTGCACCAAGAAACTACACCTTTTAGAGCATGTAATGTGAAAATACCAGTAATGCCAATTGATTTTAGCATAATGGAAAGTGAATAAGTGATCGTGATGCTCCCAATCCAATACGTGAGAACGTAGTTCATAATGCAAAAGCTTTGGACCATGGTCGAAAGATTTCTAAGCAAATAATGTTAGGAATAGCACCAAATCCCATGACGAAGACACTAAGATAGACCGTGACACTTCCCGATGAGATTACATCATAGGCAGCAAGACGTATGTTGATGATGGAGTGGCTCTATTTCACGCATAAAAAATAGAGCAAGCATTTTAAAATGGAGCGGCTCAATGACTGACAAGGGTCGAGCTTGACAAATCAGAGCAGACCCGAGCACTCATGAGCATTCGAGATTGAGTAGTAGGTACTCAAGCTACCACATGAGATAAGACCGAGCTTGACAGATTAGAGCAGACTTGAACAATAGCTACTGACCTGATTTGTTGGGCAAGGTCGAGCCATCACACGCAGCAACCTAGGCTCGAAACTAGTGGCACAAAACCGATTAAGTAACAACTCGATAAATTGTTATTGAATGATGATCCAAAATAGCGTTAATCAAAGCAATCAACAACCGAGTAGAGTCTCAAGCATCAACCTTTCAAGCATTTGAGCTAGTCCAAACTCCACATTTTTCGATCAACCATGTTCTTTAGAAATTGAGCTAATCGTATTAGACTAAGACAGCACTTCACGACCTAAAATTCTACCACGCATCCAAGCTCCAGCGAACAACTACCATGACCCGCTATCTACTGATCAGACTAGAGTTACCATCAAACTCAACCGAGTACTCATGCGTCGAAGTATTATGGAACAACAGACCTAATCTGATACGCACCAATGACCTAGAATATCACTCCACTTGCTAACCTGATCTACCTCCAACTAAGCATCCATAGTAGCACTCAAGCGCTCAACAGAGCACCGCTTGAGTGCATATTGAGGAAGTACTAGCATCATATTCCAACCAAGTGACCACCAACCTGCAATTGGCTAAATACAAGAGCTCCTTCCACGCATACTGATAAGCTGCTCCCTAAAAAGCAAAACTTGACGAGCAAACCAAGCCAAGTACTCCATCAGCAGTTGAACTTGCAGACCTGCTGCCATCTAGACTCTAGCTCCACACCCGACCCAAGCTGGCTCATAGAAACGAGCCACTTCAAGACATGCTCCAAAGTGCACACTTGACCTGCAACAGCCGAAGACCAAGCTTTCGATATTGACCTGACTTGTTCAGACAATTACCGAACTCCACATAGCAACAGAACACAACAAACCAGTAACTACTAATCTGGTTTAATACCCACCGATCTAACCTGCAATCTCAAGGATCAGCCATGAGACTCATCCGAGCGAGCTCTATTGGGAGAGGTTTGATGTTGAAAGTTTTTTCATTATCCTTTTTATTAGTTGAAGTTGTAACACAACACTTACATCATTGCACTGGTCTATGTATGAGACAGAGAGAGAGGAAGAGAGAGAGGGTGAGAATTTGGGTTGAGGTTTTTGGTTGGGAGACTGAGAGAGGGAGATGGTGCAGTGAGCTAAATGTCCCACATTGAAAATTTTGCAAGAATCCTTCTTATTTATAATGTGTAATTGGACACTACAGATACGAAAAGGAAGTCATGAGAGAAGTGTGGGTTTGCTATATGGGTGAGCTTGTTTACTATTGTTGGATTTGAGCTTATTATGGGCTTTTTGAAGTTTCTAAAATTCAAATAAGTAAAAAATAAAATAAAATAATATCCATTGTGATAAATTATAATCAAAATATAAATAAGAAATAAGACTTTGCCATGTCATAAATGAAATATATATAAAAAAAAATGTTAAAATGCCACATTGAATGACATGTGTCACGACGTGATTGGTCTATACATCCACATCAGCAAAGGAGTTAACATCGTTGACCGAGATACAAATGTTCAATTAGGTACTAAAATTGAACTTCTGAAAGTTTAGGTGTTTAATTGAATTTTCAGACAAAGTTGAGGTACCAATCTTAATATTGACCCTATTTAAATACAATATTATATTAGATATTCTAGCCCTCTAAAATATCTAAATTTAGAAAGTTATCAATTTTATGGTTTGTGAAATTTTTTATTAATACCCATTAAGTAAATTATGCAATACGGAGGAACTAAAACAATAATGCTTTGTGTTTAGGGTAGTAGGACATAAACATCAGGCAAGTCATTCTTTCAGTATTCAATCGCTATTTCAATGATATTTGGCAGGTTCTGACCTTCCGAAATAACGAATAGAAATTTTCCTTTTAATTGGTTAAAAATTTTAACATTTTATTTTCATCCAAATTCTAATTTCTAACATCTATTATGTTGAGGCCAAAAAAAAAAAAAAGCATCTATTATGTTAAATGGAATAGTAGAGACTAAGGATTTGTTTTTTATCTGTACCTATATCAAAATGATATGTAAAATATGTTCAATTTGTATTTATATTTTATCTATATTTAATCTATTTGATTTTTTTATGATAACTGTCAACTTTTTTATCTATTTCTATTTTTTTCTATATAGTTTGTTAGAAAAAAGTTTTAAAAAAAAAATATGTGTATCTACTAGAAAAAGCTAGTCAAATAGACCCTAAAGCGCACATGCTTGGCATTAACAACATGTTCATTAAATAATTTTGATAATAAAAGGTAGTTATAATTGGATATAAGTTATTTTAGATGATTATGTAAGGAATAATGTAATTCTTTCTTGAATGACAAATAGCATACGGAGAGAGTACATTTTATAAATGATTTGTTTATTTATTTATTCGCTATTTTAACTTCCAAGCATTATGAGCGGGCATCGCTGGTTTCACTATAAAAGCATAGTGTATATAAATATATATATATATATATATTTCAAATTTTTCTTCTTTATACAAGTTTATTTATGTTTTTTTTTTTTTATTTAAACCTCAAAATGATGAGGAAAATGGCTAAGCATTATAAGTAAAAACTAAGGTATATAATAAGTTTTCGTTTATTAGGTAAGATATATTGCACATTGATTCGACCAAACATCATACCAGACATAACATTTGAAAGTCAAATTAGATATTACTAGCTGATATTATATCCACATATGTGTTTAAATTTAATACTATTAAAAATTTAATTAGAAAATTCATCAATATTTTATCATTAAAAATTAATAAAGGAATCATTTTGCTAGAAAAGCTGGAGTAGTTATCATTTTACGAATGTGGTTGTTATTTTGAAAAAAAATAATAATTACGGTTTTGAAAGCATTGAGAGAGAGAGAATGAGTGGAGAGAAAAAGCAGGAAAAAAGCACTGGGTGGTGGAAATTATCTAAAGAATTTCTAAAAACTACAAACGTCTGTTAAATTTACAAAAACACATGAAAAGTTGTAAATATTAACTTTTTAACACTTTAGCAAATAAAAAAAAATTATTTCAAATGGCATTTATGAGAATAGCAAAAAAAAAAAAAAACAACCAAAAAATCCCTCCTTCCTTAAATAATATAGATATTTTCATGAATAAGTATTCTAGCATCTTTTGTAACCCATCATCAATCAGTAATCTTTTATCCTACTGTCCTTTTCTTTAAAGGTAGTCCTAGGTATGTCCTTAATTTGTTTCCTTCCTCCACACACAGACACACCACATGTTGTCTGCTGCCCTCTTTTAAAACCATTATAATCCTTTACTTCTTGTTTGTTTTTCGAGAGTACTTGACTTCCGGAAAGAATTAGAAGTTTGGTAATCGATAGCTTCTTTCCCAAATCCTTATATGTATCTGTTCTCGAAATCTAATTAAATATAAGTATATAAAGTGTGAAAAAAGATTTTTAAAAATTGAAAATATATAAAAATGCAAATTCACAGATAGGCAGGGATCATTATACTTATGTTTTAATCATAGTTTTTTCAGAAGGATTTGTTAATTTACATTCCACTTGTTGTACTTGTATATACACATTAATAACTTAAAATTTAAAGAAAAAACGCAATTAAAATCAGTGTCATCCTAACTGTTGAGAGTTAATTAGATTAATCCCGGCTCAATCTGATTTTGCCTATTGACTTAACTCTAGCTTGTTTAGAACAAACCCAAGCCGGTCTAACAGCATTAATTAAAATTACTGGCGGCAAATAGCAGATATGTAGTAGAATTCTACATATTTTACCTGAAGCTTGTTATCTTATTCACCATATGCAGTCCATCCCTACCATAAACGGTAAAACAAGACTTACAGTAAGTAAACATGTACAGAAACTAAGCATCTAATGCCAAAAATTTTCCTACAGCTCATTAACATTGTAGACACACAAGTTTTCACTGTAACCTGGATACTGTGTACTGCAACAAGGCTGTTCCGTGCATATTGAGGTCTTGTTTGTGCTAAATTTTGCAACAAAAACCACCATGAAGGGCAAGACCCCTGTCATGACAAATGAAGCCCATGTTATGGATGCAGATCGTTTTTCCAATGGAACAACCTTATAAGGTCCCTCTAGTAATGTCCATAATCTTTAACCGCCAGCCAAAACGATTCTAGTCTATGGAAGCTTAGCGAAGACTAATCATCCTCATCGTCATCAATGAATTCCTCGTCTTCCTCTTCCTCATCCTCATTGTCTTCCAGTTCAGCTTCCTCATCTGTGACAATGAAACCTCCTAACGTTTCATCATCTTCTTCCTCCTCCTCCGCTTCCTCACCTTCATCTTTCACACACGACATTCTCCTCTGAACAGATTTTCCAGCATCTTTACTCTGCTGGGACACTTTCTTGGAGTCTTTTGATCTCGTATGATACTTCGTTTTCTGAACCTTTCTCACATTAGTCAAATCCTTTTTTCCCCTTCATTTCACCCGTCCACTCTTCGTCTTCATCACACCTCCATGTTTCCTCTTCTTCTTTAACACTATGGCCATGCCACCCTTTCTGCTTGCTGTCTTCATCTCATCCTCATCACTATCCTTACTTGGTGCCTCAAGAAACCAATCCCAATCCTTCATTTTTTTCAGCATTTTTAGGATACTGATCAAACTCATGCCCTATTACGAGAAAACCAAATTCTGCATCCACAAAACACTGAATCAATAACTAATTAAATAAAAAAAAAACTAGGCATAAGGAGACAAGTTCATATTTATTGGATAATATTCCTAAAATATTTCAGGGAGCCAAGCTTAAATTGAATTTCAGTCAAAGATACATAACACATAATCAAAAACAACCGCCTAGACCATAAAACCATATTGTTGTGTTTTGGATTTACAGAAAACAATGAAGATGGAAGAAAGCTGTGGATATGGGTGAATAATGCAAATTTGGGTATTGTAAAAAGCTGTGGAGATGGGATTAAAATGGTAGATATCGATGGAAAAGTTTCCACGCAAAACCCCACTTATTCTCTCCAAATGTAGAGAGAAACCAGTAAAAATGAGTGGAAGTGTAATAAACTTATGAAAAAACCCAAAACTAATCTAAATCACTTTCCAACTTCTTGGCCTTTGGTCAAACCATCATTTCGTTTCACCCTAATTCCTTCCATTTCTACTTCTATATCCAAGCATGAACAAAATTTGATAAAGATCTCCTTGTCTTTTCTTTTCATATGGACACAAGCAAAACTTTCAGATTCACAACAGCAGAAAAATCCCTGCCAGGATCAATAATTGAGACATCAAAACAACATTACCGTTTTACAAATAAATGTAAAATATCTTGAGAATTAGCAACTAGTTCACCAATGCCATCTTGCATCCATTGAAAACCGAAACTTGATATGAACAAGCAATAACTTTAGAATACCCATCAACACAAACATCATTCCGTTTGTGCCCAACAGCTTTCGAAGTTACAAAATCCGCTGCTTCAATCAAATCCCCACCAAAAAATCAGAACTTCTCATAAGCATATAAGAAAATTCACAACGGCAACAACACCTTTTAACATATCAAATAATTTATGGATGGCTGATTATTCCACTAATTCAATCGCAAACAATAAAATTTGAACCAAGATTACAAACAACTTTAACATATTAAATGATTCCTGAATTTCACCAAATAATTAAACTTCATACCAGAACGATAAATTTTGAATACCCAAAATCACAAACACCTTCAACATATCAAATAATTTCTCCATTCACCAAAAAGATCGAAACTACAAAAGAATTAAAAACAAATTTAAACACCCAAAATCACAACCACTTTAAAGGTGTCAAATATTTCTAAACTACTCATTCCATCACTTAATTCAACCATATTCCCATTAAAAGAAAAATCAAAATTTCCATGACCTTTAACAGGATCAATGCTGGAAACATCAACACCAACATCAAGACCATCACTTCCTCTAACTTCAGCATCACTTTCATCGCTACTTTCCTCAACTTCCTTAACATTAAACCAAAGAGGGTTCTTCCCTGAAACACAGAACCAATCACCAGCTGCCATCTCACCAGTTTCCGACTTCCTGAAAACCTTTATATCGCCTGTTCTTCCGTCCTTCACCCAAATGGGGTTTTTGCCCAGAACTTGGAATGTAACCATAGGTGGCTGGTGTGTTTGGTTATCGATTTGAAAAAGTAAGTGCTCGCGGGATATTGTCTTGTCGGTTGTGTTGAATCCACTCCCTCTTCCAAACACGGCCTTGGATGATCTTTTGAGGGCTATCTTTGTTGAACCGTCTTCAGCTTCGATTTCCATCGGAAGTGTTTGCGGGAGAAGGAGAGAGGGGGAGAGAGAGAGACAGTGCGTGTGTGTTTGGAGGGAGTTTCGAAACTCGTGACGTGAACGGTGTATCGTGGAAGGATGAGTAAAATAAAAGAAAATAGGAAAAGGAATAAAATATTATTATTTAAAGATAATTACGAAAATGCCATTAAGATCAAAATAATCTTAATTTTAGATAATTTGGCCTCGTCTCTTCAAGAGAGGAGGTCAATGATGATCTTCTCTCTTGAAGAGACGAGGTTCTCTACTAGTGAGCATCTTGTGTCTTTAAGAGAGCAGATAGCATTGTATTATACCTCGTCTCTTTAACAAACGAGATCTTCGTCAATATATTTTACGCCCATCTTCTTCTTTTTTAGTCTGGTTACGAAAAAAAGGCCTAAAACTAAAATTGCAAACCCTAATCCTTATTCAACAAAATCGAAGCTGCTATTCATGCAACTAACTCACTATATTGGATTATTTGGATCACCCAGCGTTGTGGAAGTGTTAATTTGGTGGAGAAGATAACGATTCGTCGTGCGAGAAGCCCACATTACTTCACGCCGAAGTCAAGTTGGTATTGCCTTTTGATTTTGATTTTTTTTTTCATTTTGATGTTGTATTGTTTTATATTGGGTCTCATGGGTATTTTTTTATTGAAATTGTTAAGCACATTATGTGGTTTTTATATTTGATTAGTTATTGCATTATTGTATAACTATATGAAATCATTAGTACTACGTTTTTCTCTTAAGTAATTTTTTTTAGTAGCACCAAAAAAAATAAAATAAAATAAAATAGTGAACCAATCTTGTTTTTATACATGAGCTGAACTAATATTGAGTAAATTCTGGACCAAAATTGATTAGTTTGAACCGAGCATGATTTAGACTTAATAAACTGTGGGTTTAAATAATTTAATCTCAATATAGCTAAATTAAATTATTTTTTAAATTAAAATAGGATAAATAAGTGCATATGGGCTAAATTAATAAAATAGGTCAATTTAATATGTAGTGTAAAATATACTCTTATAAGACCAAGGTTGATATAATAGTAGTAGGTGTTTTATTAAATATTATGGGAGTGCAATTGATAAGTGATTATGCAACTTTCATGCATTCGAACTATATTTTATGAGATTGCAAGGTCAGTCAGGAAATAGATAAGGCAAAGTTTATACTGTATGCTCATGGGAATATTGTACAAGGCGATGATGGTTTTGGTTATGATAAGCGACCAGTTGTCGTGGTTAGTGTTAGTAGGAACTCAACATATGAGCAAATACTAGACATCATTTGCAATAGACTTAAGGTAAATAAGTGTATATATCGGGTAGAGCTATATCATAAGGTAGCTATTGGAGATAGGATGCTGCGTTATGATATTATTTCAGTGACCGATGATGATGATGATGCACAAGAGATGTTGGTATACATTGAAGGATTAGTAGCTGTTTATGTTCAGATATTTGAAAATGAGTTGTCACAAGCACCTATAGCAAAAATGGGCATTCATGGAAATATTGGGAGCCAAGGCTTGGCAGACTCTAACTCTACTCCAATTCAGACAATAGGCAGCGAATAGCTACATATGGGTAATTTTCAAATGTGTGTACCAGAATTGACAGGCGGTCATGATACGGATGCAATTCTAGACTCCACGGCAAGTGAGTCAAGTGATGACTACGATGATGGTAGAAATGATAATGTCGAAGCTTTCTCCCAATAAGATACTTTTCTAGAAGTACAACCAAAGAGAAATGACTAGAGGTGCTTTGTTGCTCTACCGACGTTGATGCTGAGGAAGCTCGGTGCCAGTACCCTTTTTCATTGTTGAAGTTAGTAGTGGTTATTATGCTGCATACAATGATGAGCAGGAAATGAGTACCGAGAATTAGAGCTTCAATGATGAATGCAAGGTTGGGATTGCGGTTTGAGACTAAAGATCATCTAATACAGGCAATTAAAATGTAGCACCTATCAAAACATTACAATTTCAAGGTGGTTGACTCAAACTGAATATCGTGGGCAATTAAATGTACTGATACTCATAACAGAGGTTAGAAGTGGAGACTCAGAGGTAGTTACAAGAAGCATGGTGGGTGATTTCACATCACTAAATATGAAGGACCATACACCTGCTTAGATGAAATAACTGGACAGGATCACTCTCAGCTGGACTCCACCAACCTGCATGTCCAGGTACATCATATTAGAGATCTGTAATTCTCCATATGTGAGGGCGAAGGACCTCCAATTGACCATTTTAAAGGAGTTTGGGTACAATGTTCATATTAAGAGAGTTTGTAAGGCAAAGAGGAAAGCTATTCAGTAGGTCTATGAAAGTTGGGAAGATTCATATGTGGAGCTCCTGCATGTACTTGATGCAATAACAAAGGTTAATCCAAGAACCAAAGTTGAGTGGAGAACTATTGATTCAGATACCACCGGCCACGTATTCCTAAACAAACTGTTTTGAGCATTTGGTCCTTGCATTGAAGCATTCTAGTACTGCAGATATGTTTTCCATACATGATTCATTTTACTTACAACATGAATATCCATGAACTAAGTTATATCCATTAATTCTTTGCAAAGTTGTGATCATAGTTGATGGTACATTCTTGTACGGCAAGTAAAAGCACAAACTACTTATTGCAGTAGCAATTGCTAGGGCAAATCACATAGTTCCACTGGCGTATGCTCTAGTCGATGAAGAGAGTGCGGAAACATGGACTTGGTTCCTTGCAAAAGTGTTGGAACACGTTATCAAGGACCAATCCAACATCTGCTTGATATAGGAACGGCATGCCGGCATTAAGAGTGCGGTTAAAGATGAGAATGCTGTGTGGCCTAGAGAATGGCCTTGGCAGTGGTGTATCCAGCATATTGCTAGTAACTTTAATTCAAAGGCCAAAAGTAAGGAATGTAAGGAAATAATTAAGAGAGTCGCATACTAAACCCAGAGAAGAAAGTTCCATGGTTACTTCAATGCAACACTACAAAGTAGTCCTTGCACATCGCCTTATTTTCACGAGTTGTCTCCATGTATGTGGACTTTATCTTAGGATGGAGGCGAAAGGTTTAGGATAGGTACATCAAACATGGTTTGAAAGTTACAATTCAGTTATAAAATGACTCGATGCTTACCTATGGTAGCGTTGGTGAAAAAAAACATTCTACAATTGCAACTAAAATATTTAATAAGCAAAGACAAGAGGCAACCGAAGCAATAAGTATGGATAAGTTTCTCACAGTATATGTTGCAAACAAGTTCGAAAGATGGAAAAACATTTCAAGTGCCCATTGAGCAACCTGTTTCGACTACCAGGAATGGATATTTGAAGTTGTAACTACTCTGCGCCCAACGATGTATGATCAAAGGGGGGACCATATACAAAAGTTGAGTTAAGAGTAGGCAGATGCACTTGTAACAAGTGACAGACATACAGAATTTAATGCTTCCATGTAATGGCAGTAATGGACCACTACACATAAATTGTGTTGCCAAAATGGGACATTGGTATGTGGGAGAACCAGCTTAGGGTATATGGCCATTCCTTCATACTGCAGCCAATAAGGAATTGGATCCTTTTGACATTGCCAAATGTCACCCCATCCCAAGTTTTATTAGGAGAAGGGGTAAGCCTATGGAAAAGTGCTACCAGAACGAGATGGATATTCAAGACGGTCCACGATGTTACTCATGTGATTCGTGTAGGCAGTGAGGGCATAACATTTGTAGTTGTCCAAATAGAGGGTCGGCTAGTAGAACAATTCTGGTCGATCGAGTTGTAGTGGTAAATTTTTGTATGCTTTGTTTGACTGTACTTATTTAGCATACGTTATGATTTTTTCAAGGTCATCACTTTCTCCACTAACAGTGTTCATTACTTTCTCTATTACAGATAGATTTAGGACCTAGCGATGACTCTTTACTTTCAGAGTAGCCTGTTCATAGATCAAGGCTAGCCTGGGAGGGTCAAGTAAGCTTTTGTCCTTAACCAATTATTTTCCACATAACGAGATTGTTACTTATAGTTTGATGACTTTCCTGCAGGGCACGTTGTTTTACATTCCACCGTAGGAAGGGAGGCTGAGGCGAGAGGATGGCATACCTGCACATCTGGATGATCAACTGATACCAATCCTGTCACAATCGGGTTTCATTAGGTAGCACAGATTCCTTTCATCTAGCTAGATTGTCACCTCATAATAGCTTTAGTAGAGAGGTGGTGCCCGAAGACCTACACCTTCCATATGATTACAGAAGAGTGATCTATGACATTGAGGATGTAGTAGTCCTCACTAGCTTTCCTACCAATGGATAGGCAGTTACGGCACCGCTTGGATGGATTGAGCGGGATATTAGGACTCCGACCAGTGCCTAGGACTCGTTTGGATGGTGGTCGTATGAAGAGTCCGGTTAGATGCCACTTCAAAGTGTATCCTAATTTTGCTGATGAGGCGACTATTAGACGCCATGTCAGGGCATAATTTGAGCTACTAGGGGTTCATTGTTGTGGACAAAACGTCCAACTACGTTCTGATGTACTTATAACTGCTTTAGGACTTCGAAAGGGCATTAGTACGCATGGGGAGAGCCTGTTTGCATGGTTATATAGCAGCTAAGTTTAGCTTACAGCCTGTTTGGCATGGTTATATAGGCAGCTATGTTTAGCTTCCCACATTGACACCAGGGACATTACAGGATCTTTAGTTATCCTGCAAATATGGGCCTAGGAGCACTTCCCTCACATTACGCCGGTGCATCGAGAGATTACCACAGTTACAATGGGACGCCCACTTACTAGCCATTGGGATGCGACTTTTGATGTTACTCGTTCAGCCGTCCACTTACTGATTGGGTATCGAGGACGTTTGGATCGATAGACCCAAGGCCAAGTACGATTTTCAATGTCTTCCTTGCTTTAACTTCCATCGTTTAGATTCTTCCGTTAATTTATATAGTACTTTCTTTGTTGAATAGGTCGTTTAGGAGACTTACATTAATATCATGGACTCCCTGCCTCCATACTGTCAGGTGAGCAATGACATTTAGCGTGCACGGGTCCTATTCGTGTGCTTCCATATTGTTGAGTACTACTATCCAAACAAGTGTTTAGACAGTTTGGTGGCTTCCAATAGATCCCAGCTCCGCTTGCCGACATGAGATTCATCCATGAGATTGACACACGAAGGCGATCGGAGTGAAATTGGGCGTCGGAGCACGCCAGGTGGGTAGCTAAGTAGGATGGCAGGCGTGATCGCATTGCACAGTTGTCAGATATTGTAAACCTCAGTTTTCTTAGTAATCAAGTGAACATCGGAAACCGAAACAAAACCTTAGACCGAATTAGTATAAACCTGGTGAGAGAAACCTAGGAACCCTAGATTCGACTTTTCTTTGGTTTCATATTAAAAGAACTTTTATAAAATAATTTAATGTGGAATATTGTTTTAAAGTATATTTCAAACCATAAAAAGTTCTGATTTCGAAAAATTTTCTATTTCGGGCCTTCCCAAGCTTCATTACGGAAAAGCGAGCTCCAGAACTAGGAATTCAGAAAAATATGGAATACTCTTTAGAACCGAAATTTTATAAGGATTTCAAAAATATATGTTTTATAATTTTTCGGGTTATAAAAATTACAGTTATAGCCTTTTCCCATATTTTCTTTACTACAGGCAAAGTAAATGTCTTGTCTACTATTTATTACTATTCACAAGTACAACCTACTACACACATAACCTATACCCTAGTCTTACATCCTTACAAACACTCATTATATTTTCTTTTCCAAGAAATTTTTATCTCTTAACAAATTATCATTTAATATATTATATTAATATATCAAAATATAACAATTTCAACTCTCCTTCTCTCTCACTCCAAGGATGGCCAGCGCATCTCCCCCACCCACAAATTGATTTATTTTATCTCATTTTTATAAATAAAACAAACCCTAATTCATTTACTATAAATAATTTTTACTTTTCTCTCTCCTTGATTGACAACTTTTGTTTCAAAAAACTCACAAAACCCTCTCTATTTCCTCCCTATTGCCGTGAGCTTCCCACACACCACACACACACACAACAAGCTTCATTTCTTCTTCTTCATTTCTCCACTTAGGTCAACCGTAGGTGATGAATCCTAAGTCTTTCTACCCTTTAATCTTGTAATGGCAAGATTACTCATGAGTATTTTCACCTTAAGTCCCCATGAACATTTGTAGGGACAAGAAAATACTAATACATGAATATCAAGCCCTCACAAGAGTAGATCTTGTGTTTGAATGAGTTTTTTTGAGATATTTTCATGTTCATGCATATAAAAGTAGAGATCTTGCATAAAATATATGCCATGCTTTTAAACTCCTTTTCATGCATTATAAGTAGTAGATCTAGCATTTAGATACTCACATTATACTTGACATTCATGTTCTCATAAATATTTTTGTGTTTTCATGCATTAATACTTATAAAGGCTTTATCTTGTGTATATAAATGTTGGAGTTAGTAGATTTAAGTAGATAAGACAAAGAACTTAAAAAGGAAAAGCTTTTGTTGGAAATATTCAAAGAAAAATTCGTATGACTTCAAAGCTATATTTTAAAAACCCTTGTATCAACTCTAAAACTCATGTGTTTATGTGTAAAATGAAGGGTATAGGTGATAGATATCATTAAGTAAGGATTTTTATAAGTTGAAATGAGTTTTGATGAGATTAATGTGTAAAACAAAGAGTAGAACCAAGATAGAAAATTTTGAGTTATTAGTCAACTTGAAATTCGTAATTTTGGATGATGACCATGAAACACCTATTATCCAAGCTCAAAATAAAATTTGTGTATTAAATGAAGTCCTTAAGGAATAGGTATAATAAAGTCTTAAATTTTAATGCATTAAGCAAGTTTTTCCCAAGGGAATCATTCAAAAATTAGATTTCTAAAAATTCGGATTTTTGAGTAAATCCTATTTGAAAACATTTGCAAAGTGTAAAATGCAAATTTTAATGTAAAAATGAAGGTCTTAGGTAGTATATGTTATGAAGACTCAACTTTAACCAAGATAACTAGAAATTCCTAAGAATTAATCCAAACACAAGTGAGTTGTCAAAGTTAGAAAACTAGATTTCTCAATAGTAGTTATTGTTGAAATCTTACAAAATAAAGAGTTCAAAAATTTTCTTTTAGTAAAAATCATCAAGATCATGCATACAATAAACTCATTACATGTTATTCATTTAGGAAATCATTAATATTGCATATATAATTGATTTGTCAAGTAGAAACATTTCAAACATTTACAAAACAATTTTTCGGAATTGAAAACCGTTACTGAATCAGAATGATCCTTCTGTTTCGTGACCTAAATATTCATAACTTGAAAGTAATGTTAGAATTAGATAGATCTTTCGAAGTAGATAGAAATCAGTATATAATTTGCGAGATTCCAGTTATAATGACCAACTTATGGCGTTTTAAGTCGGAACTTTCGCAAAAAGTGAGATTTATGAACTTGCTAAGTTTGATTTGTTAAGTGATGAAATACTTATTAGAGTATTTCTCCTTTTTAGAGGTCCCGAAAACCGAAATCTTTACCACCGATACTACTACTAAAAGACCGGTGAACCATAGCCGAGTGAGTACCACTTCCGATTTCAATTATTGTTTGTGATTGTAATGGTAGTTGCATTAGATACTTGGCAAAGATAAAAAAATATGCATGATGGGGATGGATGGGAATTATATATGATTTTTGTTGATATGAGAAATCGAATATAAGAATATCGAAGCCGGGTGATTAACCAATGCTTGTATAGATAGATTATGATTGATTATCTGTAATTGTTGATTGATTACCTAAAGAATTGGCATAACTGAATATTCGAAATTGAAAATAAATATGAACTCATTCATATCATAATGGGGATGAGCATTAGCATTTGTTGGTTTTTCGTGATCCTAAACGGTGTAAAAGTTGGTTAATCGTGATCCATAAAACGAATTAATGAGTTGGTTAATGTGATCCACAAAACGAATTTATAAGTTGGTTGACCGTGAGCCTAAACGTCGTACCACAGGATTCGTTAATCTGCTAACCCGGGATGGAGGGTGCAAGTCTATCCACATATGATTTTCGGCTGGTCATATGTTTGTTGAACTCACATGTTTGATGCATATCACTTGTCTGATTAATCACTTCTTTGATTGATGTGTTATAATTGTGATCATTGAAGTTTTTACTCACTAAGCTAGTGTAGCTCACGCCCCTATAGTTTCTATTTATCATAGCACGAGTTCATATGGCTTAGGCCGAGACTAGCTACAACTCAGGTATAAAAGCTAGGCGTTTCCTCTAGAAGTTGTATTTAGATTTGATTAGACTTCCATAGGAAACCAGAGGACTCCGGATGACTGTAATGGATCTTTAAATATTCTTTTTGTGGGGGAATGCCCCTTAAACTTTATATATAATTACTTATGTGTTTTGATTTATTATCTATTACTATCGAATACTAAATTAAACTCTTTAACTTCATTAAGTCGAATGTTCTATTGTCGTAAAGGACGCCTTATATCTATACAAGACTCCCAAAGGACTTGGATAGTAATTCGAGAGTCTTATATGGCATGTAGCGAACTTTTATGTTTAGGATACTCCTATGGGGCGTGACAAATATGCCCACCGGTACGTTTGATGATTACTTCGATTGCTATCATGTGATCACCAAGCGCTGGATCAGTTGTACAAGGGCTATCATACGCTTCATGGTAAGCTTAGATGTATACGAAATGTGCTGTGTGTTTTTTTCATTCGCTTGTATACATGTTTGTTCTTGCTTGCAGGCAGATTTTATTCATAGAGTCCCCCACATGCCTTTAGAGAAGAATCCTGCTACTGCACGAGATGTCATTCGTGTATGGATGAGTTCATGGGACTCAATTTGAATTATCTACCGCCACTGCCACCACTAGTACAGGATGACTCACAGCCTCACCAACACAGAGAAGACGTCTACATAAAGGAGGGTGGGCGGGGACGGCGTTAGGACGAGGTAGGGCCTGACAGTTAAAGATCCGAGACAAGCCTGAGCTGTTTGATGTGCCAGGATTTGATTAGCCTGGTCCTTCCCAGTTCCTTCATGATGAGATTGGTCCATCATCTACATCCTACACTTATCTGGGAGACACTCCTATGTCAGACCTTCATACAGGAGTTTCATACCCCCTAGCTCCACAATAGAGGCGTCCATCACCATCGCATGATATGGGGGAGGGACTTACGCAGATACAGCTAAACCCTATCCATTTGGTTAGTACAGCCTTGGTGGTGGAGATGATGAGGGCATGTTTACACAGATTGATCATTCTACATAGCAACCCCATCTGCGTACACCATTCCCTCGGACATTTCTGAGATGGGGACGAGGGGGGCGGGCTAGACAGCAATAGCAGCAGTAGTAGATATTAGTAAATTTTTCCTTTTCTAGATTATTGTCTATATATTCTTACCTTCTATGATGCTTGTTGTATATAGATTATTAGCTTTTATGATTCTTGTACATCCTTTTTCTCTATATATTTGATGTATTCAAAAAAACAATCAGTTGTTCATTTATTATTATGTTTGTGTTTACCTGGATTGGGTTTGAAGCTGTGTTTGGATAGATTGGGTTTGGAGTTGTGTTTGGATGGATTGGGTTATATAGTTTAGAAGTTGTTTAGCCATGGTTGATGATAGTTAACGAATGATTTAAATAGTTATTTACATATGATTTTGACAGGTTTCATTAACAATGTAAAAAGGAGTAATTTTTTAAGAAAAAAACGAGGGGGGGTTACTTGGTCAAGAGACGAGGTTAGTATAGGCTCACTAGTAGAGAACCTCGCCTCTTCAAGAGACAAGATCAATGACTAATGACCTCATCTCTTGAAGAGACGATGCTAGCTTGGCTAAAATTGGATTATTTTGATCCCAATGATATTTTCGTAATTATTTTAAAAATAATAAAATTTTATTCCTTTTCCCTGAAAACGATGCAAGTAATTCTTAAATTGAAAACATAGCAAGGATACATGTTTAATTTTTAAAATGTTTTGTAAACTTTGATTTTAATATGTTTTTTATTAAATTAAAAAAATTAAATATTTTTATATTGTTAATTAAAAATAAAAAGAGATAAGGAAAATAGTAGTGTAATATCAAAAAATAAAATAAAAAACATATATCCCTTCTTCTCTTTTGTTTTTTTTTTTATTTTATTATTCTTGATAATTTTAGTAAAGGAAAAATTACATCAGAAGGTTACGACGTTTGAGGTAAGTTTATTTTGGATTATAACATTCGGAAAGTTGATTCAATTTATATCTCCGTGGACATATGTCATCAGGAGAAGTTGACACGTGCTAATAGGAGAAGTTGACATGTCTTCATGGAGACCTGAATTAAATCATTTTCCCAAACATTTTGACCGAAAATGAACTTAACCTCACATTGTAATCTCTTTTTAACCATTTGAAATGTTGTGATCCAAAATGAATTTATCCTCAAACATTGTAACCTTATGATATAATTTACCTTTAAGTAAATTTATATAACTTTTATAAAAATATAAGTCCAAATAGTTTAGATGAATGCGCACAACATTTATGTTTAGATTGCATAACGAAAGATGATAAAAAATATTACCTCACAACTCACACATAAGAGAAAGATAATTATTTAAGAATGAATATTAGCAGAAAGTGTAATATAGGTACGTAATCTTGTAGTGTATATATAAATATATTTTCTCTCTCTTAATTAGTAAATTCTAAATTTATATTCCCTTAACCCCACACATTTCTAATATTAAAAAAAAATTCTATATTTAATATGATTATTTTTTAAATTATTTTAGAAGTAAATATTTTTTCTCTAATCATATAGAATATATGAATCAATGGAAAACATGCCCTAATGACAAGTGTATAAAACAATAAACTGATAATTATATGGCAATTTCTCCCACACTTTTTCATAATAGTATAACTGTTATATTTGCAGCTTCAATGTTATAGATATATGACACAAATTCACCCTTATTTCCATGCATCAAATAAAGATTGGAGAAAAAGCGGAGTTAGAGAGTTATTTTAACATGTATTTTGGGTAGTAGGAGAACACTAATTGGACATAAATTTAGGCCTAAATTATAAAGGAGTTAGTAATAAAATGAGGGGCGTTATTTCTTGATACAGGTAGGATACAAAAAGTGTTAGGGATCTGGAGTATGCCTTCAATAGGGAGAAATTCAATAGGCTTTGTGAAGGATAACACAATTGGGCTTTTAACACCATCTATAACCCAAAACCTTAAGGCAATGGGTTAATGGGTCTTCTTTCTTATAAACTTTTCACACAAGTCCCATATTTCCCATGTGGGATTCTCACACTTGGACCCTAACAATCTCCCCCTTAAGTGTGAGTCTCCACAATGAGGTATGCTATACTCTTTCTTAACAAGAGCTTGTCAAATTGACTCCACTAAACCCGGTTTTGTGAGTAATCCCACCTGCTCATCATGGGTTTCACAGACTAATCATACAACAAAGCTCTTCTTTCCATATGGTGGGCTAACCATGGGAGATTCCTAGTTGAACGATTGGCTCTAATACTAATTGTTAGGAATCTGGAGTATGCCTTCAATGAGGAGAAATTCAATGGGCTTTGTTAAAGATAATACAATTGGGCTTTTGACACAATCTATAACCCAAAACCTTAAGGCAATGGGTTAATGGGTCTTCTTTTTTATAAACTCCTCACACGAGTCCCATATTTCCATATGGGATTCTTACACTTGTACCCTAACAAAAAGATCTCAAGAGCTTATACATATATTACGGAGATAGGACCTAAGGGGCATGTGTAAAAAGTGTGAAACAAAATTAAAAAGTTAAATGGTAACAAATTAAATATATAAACATTTCATAAAGGAAATAGATATGATTTACATTACTAAGAAAATACTAAAATATCTAGGATTAGAAAGTAATATCAGTTTTATGTGGCAACAATGAAAATAATTAAATCAAATTGAAATCCATAACTATTACTAAGTAATTTTCTTTAAGGATGAAGGTGTTTGTTTGAGAAGTAAGAAGAAAAATGAAATATTGTCCAATGAAATCGAGATCACACTAAGTGCAATTGTAGAAAAAATTTTATATGTACTTTTTATAAAAGCCCCCCCCCCTTCCCCCCTTTCCTCTCAACACATAGACAACACCAAAATACTATAAGTGTTAGTTGAATTGTAAATTTGACGAAGCAATTTAATTTTAAGATGTTAAAATAAATGAGATTTTTAATTTTTTATCTCTAACACCAATTTCCTTTAAGTTGATCTCTTCATTAATATTTAATAGAATAGTGTAGAATTGAAAAAAAAAATTATTGCCATAACATGCATTCTAGTAAATATGGGAATTAGAAACCACTAAAAAAAAATTAAAAGTGAAAACACACTAGGGCTTAAAAAAATGAAAGAGATAAAGAAAGAAAATTATTCAAATTAAAATGCAACATTTGTAGTAAAAGCTAAGTCAAACTTCACTATACAATGAATCTATTGATGGATAAAACTACCAATAAAAAAATAATGATAACAAAAATATGCTTTATATTCTACTCTTATGCTCTTGATCATTTAAATCAATGCCTAAAGAAATCTAGTATGGGCTATTTTCGTTGGATTGTTGAAATAACCAAAATTTAATATACTAAACTAATTTGGTTATATACGTTTAATTGATGATTTATGAGTTAAACTGTTATAGTTAAGTTAGTGTAATTTAATTTGATGATATGAAAAATTCTTAGTATAAGAAATTCTTAAAATTGAAGTATATGTGTGTTAGTAAAATTGTAGTGATATATATGTTTGTTGAATTGTATTAAATAAAGGTGTATGTGTGCTTTGACGAATGGCTTAGTAGATTTTGGAGCCAAAAAATAAAGCCCAAGTTAAATTAAATTAATAACCAAACCAAGCCCACATGACCCACAGTTCAAGCCCATGTTTTTATCTCCTTTTAAAGAGATCTAAATGCCTCAAAGTCAAAAGGAGGGCAACAAAATATCTACCTAAAACAAACCCAAATTTCATCCATTAAAATTTCTTCCAAGTCATCACAAATAAGATTCAAAGCTAGAAAGTAACATATATGATCAAGGGAAGTGGGAATCAAGTTAAGAAAGTAGGAAAAACAACTTGATTGTTAGAGATAGCTTTAAAAGTAAGTATAATTGATTTATTGCTTGCTTTATTTAATCATGGTTTTGATTGATGTTACTATTAGATAGGAGTAGAACTTTGATGCTTTGAATGATTTTAAGGGCATGCTATTATACATATAGAGCTAGATTTGCAAATAGGTATATGTATCTCAGGTGTTTGATGAAATGAAATATGGATTTTACGATGTTATGATGCATGTATGGATGTTATTAGTGATAAGTGAGTAAAAACTTGAATAATTAGAGTAATAATAGAGGTTAACAAGCATAAAATGATGAGTTTATGTTTTTAAGTTAAGTTTGTTGTCCATAAGTGTGTGAAATGGATTTATGTGAGCAAGTGAGCTTGATAATGCTTGATATTATGTTCATAGACTAGTTTGGTATATTTGTACAAATACATAAGAGTTTAGTAAAGCGTTAGAGGACATAAGACTTCAAAAATTTCAAGACAAGTGCCATAAGGCATTTACCTTGTTCATCATGGGTGTAATCGAGGTCGTTATCTTCTTGGATTTGCATTTTTCTGTGAAGTACGTTCGTTACATGACCCGTTATCTTCATTGGGTATTTCCAAAAGTTTAATATAGCCTAGATTACAGCCGTTGCAAGGGCAGTTATCTTCTCTATGTAGTTTTTAAAAGTAGATTATGGCCGTAATAAAGCCCGTTATCTCATCAGGTTGTTTTTATAAAAAATTTTATAAAGCTTATGACGGACGTAATCTTCATCATGTCTATATCACGGCTGTGATAGGGGGCGTTATCTCCTATTATGGGCATTATAAGGCCATTTACGTTCATCACGGCACAAGATCATGGTGTGATGGTGCCTGTGATACCTATCACGGCCTTTGTCACAAGCGTGACAGACTTCTGGTACTATCCATAAATAAAATAAAATAAAAAATGAATAAATAAATAAAAATAGAAAATAAATAAATCATTGATGATAATGAATAGATGGTTTATGAAATATGATATATGTATTATGCTTAAATGAGTAAAATGTGATATGATTAGAATCTTGTTTAAGTGTAATGAGTATTCAATTAGTTGATATATATATAATATATATATATATGAGAATTAACAACTTTCATGTGAAATGATTTTCTTGATAGACTCACATGCTTAGTTGGATTTAAACATAGGTTTAATGTACATAATAACTTGCTTGATAACTGTTAAGTTAGGCATATTCTAAGTGGACTTAATCAAAGATGGGTTAAAAATTGTATGAATTGGTTGTACCTTCACCGGATATGGTAGTTAGGCGCTTAGACCACATTTCCATGATGCAATGACATTTTACCATGATGCAATGGTGATTCTCGACTAGCTAAGTGGATACTTGATAGGGCGGATAGTATGGAGGTAACGTTTGTTTATTCTTAAGAGGAAATAATATGATTTAATTCACATTTATGTGACTAATTGAACTAGATGATATTATAGATTAAGTCAAGTAAAGTTGTGTAACGGCTGTCAACCCTAGATGAGATTACTGCTTTGTTTTTGTAGGTATAGGAGTTATAAGTAATTGGACTACCTATGATAACCCCTTGAGTAGCTACTGTTACTCAGGATCTTCAGATTCCTAAAATTAATATCGGAGTTTGAATACTCTAGTGATGATTGGCTCATGTAATCAAAGATAATTAAATTGTTGGTTGTTACATTGCATTTACCTTAAGTATGCTTGCCACTTTATATTTGCTTGTGTTATTACGTACCAGGCCTTTGGCTCATGTTGCTGCTTTGCAGGTGATGTTGATGAATACTATTATGATGATATAGGATACGAGACTGATTAGAAAGCTTTCTTGGATGAATGGGACGGTTAGGGACCTTGGTGCAAGCAAAGTTGTTTTAGTCAAGTTTTCTAAAAAGACTTTGAAAAAGAAATGTAGTTTTTATTATAGGATTGTTAATGAAGCCTTGTTTGTAATATAAGATTTCAAGTTTTATGCAAAGCAAGTTTGTAAACTTTTGTAGTGTCATCTGTTTGACATTAAGGTTTTTCTTTCAAGTTTTGTAAAATTAACCTACTCATATATAGAGTAGTTTTATGTTAAAGTTAAATGTTTTAAGACAGGTTTAAATAGATAGTCAATATAAATATCTTTCTTTTTAGACAACTTTACGTATAATACTTGAGTGTTTTATAATACTTAGGTATAAGGCTATCACAAATTCAATTCCACAAATAACTACGGCAGCCACACCCTTACAACTTACTTAATTAGCTGTTTAATCATTTTGCTCATTAGAACGTTTAACTCCCTTATAGTACCAAGTATGTGCTAATAACGCGACCACAAACTCACATATCACGATATAATGGGAATAGGTCTCTAAGCCTTTGACCTGTTCAAAAGGCGTCTCTTATGATATGTTACCTTCTTCTTGGATCAACCATGATGTCTATTAATCGAGCAATTCCAACACTTAGGAAAGCATGTACAACATTATCATTTTCCTTTACATGATCATCATCAAATAAACTTATTCTTAGTCTTGCAATCATGGCCATCAATTGGTGCGGGTTATGCTTGTAAGATAAATTTACAAGTTTCATAATTCAATATTTCATGAATTATATTGCAGAATCTTTGAACTTCATGATTTTCACAACAAAAAATATATAAGATACATACCTTTATCTATAGCTATAGCAATATCTTGAATTTGAATAATAAGAATAAGAATTCTTTAATTTCTTCAAGATCACCTTATCTCTCCAATCTAACCTTATTTTACCAAAGGAATGATTTCTCTTCCTTTCCCTTAATTTAATATGATGGATTTTAAAACATTATTACAAGAGTAACCGCTATCTTTTAATGCCAACTCTTATATATATATATATATATATATATATATATATAAGTAGGAAGAGGACCATACCTCTTCATGAAACATTATCTCCTATCAAGACACCTATTATGAAAAGTTACAACTCTTCTTATATGTCATTTCATATTTGAGCCACAATTTCTTACAATGCTATCACATCTAACCACCTCTTCAGCCTTGATAGACACCAAGTACCACTACTACAATTTTATAGCACTATTTTTTGTAATGTCATTTAGTAATTCCCCTTCCCTTCTTCATAAACAAAGAGAGTTCACAAAAAAGATTCCATCAAATAGCTTGCCTCCATGAGCGTACCTAATTATAAAAAGACTATTCATCATTGTGGAACTAACCATAGATAAGGAGTATATCGGGGCATGTAAAATTGGTACGAATCTCTAATTCTATTCTCACCGGGTAGTAAACTCTATACTTCCCCATCTACTCAAGCAACTAAAACATTGAGTGTCACAATATGTTTGCTATAAAATAATACACACACTCCATTATAGCACCACACAAAATTAAAGGTTATCACATTTACTATGTTCTCTGCTATTCTATATTAATCAACCTTCCTTTTTTGTGCAAACAATTATGACCGAATAGTCCATCATATATGAATAAATTTCAAAAGAATAAGACGTAAGAATAAACTTAGTTTATTGTCAACATATAGGCAGAGCCTTGGGAAATTACTATTAAGGACAAACATAATATGTTAGAATTTGAAGTGCATCAATACCTTGAACAAAATACACTTTTATAATCTTACTACAATTATATGACCAGACAATAACCACAAAGAACTCAAAATCTAGTATGTTTTGCTTGCAAAGTTAAGACAAATTAAACACTTTGTATACAAATGTCCATATTGCACACAATAGTAATAATTATAAGAAAAAAAAAAACAACATAAAACAAGTCAACCAACTTTAAAACATGATTAATGATAAAACAATTGACAAATCAATCTCAGTATATCACAACAGCAAAAAAAAAAAAAAAAAAACTTGACAAATTGAAATACCCCAAACCTTCATCTAAGTTAAAAATTGAGTTTAGATGAATTAAACAAATCAAATGAATTACATGATGTAATTAGAAAAATTGAAATAATTAAATTAGTAATTTCTTTTAATATTTTAAATGCTAGAAAAGCTGTCTTTATAAATTTTATAGCAAAGTTATATATGGCAATTAGCAACAGCAAAAAAACAAAATGTTAAAAAGAAAGATGCAACGATAAATTAAATATTAACAATATTGGTATATAATATTACTTACATTAAAATTAGTTTAAAAAAACATTAAGATATTAAGTAAAAATAATTATAGTGAAAGATCTATAAGAGTATAAAAAGATAGTTGAGAAATTATAGGATTAAAGTAGAGAGGTTCTTAAAGTAAAAAGTTCCTTAAGATGTTGACATATTACGTTAAAAGCCTTATAGATTTCCTTAGAGTTCAAGTTGGTCTTAGAAATTCAAGAATATGTTAGATGAGTAACTGTAAACCCTTAAATTTTCGGAGTCGGTTTAGCATAAAACCCTAAACCGGAAGTCAAACGGAACCCTAAAAGTCAACAAAACCCTAGTTTACCGTATCCAACTAAATCCGGCATTGCCGTTTTCTTTGGCCCTAGAAAACGAAGTTGGGATAAGCTAAAATAGTTCGTAATAACCATAGGTTTAATAAAAATTTTAGTTTCGCGAAATTCAGGTGTCCTTCGAACCCGATCGGACACAGTTCTCGAAAAACGTGTCCGGAAGCCGGAATAGTAAAAATACTCCAATATACCGTTAGACTTGTAAAAATATAAGTTTTCCAAAAATATCAGTTTCTTAATTTTTCGTAAGTAAAAATAACAATATAGCTATTATACGCGTATTTTCTTACTACCGGTACTTTAATTGTCATATCTACTTTACATTACACTATTCATTACTATTATACACTATTCTTTTATCTCTACTTTTCCTTACACCTATTCTTACACTCTACATAACCTATAATCTTAACTTTTTACCTTTCCCATAACTTTATATCACATCTACCTTACATATTACATCTTTTATTTTCCAAAAAGTCAAAAAAATAAATCAATTTCCCCCCTTCAAGGACATGGGCGTGCCCCCCCTCTCTTAATGCCCATCAATTTGTTTTAATTTTACTTTATTTTAATCACACAAAAATCACTCATCAATTTCCTATAAATACCCCCCTTCTCTTTCACTTCTTTCACACCACTTCTACACTAAAATTACTCTCTCAAAATCTCTCAAGAATTTCTCTCCAAGAAGTTCTTTCAAGAAGTTCTCTTTAGCTCATCTCCTTTAGGTAAAAATTCTTCAAGAAGTCCATGTTCATCTACTTAGTATGAACTTAATGTGTGTTTTTAAAACCATGAAGGTTAAGAAAGCAACAATAGGTTCATACTTTGTTTTTGTCCATAATCATAATCCTTTATGTTCATGTTTCTTTTATGTTCATTTATGTTTCTTTTATGTTCATAACTATCTACTATATCTATATAGCTATATACTATTTAGAGCATATAAGCTCATGATCTTGCAATTTATTTACCTTTCATGCAATTTATTTACTTCAATGCATTTTATTTATTCCAAGTTATTTTTAAGACTAGTGTCTAGTCTTAGACTTGTCCTCATCAAGTCAAAACAAGATTTTCTTTCTTTCATTTTTATTATTATGGGACTAGTTTACTTCTTAGTCCCGGGAGCCTTGAAAAAGCTAAGACTCCAAACTTGACTTTATTATTATGCTTTTTTTTTGGTTATTATTATTCTCATAATCATGTTCATTTAGATTGTTGTCCATAATTTTATTTAAACAAAAAGAAGAATTTTGTCACTTAGAAATAAGTTTATGTAAAGTATAAAATCTATAAAGTAACACAAAATAAACTCATTCCTTTTCATGTTACAAAAAGAACTCACTATAATTTTATAAACTACTTTTACTTTAAGAAGCCACTTAGATCCTTATTATCCCACCTTGTTTTTCAAAAGAAAATATTTTTGTTGACAAAAACGGTTCTTATCATAAGAAAGAAAATAAGATGGATGACTAAGGAAATTTTTAAGTAAAGACCTTTGCAAACAAATAGGCAAAGAAAATTTATGGTTTGAAAATAATAAAGTTATTTCTTTTCAAATTACAAGAAGAAGTTAATAAGATTATAGAAATTAGTCTTTCTACAAAAAGTCCTTAATTGTTCCACATTGTTTTTATAAAGAAAACAAATTTTCATACATGGATGATTATCTTTGAAAAATATGAGAAATGAGAAAAAGAATGAGAAATATCAAGTAAGGATTTTTGCAAAACAAGTAAACAAAGGAATTTACACAAGAAAAATGAAGAATAGCATATTTCGTAGAAAACTTCAAATATAGTATTAATGTAACTTAGAAAGTAGAAAATTTTATTTTCAAAAATTACTTGGAAAGAGATAAATAAAACCAACATAACATGTTTTTAGAAAACAAAGAAAGCAAGGTATTCATTTCAAAGAAATTTACAAAAACAATTTCTGAAAAGATTCAAACCGACATTATTTTACCTAAGAAAAATAAATTGGACAACAAGACACTTGAGCACGCTTAAATATGAGTTATATAGTTATAAAAAGAGAATTTTTCAACCATATAGATAACTAAGTATTTATCAAACAAATTTTGATTTCTGGAACCAAAGTTGTTTTTACTTGGAAATCCGTGGTGAATTTTGTCGCTACTTTTTCAGAGCCTATATGGCCTTGTTTGTTGAATATAATTATGGAAATGGGTAAATCTTTTCGAGTAGGTAGAAATCGATATATCATATGCGCGATTCCGAGTTAAAATGACCAAGTTATGGCCATTTTAAGTTGGAACATTCCTTCATACGAACTTTAACGTTCTTTGACATTGTTTTGTCAAAATTCAAGAAAATCTTCAATAAAAACCCCTTGTGGGTATTTTCTTTGGCTAGGTGACCTCGAGGAAGGATTCCTTTACCCCGAGAACTATTACGATTAAGTGGAGTGTGTGAACGACTCATCCGCTTAGAGGAATAGACGACAATGGCATCGTGAGTTTATTCCCCGTTATTTTTCATACTCTTGATTGTGCTTGTAAAATTAGTTGCACTAGAATTTAAGAAAAATCAAAAGGAAGTGTATGATAATATGTTGAAAGAATACTAAGTATATCGAAACTCGATTTGTTTGTAATAAAGTTGTATGTGATTAATATCTTGAAATGTTTGAAATTGATTGATCACTTGAAAGAAGTTAAATATAACTACTAGACTTTAATTAAAGAAATTATTCATGCACTTCATATGTTGAGTCACATTGCATTCACTACTATACAATTGGTGGGACAAGTGTATAATAGTGGTGGTAGACATAACCGGTATATCATGTCAGTGGCGAGTAGGAGCCAGTAAGAACTACTTAATTGGTGGCTAGTAGGAGCCTGTAATAACTACAAGTTTTTATGCGTATAGGAGCCGTAAGATCTATAAAAGTGTTTTTAAAAGTTGTGGTGTAATTGGCCTGAATACCCAACCCCGAATGAAGGGCGTAATTCATTCAACATATGATTCCCGGAAAGTCATATGTCTTGTATGCTCACGTGGCTGTTGCATTTCATATGTTTGAATAATAAACTTGATTGATAATTTCTTCAAGTATGAATTTTGGGATTTTCTCACTAAGCCTATTAGCTTATACCCCGATAGATATCTTTTGCAGTTTCCTTACTTATGGTTAAGGCCACGTGGACCATGTGGACAGGTAAATTCTTTTTGAGTAATAGAAATTTAGATAAAATGAAGTATTTTAGTGTGATGTATAAATGCTCAGGTAATAGATTAGTAAACAAAGGAATTGTCCCTAAGTTTGAAAAATCATTGATACGAATAAATGATTATTATGAATCCTCTTATCTTAAATGTGTTATTCATATCTTCTTAAACTTCATATTTCCACATATGGTCCTCTGAAGTTGTGAAAGTACGACTTACACTTAATATAAAAGCTTTTGGGAATGGCTAAGGTTGTCATACTTAAGCTTTAATATTGAGTGTGGCGGACTGTCACGTTTAAGGTACCCGTTGGGGGGTGACAGTTTAAGTTGGTATCAGAGCATGGTTTAAGAACCTAGGCATCATAATTATAGAAATGAACTTAAGAAAATTGACTTAGATAGAAGTAAGAAAAACCTAGATGAAATAGAATGGGTAGAATAAGTCTTTTAATATCTTTCTTTTATGTAGATCACCATAGATGAGGCCCGTCTCCAAGCCAAGAACTTTCGAAAAGGACCCTTCGAAACACCAGAAGATTACCGATTAAGACTTAAAGTCCTGTGTGAAGAGTTTACCCTAGCAGGACAGCCTAATACCGTCCGAGAAATGTTCCAAATATGGAAGAAAGGAATGATACAAACAGAATGGAGGGAAGTGGTACAGACCATTCACAATTGTCCTATAGGAAAGAAACTGACCGAGTTGGAAATGATATACGCCGTGGAACGTATTGCGGCCATTGCTGAAGATAGACCTATGTTGAAGGAAGCCACATTCGTTCTTAGGAAAGACGGGGGACGAACTTCACCAGATTTCCAAATATGGAGGAAAATTGAATCTATGTTCGTTTACGCCCACGACAACTTGATGGATCACCTTGAATGGATGAAGGCGGACATCAACGACATCTTCCATTGGCATGGAGTGTACCAGGCAGTACTACGACCACCAACCCAAGTGCCCACGGAGCCGCCTGCCTTTATGGGAGTCCAACTAAGGAGGAACGAGCCCCTACGCCTACGGGATGACGGATCAATAATAAGGGAAGAGCTTATGGAAGAAGATGAAGAGAGTGAAGATTCAGAAGAAGATCCAGAGGAAGAAAATGAAGCAGGACCGGAAGAAGGAAACCAGACCACTGTTGAAGATGAAGAACCTCGTAACAGCATTGAGGAAAGGATTATCCGCTACTTAATGGGACGACAGACTCAGAGAAGGCAAGAACCAAACTCGGCCGAAAATACAGACAGTGCTCCACCCGATGAGAACAATAGCATGAAGACGGATGGAGCCGTTACTTGGAACCATTCATGACATAGTACCAGAGATGGCTAGAGATGAGCTAACCGACGTACACGAAAGATCCATAGAGGCAGCCCGGAAAAGGAGGAAATATTTCAGCCAATTCATGAGGGACTGGAACCCAGGATCATCCAGCAGCAACCCGGGAAATGCGCCAGAAGAATGAAGAAAGGAGTGAAGGAAAGGAGCATATCCCTGGAAGTCCAGCTTAGATTTTGTAATCATAGACCAGATCTGATCTTAGTCTATCTTTTAATTCTCGAAACAATGCTTGTTATTTTCTATGTGATTTTCTTTTGTGATTTGTCTTATTTCCGATTTCATGTATGAACTTTATTTCTATGATAATATTCTAAGTTTGATTTCAGAAATTGTTTTGATTTAAATTTTGTTAGCTTTTATGCATATTTAACTTTCCGTTATACCCACTAATTTCCGGCAAAAATTTAATTAAGTTATCAAAACTTTATAAAACCTGACTTAGGAAAGTTTAAAACAGCCGAAATAGAAATAGATGAAGAAGGGAACAAAGCGCATCTAACCAACCAGACATAGAAGCAGATCAACCTGTTCAAGGAGCCGCCGCACCTCAAAGGGACTTACATGCCGCGTTAGGACACCTAACCTACGTACTAGAAGAAATTAGGCAAAATATGCCAGCACAAGCCCCTGTACCTGAGACAGCACCAGCAACAGCACCATCGTCCACATCAACACCGCTGCCACAACAAGCTTCAATAGAGGCATCTGTGCATAGGAACATGCATAGCCAAAGCACACCTCTACCTCCATCTCCACTGCCAAGACCATACAAAAGCATGTTACCTAACTTCATCAAAAGTAACCGCTTCTTTGAAGGAGCTTATGACAAGCCAGAGGAGGCAGAAGATTGGTTATCTCAAATAGAGATGTCCTTTGATGCATATGAAGTTCCGCCCCATTTGCAAATCAAGTATGGAACATTCATGCTTCGTCTAAACGCTAGGATATGGTGGGAGTCAAGGAAAAGAGATCTAATGACTCCAATCACTTGGGAAATGTTTAGACATGAGTTTTTGGAGAATTATTTCCTAGGAAGTTTACGAGTAAGGTATAGCGCGACTTCTTGCAAATTGCTCAAAAGGGAAGAACAATCGAACAATATGAACTGAGTTCAGTAGATTGTTGCAATATGCACCGGACTCCTATAAGTACAGTGAAGAATTGAAAAGACAAGTCTTTATAGGAGGATTGGATGAAGACTAAGGATGAGATTGGAAGAATTTGACATAAGAAATTTTCGAGAATTAGTGGAAAGAGCCGGAGTAGAAGGAGCAAGGAAAAGGAGAGAAAGAATAGAAGAAGAAGAAGAAGACCCAATCGTTGAAAGGAAGTTTTACGTAGAACCCCATCTCATGCCCCTACCAAAGAAAATCAAGAACGACAATAGAAGGATCATACCAAGAGGTATTAAGTGTTGGAAGTGCAATGGAGCACACTACCCGAAGAAGTGCCCCCAGCTATTTGGAAAGTGTTTCTTCTGTGGAAATACAAACCATAAGATGTCAAAATGCCCAAACAGAGGGAGATGCTTGCTATGTTTGCAATCAGAAAGGACATTTTGCCAACAACTGTCCACAAGGAAGGAATATTCTGTCAAGATCATCAGAGGAAGTTGTTCCTATAAGAATGGAGAAAGGAAATGAAGAGGAAGTGAAAGCAGACCAGGATCTACTGCTTGGAATTCGAATTTACAACTTGGAGGGACGATGGATAAGTGAAGAAGTGAACAAAGAGAATGGAAACTTGACTGCCTTGGAGTACATTAGAGGCTATAACAGCGATGCGGGAACCAGTCAATCCCCACCTTCTTTTATTGATGTTGTTTCTTTATTTCAAGTAACGGAGAAGTAAAGTTTTCTTTATGTGGATGAATAGGAGTGATAATCCCCTATTGTGTACATAAGAAGTTTAGTAAATCAAATGTTTTACTCTCTTGAATTCAAGTGTTACATTCTTTCGGTATATCTAGACTACCAATGACAAACGATCAACCTAGTTTAAGATAATGCGAAAGAATGATGAAACCCAAGAAAATTGGTCAACTTTCAACAAAGACGTAAGGACATGAGTCACCTGTGACTCTAAGGAATAATGGAATTAAGTAATCTTTTGAATAAGATGTATACCTCTCAAATAAGATCCCAATAAGAAGAAACAAGGAGAACATAGAGCTTACAAAACAAAAAGAAAATAGTTGGCAAAAGGATTTGCTAACATAAGAAAAGAACAGACACATTCTCTCAAGTTGATAAAGGAAGTTAAATAGCGAAAGAGTGAGGAGAAATTGACCTTTGGAGACATTCATAAGTTCCAATAAGAAGTTTTGAAAAGAATTCTGATACAGATTTCACTCAGAGAAACATGGAAAAATAGACTAATAAGGAAGTTGGAGAACAACAACAAGAAAGTCGAAACCTTATGGAGTATACCAGCACAAGATATACCCGTTTAGCTTATAATGGATAAAACCCTAAACTAACATGTTAACTTTTGGAAAAGAACCAAGTGGAAATTTATTGATCAAACCAAGGAGCAAAAACGTATCCTCAAGATCACAATACTACCAACAAAGGATCAAATCAAGAAGGAATGACCCTCGGATTTCTTATAACCCCACAAGTTTTAGTAATGCTTTATGGACTCAAGAATAGTGATATAGCCTGAAAAAGGAAAGAGGTAATCAAAGAATGTAATCTTAAGTATAGGAAATTAATAAAAGGGAAGTTGAAAAGCCGAACCTTGAAGTTCACAACAAGGTTTAAAAGAGGAACCACGTCGGTAGGATATTAAGATCAACCGTATAAAAATAATAAAAGAGCTTAGATAAGAAGATACGAAGGATAAAGAAGGGATATAGGAAGAAAGATGTATTAAAGGGAGCTAAAGGATGATTTAGCATAACTAAGGACAAGGAAGTTAGTAAGAAAGAATCATGAGTACGGATCATTATTTGGGATCAATAACATATCCAAGAAGAACTCAGATGTACCAAAGTTCAAGGGACATTAGAAGAAATGAAATATGGATAAAGAAATAAACACACCAAAGGATGAAAAGGTTTATAAAACTCAATGGAAACAGAATTAACCTTCTCAAGATTTTGAATTTCTCACAAAACGATAGCAAGAAGGCAAGGATGCTTATGGTATAAATTGAGTGACTAATAAAGATGGTCCGTATCATAACCGGTCAATATAACGCCCTCTAAAGGGAAAAGAGATGAAAGCAAAAGAGATCAGTCAGAGATATGACAAACCTGGACACAAGAATGGGAACGAGGAGGAACTAATAAAGAATTTTGGACCCCTGATACTACAAACGATCAAGGAAAATCATTTAAATACCTTGGAGGAACAATCAAGAGCATCTCATGAGATGATAAGGCATAAGATAGATGAAATAAGATGAATCGGAAAAAAAGGACCTTAAAAATCTCAAAATGAGAATCAGGTGAGTTTAAAGATAGGAAGTAATCATAAGACGAGAAGGAAGTTGATTATTACATAAACATATTGGAGATGTGCAACAATTCCCCATTTAACAAATGGTTAAGGAATCAAGTTATAAGGATAAAAGTTAATGTTTCTAAAGGAGAATTTTCCTTATGAAGATATACCCAATACCGATATTTATCCGCAAGAGTTCAGAGGATAAGAAATGAGGAAATCAATTAAAGAGATCTTTTTGAAGAATGACGCATAACCCAAGTAACCAAGTTTGGTTAGAACCACAAGTAAGAATTTCCAAGTTTTGAGGACAAAACTTTCTTTAAGAGGGGTAGGTTGTAAACCCCTAAATTTTCGGAATCGGTTTAGCATAAAACCCTAAATCGGAAGTCAAACGGAACCCTAAAAGTCAACAAAACCCTAGTTTACCGTATCCAACTGAATCCGGCATTGCCGTTTTCTTTGGCCCTAGAAAACGAAGTTGGGATAATTAGCTAAAATAGTTCGTAATAACCATAGGTTTTATAAAAATTTTAGTTTCGCGAAATTCGGGTGTCCTTCGAACCCGATCGGACACAGTTCTCGAAAAACTTGTCCGGAAGCCCGGAATAGTAAAAATACTCCGAATATACCATTAGACTCGTAAAAATATAAGTTTTCCAAAAATATCAGTTTCGTAATTTTTCGGTAAGTAAAAATAACAGATATAGCTATTATACGCGTATTTTCTTACTACCGGTACTTTAATTGTCATATCTACTTTACATTACACTATTCATTACTATTATACACTATTCTTTTATCTCTACTTTTCCTTACATCTATTCTTACACTCTACATAACCTATAATCTTAACTTTTTACCTTTCCCATAATTTTATATCACATCTACCTTACATATTACATCTTTTATTTTCCAAAAAGTCAAAAAATAAATCAATTTCCCCCCTTCAAGGACATGGCCGGTGCCCCCCCTCTCTTAATGCCCATCAATTTGTTTAAATTTTATTTTATTTTAATCACACAAAAATCCTCATCAATTTCCTATAAATACCCCCCTTCTCTTTCATTTCTTTCACACCACTTCTACACTAAAATTACTCTCTCAAAATCTCTCAAGAATTTCCTCCAAGAAGTTCTTTCAAGAAGTTCTCTTTAGCTCCTCCTTTAGGTAAAAATTCTTCAAGAAGTCTCTATGTTGCTCTACTTAGTATGAACTTAATGTGTGTTTTCTAAAACCATGAAGGTTAAGAAAGCAACAATAGGTTCATACTTTGTTTTTGTTCATAATCATAATTCCTTTATGTTCATGTTTCTTTTATGTTCATTTATGTTTCTTTTATGTTCATAACTATCTACTATATCTATATAGCTATATATACTATTTAGAGCATATAAGCTCATGATCTTGCAATTTATTTACCTTTCATGCAATTTATTTACTTCAATGCATTTTATTTATTCCAAGTTGTTTTTAAGACTAGTCTCTAGTCTTAGACTTGTCCTCATCAAGTCAAAACAAATTTTCTTCTTTCATTTTATTTATTATGGGACTAGTTTACTTCTTAGTCCCGGGAGCCTTGAAAAAGCTAAGACTCCAATACTTGACTTTATTATTATGCTTTATGTTATTTTGGTTATTATTATTCTCATAATCATGTTCATTTAGATTGTTGTCCATAATTTTATTTAAACAAAAAGAAGAATTTTGTCACTTAGAAATAAGTTTATGTAAAGTATAAAATCTATAAAGCAACACAAAATAAACTCATTCCTTTTCATGTTACAAAAAGAACTCACTATAATTTTATAAACTACTTTTACTTTAAAAGCTACTTAGATCCTTATTATCCCACCTTGTTTTTCAAAAGAAAATATTTTTGTTGACAAAAATGGTTCTTTTCATAAGAAAGAAAATAAGATGGATGACTAAGGAAATTTTTAAGTAAAGACCTTTGCAAACAAATAGGCAAAGAAAATTTATGGTTTGAAAATAATAAAGTTATTTCTTTTCAAGTTACAAGAAGAAGTTAATAAGATTATAGAAATTAGTTTTTCTACAAAAAGTCCTTAATTGTTCCACATTGTTTTTATGAAGAAAACAAATTTTCATGCATGGATGATTATTTTTGAAAAATATGAGAATGAGAAAAAGAATGAGAAATATCAAGTAAGGATTTTTGCAAAACAAGTAAACAAAGGAATTTACACAAGAAAAATGAAGAATAGCATATTTCCTAGAAAACTTCAAATATAGTATTAATGTAACTTAGAAAGTAGAAAATTTTATTTTCAAAGGTACTTAGAAAGAGATAAATAAAACCAACATAAAACGTTTTTAGAAAAAAAAAACAAGGTATTCATTTCAAAGAAATTTACAAAAACAATTTCCGAAAAGCTTCAACCGACATTATTTTACCTAAGAAAAATAAATTGGACAACAAGACACTTGAGCATGCTTAAATATGAGTTATATAGTTATAAAAAGAGAATTTTTCAACTATATAGATAACTAAGTATTTATCAAACAAATTTTGATTTCTTGAACCAAAGTTGTTTTTACTTGGAAATCCGTGGTGAATTTTGTCGCTACTTTTTCAGAGCCTATATGGCCTTGTTTGTTGAATATAATTTTGGAAATGGGTAGATCTTTTCGAGTAGGTAGAAATCGGTATATTATATGCGCGATTCCGAGTTAAAATGACCAAGTTATGGCCATTTTAAGTTGGAACATTCTTCATACGAACTTTAACGTTCTTTGACATTGTTTTGTCAAAATTCAAGAAAATCATCAAGAAAAACTCATTGTGGGTATTTTCTTTGGCTAGGTGACCCCGAGGAAGGATTCCTTTACCCGAGAACTATTACGATTAAGTGGAGTGTGTGAACGACTCATCCGCTTAGAGGAATAGACGACAATGGCATCGTGAGTTTATTCCCCGTTATTTTTCATACTCTTGATTGTGCTTGTAAAATTAGTTGCACTAGAATTTAAGAAAAATCAAAAGGAAGTGTATGATAATATGTTGAAAGAATACTAAGTATATCGAAACTCGATTTGTTTGTAATAAAGTTGTATGTGAATTAATATCTTGAAATGTTTGAAATTGATTGATCACTTGAAAGAAGTTAAATGTAACTACTAGACTTTAATTAAAGAAATTATTCATGCACTTCATATGTTGAGTCACATTGCATTCACTACTATACAATTGGTGGGACAAGTGTATAATAGTGGTGGTAGACATAACCGGTATATCATGTCAGTGGCGAGTAGGAGCCAGTAAGAACTACTTAAATTGGTGGCTAGTAGGAGCCTGTAATAACTACAAGTTTTTGATGGCGTATAGGAGCCGGTAAGATCTATAAAAGTGTTTTTAAAAGTTGTGGCTGTAATTGGCCTGAATACCCAACCCCGAATGAAGGGCGTAATTCATTCAACATATGATTCCCGGAAAGTCATATGTCTTGTATGCTCACGTGGCTGTTGCATTTCATATGTTTGAATAATAAACTTGATTGATAATTTTCTTCGAGTATGAATTTTGGGATTTACTCACTAAGCTATTAGCTTATACCCCGATAGATATCTTTTGCAGTTTCCTTACTTATGGTTAAGGCCACGTGGACCTTGGATAGGTAAATTCTTTTTGAGTAATAGAAATTTAGATAAAATGAAGTATTTTAGTGTGATGTATAAATGCTCAGGTAATAGATTAGTAAACAAAGGAATTGTCCCTAAGTTTGAAAAATCATTGATACGAATAAATGATTATTATGAATCCTCTATCTTAAATGGTGTTATCATATCTTCTTAAACTTCATATTTCCACAATGGTCTCTGAAGTTGTGAAAGTACGCCTTACACTTAATATAAAAGCTTTTGTGGAAGGCTAAGGTTGTCATACTTAAGCTTTAATATTGAGTGTGGCGGACTGTCACGTTTAGGTACCCGTTGGGGCGTGACAGTTTAAGTTGGTATCAGAGCATGGTTTAAGAACCTAGGAATCATAATTATAGAAATGGACTTAAGAAGAATTGACTTAGATAGAAGCAAGAAAAACCTAGATGAAATAGAATGGGTAGAATAAGTCTTCTAATATCTTTCTTTTACGTAGATCACCATAGATGAGGCCCGTCCCAAGCCAAGAACTTTCGAAAAGGACCCTTCGAAACACCAGAAGATTACGATTGAGACTTAGAGTCCTGTGTGAAGAGTTTGCCCTAGCAGGACAGCCTAAGACCGTCCGAGAAATGTTCCAAATATGGAAGAAAGGAATGATACAAACAGAATGGAGGGAAGTGGTACAGACCATTCACAACTGTCCTATAGGAAAGAAACTGACGAGTTGGAAATGATATACGCCGTGGAACGTATCGCGGCCATTGCTGAAGATAGACCTATGTTGAAGGAAGCCACATTCGTTCTTAGGAAAGACGGGGGACGAACTTCACCAGATTTCCAGACATGGAGGAAAATTGGACCTATGTTCGTTTACGCCACGACAACTTGATGGATCACCTTGAATGGATGAAGGCGGACATCAACGACATCTTCCATTGGCATGGAGTGTACCAGGAAGTACTACGACCACCAACCCAAGTGCCCACGGAGCCGCCTGCCTTTATGGGAGTCCAACTAAGGAGGAACGAGCCCCTACGCCTACGGGATGACGGATCAATAATAAGGGAAGAGCCTATGGAAGAAGATGAAGAGAGTGAAGATTCAGAAGAAGATCCAGAGGAAGAAAATGAAGCAGGACGAAGAAGGAAACCAGACCACTGTTGGAGCGAAGAACCCGTAACAGCACTGAGGAAAGGATTATCCGCTACTTAATGGGACGACAGACTCAGAAGGCAAGAACCAAACTCGGCCATGAATACAGACAGTGCTCCACCCAATGAGAACAATAGCGAGACGGATGGAGCCGTTACTTGGAGAACCATTCATGACATAGTACCAGAGATGACTAGAGATGAGCTAACCGACGTACACGAAAGATCCAGAGAGGCAGCCCGGAAGAGGAGGAAATATTTCAGCCAATTCATGAGGGACTGGAACCAGGATCATCCAGCAGCAACCCGGGAGATGCGAGAGAATGAAGAAAGGAGGGAAGGAAAGGAGCATATCCCTAGAAGTCCAGCTTAGATTTTGTAATCATAGACCAGATCCATGATCTTAGTCTATCTTTTAATTCTGAACAATGCTTGTTATTTTCTATGTGATTTTCTTTTGTGATTTGTCTTATTTCCGATTTCATGTATGAACTTTATTTCTATGATAATGCTCTAAGTTTGATTTCAGAAATTGTTTTGATTTAAATTTTGTTAGCTTTTATGCATATTTAACTTTCCGTTATACCCACCAATTTCCGGCAAAAATTTAATTAAGTTATCAAAACTTTATAAAACCTGACTTAGGAAAGTTTAAAACAGCCGAAATAGGAGTAGACGAAGAGGGAACAAGCGCCTCTAACCAACCAGACATAGAAGCAGATCAACCTGCTGTTCAAGGAGCCGCGCACCTCAAAGGGACTTACACGCCACGTTAGGACACCTAACCCACGTATTAGAAGAAATTAGGCAAAATATGCCAGCACAAGCCCCGTAAGAGACAGCACCAGCAAACCACATGTCCATCAACCACCCACCACAACAAGCTTCAACAGAGGCATCTGTGCATAGGAACATGCATAGCCAAAGCACCTCTACCTCCATCTCCACCGCCAAGACCATACAAAAGCATGTTACCTAACTTCATCAAAAGTAACCGCTTCTTTGAAGGAGCTTATGACAAGCCAGAGAGGCAGAAGATTGGTTATCTCAAATAGAGATGTCCTTTGATGCATATGAAGTTCCGCCCCATTTGAAATCAAGTATGGAACATTCATGCTTCGTCTAAACGCTAGGATATGGTGGGAGTCAAGGAAAAGAGATCTAATGACTCCAATCACTTGGGAAATGTTTAGACATGAGTTTTTGGAGAATTATTTCCAGGAAGTTTACGAGTAAGGTATAGCGGACTTCTTGCAAATTGCTCAAAAAGGGAAGAACAATCGAACAATATGAACTGAGTTCAGTAGATTATTGCAATATGCACCGGACTCCTATAAGTACAGTGAAGAATTGAAAAGACAAGTTTTATAGGAGGATTGGATGAAGATCTAAGGATGAGTTGGAAGAATTTGACATAAGAAATTTTCGAGAATTAGTGGAAAGAGCCGGATTGTAGAAGGAGCAAGGAAAAGGAGAGAAAGAATAGAAGAAGAAGAAGAAGACCCAATCGTTGAAAGGAAGTTTTACGTAGAACCCCATCTCATGCCCCTCCAAAGAAAATCAAGAACGACAATAGAAGGATCATACCAAGAGGTATTAAGTGTTGGAAGTGCAATGGAGCACACTACCCGAAGAAGTGCCCCCAGCTATTTGGAAAGTGTTTCTTCTATGGAAATACAAACCATAAGATGTCAAGATGCCCAAACAGAGGGCAGATGTTTGCTATGTTGCAATCAGAAGGACATTTGCCAAACTGTCCACAAGGAAAGGTTATTTCTGTCAAGATCATCAGGGAAGTTGTACCTATAAGATGGAAAAGGAAATAGAAGTGGAAGTAAAGCAAACAGGATCTACTGCTGGAATTCGAATTTACAACTTGGAGGGACGATGGATAGTGAAGAAGTGAACAAAGAAATGGAAACTTGACTGCCTTGGAGTACATTAGAGGCTATAACAGCGATGCGGGAACCAGTCAATCCCCAACCTTCTTTTATTGATGTTGTTTCTTTATTTCAAGTAAGGAGATGTAAAGTTTTCTTTATGGATGAATAGGAGTGATAATCCCCTTGTGTACATAAGAAGTTTAGTAAATCAGAATGTTTTACTCTCTTGAATTCAAAGTGTTACATTCTTTCGGTATATCTAGACTACCAATGACAAACGATCAACCTAGTTTAAGATAATGCGAAAGAATGAGAAACCCAAGAAAATTGGTCAACTTTCAACAAAGACGTAAGGACATGAGGTCACCTGTGACTCTAAGGAATAATGGAATTAAGTAATCTTTTGAATAAGATGTATACCTCTCAAATAAGATCCCAATAAGAAGAAACAAGGAGAACATAGAGCTTACAAAACAAAAAGAAATAGTTGGCAAAGGATTTGCTAACATAAGAAAAGAACAGACACATTCTTTCAAGTTGATAAAGGAATTAAATAGCTAAAGAGTGAGAAATTGACCTTTGGAGACATTCATAAGTTCCAATAAGAAGTTTTGAAAAGAATTCTGGATACAGATTTCACTCAGAGAAACATGGAAAATAGACTAATAAGGAAGTTGGAGAAACAACAACAAGAAAATCGAGACCTTAATGAAGTATGCCATCACGAAATATACCCATCCAGCTTATAATGGAGAAAACCCTAAGCCAACGTGTTAACTTTGGAAAGGAACAAGTGAAAATTTTTAAGGAGCAAACACGTTTCTCTCAAGATTAAGATCACGATACACCAACAAAGGATCAAATCAAGAAGGAATGACCCTCAAATTCTTATAACCCCACAAGTTTTAGTAATGCTTTCTGGACTCAAGAATAGTGATATAGCCTGAAAAGGAAAGAGGTAATCAAAGAATGTAATCTTAAGTATAGGAAATTAATAAAAGGGAGTTGAAAAGCCAAACCTTGAAGTTCACAACAAGGTTTAAAAGAGGAACCACGTCAGTAGGATATTAAGATCAACCGTATAAAATAATAAAAGAGCTTAGATAAGAAGATACGAAGGATAAAGAAGGGATATAGGAAGAAAGACGTATTAAAGGAAGCTAAAGGATGATTTAGCATAACTAAGGACAAAGAAGTTAGTAAGAAAGAATCATGAGTACGGATCATAATTTGGGATCAACAACATATCCAAGAAGAACCCAGATATACCGAAGTTCAAGGGACATTAGAAGAAATGAAATATGGATAAAGGAATAAAAACACCAAAGGATGAAAAGGTTTATGAAATTCAATGAAAACGGAATTAACCTTCTCAAGATTTTGAATTTCTCACAAACGATACAAGAAGGCAAGGATGCTTATGGTATAAATTGAGTAACTAAGATGGTTCGTTTCATAATCGGTCAATATAACGCTCTCTAAAGGGAAAAGAGATGAAAGCAAAAGAGATCAGTCAGAGATATGACAAACCTGGACGCAAGAATGGGAACGAAGAGGAACTAATAAAGAATTTTGGACCCCTGATACTACAAACGATCAAGGAAAATCATTCAAATACCTTGGAGGAACAATCAAGAGCATCTCATGAGATGATAAAGGCACAAGATAGACGAAATAAGATGAATCGGAAAAGAAGGACCTTAAAAATCTCAAAATGAGAATCAGGTGAGTTTAAAGATAGGAAGTAATCATAAGACGAGAAGGAAGTTGATTATTACATAAACATATTGGAGATGTGCAACAATTCCCCATTTAACAAATGGTTAAGGAATCAAGTTATAAGGATAAAAGTTAATGTTTTTAAAGGAGAATTTTCCTTATGAAGATATACCCAATACCGATATTTATCCGCAAGAGTTCAGAGGATAAGAAATGAGGAAATCAATTAAGAGATCTTTTTGAAGAATGACGCATAACCCAAGTAACCAAGTTTGGTTAGAACCACAAGTAGGAATTTCCAAGTTTTGAGGACAAAACTTTCTTTAAGGGGGGTAGGTTGTAAACCCCTAAATTTTCGGAATCGGTTTAGCATAAAACCCTAAACCGGAAGTCAAACGGAACCCTAAAGTCAACAAAACCCTAGTTTACCGTATCCAACTAAATCCGGCATTGCCGTTTTCTTTGGCCCTAGAAAACGAAGTTGGATAATTAGCTAAAATAGTTCGTAATAACCATAGGTTTTATAAAATTTCAGTTTCGCGAAATTCGGGTGTCCTTCGAACCCGATCGGACACAGTTCTCGAAAAACGTGTCCGGAAGCCCGGAATAGTAAAAATATTCCGAATATACCGTTAGACTCGTAAAAATATAAGTTTTCCAAAAATATCAGTTTCGTAATTTTTCGGTAAGTAAAAATAACAGATATAGCTATTATACGCGTATTTTCTTACTACCGGTACTTTAATTGTCATATCTACTTTACATTACACTATTCATTACTATTCTACACTATTCTTTTATCTCTACTTTTTCTTACACCTATTCTTACACTCTACATAACCTATAATCTTAACTTTTTACCTTTCCATAACTTTATATCACATCTACCTTACATATTACATCTTTTATTTTCAAAAAGTCAAAAAATAAATCATCCCTCCTCAAACATGGCCGGCCCCCCCTCTCTTTGCCCTCAATTTGTTTTAATTTTACTTTATTTTAATCACACAAAAATCACTCCTCAATTTCCTATAAATACCCCCCTTCTCTTTCACTTCTTTCACACCACTTCTACACTAAAATTACTCTCTCAAAATCTCTCAAGAATTCTCTCCAAGAAGTTCTTCAAGAAGTCTCTTTAGTCATCTCTTTAGGTAAAATTCTTCAAGAAGTCCATGTTCATCTACTTAGTATGACTTAATGTGTGTTTTCTAAAACCATGAAGGTTAAGAAAGCAACAATAGGTTCATACTTTGTTTTTGTCATAATCATAATTCCTTTATGTTCATGTTTCTTTATGTTCATTTATGTTCTTTTATGTTCATAACTATCTACTATATCTATATAGCTATATATACTATTTAGAGCATATAAGCTCATGATCTTGCAATTTATTTACCTTTCATGCAATTTATTTACTTCAATGCATTTATTTATTCCAAGTTGTTTTTAAGACTAGTCTCTAGTCTTAGACTTGTCCTCATCAAGTCAAAACAAGCTTTTCTTTCTTTCATTTTATTTTATTATGGGACTAGTTTACTTCTTAGTCCCGGGAGCCTTGAAAAAGCTAAGACTCCAATACTTGACTTTATTATTATGCTTTATGTTATTTTGGTTATTATTATTCTCATAATCATGTTCATTTAGATTGTTGTCCATAATTTTATTTAAACAAAAAGAAGAATTTTGTCACTTAGAAATAAGTTTATGTAAAGTATAAAATCTATAAAGCAACACAAAATAAACTCATTCCTTTTCATGTTACAAAAAGAACTCACTATAATTTTATAAACTACTTTTACTTTAAAAGCCACTTAGATCCTTATTATCCCACCTTGTTTTTCAAAAGAAAATATTTTGTTGACAAAAATGGTTCTTTTCATAAGAAAGAAAATAAGATGGATGACTAAGGAAATTTTTAAGTAAAGACCTTTGCAAACAAATAGGCAAAGAAAATTTATGGTTTGAAAATAATAAAGTTATTTCTTTTCAAGTTACAAGAAGAAGTTAATAAGATTATAGAAATTAGTTTTTCTACAAAAAGTCCTTAATTGTTCCACATTGTTTTTATGAAGAAAACAAATTTTCATGCATGGATGATTATTTTGAAAAATATGAGAATGAGAAAAAGAATGAGAAATATCAAGTAAGGATTTTTGCAAAACAAGTAAACAAAGGAATTTACACAAGAAAAATGAAGAATAGCATATTTCCTAGAAAACTTCAAATATAGTATTAATGTAACTTAGAAAGTAGAAAATTTTATTTTCAAAGGTACTTAGAAAAGATAAATAAAACCAACATAACGTTTTTAGAAAATAAAGAAACAAGGTATTCATTTCAAAGAAATTTACAAAAACAATTTCGAAAAGCTTCAACCCGACATTTTTACCTAAGAAAAATAATTGGACAACAAGACACTTGAGCATGCTTAAATATGAGTTATATAGTTATAAAAAGAGAATTTTTCAACTATATAGATAACTAAGTATTTATCAAACAAATTTTGATTTCTTGAACCAAAGTTGTTTTTACTTGGAAATCCGTGGTGAATTTTGTCGCTACTTTTTCAGAGCCTATATGGCCTTGTTTGTTGAATATAATTTTGGAAATGGGTAGATCTTTTCGAGTAGGTAGAAATCGGTATATATATGCGCGATTCCGAGTTAAAATGACCAAGTTATGGCCATTTTAAGTTGGAACATTCTTCATACGAACTTTAACGTTCTTTGACATTGTTTTGTCAAAATTCAAGAAAATCATCAAGAAAAACTCATTGTGGGTATTTTCTTTGGCTAGGTGACCCCGAGGAAGGATTCCTTTACCCCGAGAACTATTACGATTAAGTGGAGTGTGTGAACGACTCATCCGCTTAGAGGAATAGACGACAATGGCATCGTGAGTTTATTCCCCGTTATTTTTCATACTCTTGGTTGTGCTTGTAAAAATTAGTTGCACTAGAATTAAGAAAAATCAAAAGGAAGTGTATGATAATATGTGAAAGAACACTAAGTATATCGAAACTCGATTTGTTTGTAATAAAGTTGTATGCGCATTAATATCTTGAAGTGTTTGAAATTGGTTGATCACTTGAAAGAAGTTAAATATAACTACTATACTTTAATTAAAGAAATTATTCATGCACTTCATATGTTGAGTCACATTGCATTCACTACTATACAATTGGTGGGACAAGTGTATAACAGTGGTGGTAGACATAACCGGTATATCATGTCAGTGGTGAGTAGGAGCCAGTAAGAACTACTTGAATTGGTGGCTAGTAGGAGCCTGTAATAACTACAAGTTTTTGATAGCGTATAGGAGCCGGTAAGATCTATTAAAGTGTTTTTAAAAGTTGTGGTTGTAATTGGCCTGAATACCCAACCCCGAATGAAGGGCGTAATTCATTCAACATATGATTCCCGAAAAGTCATATGTCTTGTATGCTCACGTGGCTGTTGCATTTCATATGTTTGAATAATAAACTTGATTGATAATTTCTTCAAGTATGAATTTTGGGATTTTCTCACTAAGCCTATTAGCTTATACCCCGATAGATATCTTTTGCAGTTTCCTTACTTATGGTTAAGGCCACGTGGACCATGTGGACAGGTAAATTCTTTTTGAGTAATAGAAATTTAGATAAAATGAAGTATTTTAGTGTGATGTATAAATGCTCAGGTAATAGATTAGTAAACAAAGGAATTGTCCCTAAGTTTGAAAAATCATTGATACGAATAAATGATTATTATGAATCCTCTTATCTTAAATGTGTTATTCATATCTTCTTAAACTTCATATTTCCACATATGGTCCTCTGAAGTTGTGAAAGTACGACTTACACTTAATATAAAAGCTTTTGGGAATGGCTAAGGTTGTCATACTTAAGCTTTAATATTGAGTGTGGCGGACTGTCACGTTTAGGGTACCCATTGGGGGTGACAGTTTAAGTTGGTATCAGAGCATGGTTTAAGAACCTAGGAATCATAATTATAGAAATGGACTTAAGAAGAATTGACTTAGATAGAAGCAAGAAAAACCTAGATGAAATAGAATGGGTAGAATAAGTTTCTAATATCTTTCTTTTACGTAGATCACCATAGATGAGGCCCGTCTCCAAGCCAAGAACTTTCGAAAAGGACCCTTCGAAACACCAGAAGATTACCGATTGAGACTTAGAGTCCTGTGTGAAGAGTTTGCCCTAGCAGGACAGCCTAAGACCGTCCGAGAAATGTTCCAAATATGGAAGAAAGGAATGATACAAACAGAATGGAGGGAAGTGGTACAGACCATTCACAACTGTCCTATAGGAAAGAAACTGACCGAGTTGGAAATGATATACGCCGTGGAACGTATCGCGGCCATTGCTGAAGATAGACCTATGTTGAAGGAAGCCACATTCGTTCTTAGGAAAGACGGGGGACGAACTTCACCAGATTTCCAACATGGAGGAAAATTGGACCTATGTTCGTTTACGCCCACGACAACTTGATGGATCACCTTGAATGGATGAAGGCGGACATCAACGACATCTTCCATTGGCATGGAGTGTACCAGGAAGTACTACGACCACCAACCCAAGTGCCCACGGAGCCGCCTGCCTTTATGGGAATCCAACTAAGGAGGAACGAGCCCCTACGCCTACGGGATGACGGATCAATAATAAGGGAAGAGCCTATGGAAGAAGATGAAGAGAGTGAAGATTCAAGAAGACCCAGAGGAAGAAATGAAGCAGGACGGAAGAAGGAAACCAGACCACTGTTGGAGAGAAGAACCCGTAACAGCACTGAGGAAAGGATTATCCGCTACTTAATGGGACGACAGACTCAGAGAAGGCAAGAACCAAACTCGGCCATGAATACAGACAGTGCTCCACCCAATGAGAACAATAGCATGGAGACGGATGGAGCCGTTACTTGGAGAACCATTCATGACATAGTACCAGAGATGACTAGAGATGAGCTAACCGACGTACACGAAAGATCCAGAGAGGCAGCCCGGAAGAGGAGGAAATATTTCAGCCAATTCATGAGGGACTGGAACCCAGGATCATCCAGCAGCAACCCGGGAGATGCGCCAGAAGAATGAAGAAAGGAGGGAAGGAAAGGAGCATATCCCTAGAAGTCCAGCTTAGATTTTGTAATCATAGACTAGATCCATGATCTTAGTCTATCTTTTAATTCTCGGAACAATGCTTTTCTATGTGATTTTCTTTTGTGATTTGTCTTATTTCCGATTTCATGTATGAACTTTATTTCTATGATAATTCTAAGTTTGATTTCAGAAATTGTTTTGATTTAAATTTTGTTAGCTTTTATGCATATTTAACTTTCCGTTATACCACAATTTCCGGCAAAAATTTAATTAAGTTATCAAAACTTTATAAAACCTGACTTAGGAAAGTTTAAAACAACCGAAATAGGAGTAGACGAAGAAGGGAACAAAGCGCCTCTAACCAACCAGACATAGAAGCAGATCAACCTGCTGTTCAAGGAGCCGCCGCACCTCAAAGGGACTTACACGCCACGTTAGGACACCTAACCCACGTATTAGAAGAAATTAGGCAAAATATGCCAGCACAAGCCCCTGTACCTGAGACAGCACCAGCAACAGCACCATCATCCACATCAACCACGCCACAACAAGCTTCAACAGAGGCATCTGTGCATAGGAACATGCATAGCCAAAGTGCACCCTACCTCCATCTCCACCGCCAAGACCATACAAAAGCATGTTACCTAACTTCATCAAAAGTAACCGCTTCTTTGAAGGAGCTTATGACAAGCCAGAGGAGGCAGAAGATTGGTTATCTCAAATAGAGATGTCTTTGATGCATATGAAGTTCCGCCCCATTTGCAAATCAAGTATGGAACATTCATGCTTCGTCTAAACGCTAGGATATGGTGGGAGTCAAGGAAAAGAGATCTAATGACTCCAATCACTTGGGAAATGTTTAGACATGAGTTTTTGGAGAATTATTTCCAGGAAGTTTACGAGTAAGGTATAGCGGACTTCTTGCAAATTGCTCAAAAGGAAGAACAATCGAACAATATGAAACTGAGTTCAGTAGATTGTTGCAATATGCACCGGACTCCTATAAGTACAGTGAAGAATTGAAAAGACAAGTCTTTATAGGAGGATTGGATGAAGACTAAGGATGAGATTGGAAGAATTTGACATAAGAAATTTTCGAGAATTAGTGGAAAGAGCCGGAGTAGAAGGAGCAAGGAAAGAGGAGAGAAAGAATAGAAGAAGAAGAAGACCCAATCATTGAAAGGAAGTTTTACGTAGAACCCCATCTCATGCCCCTACCAAAGAAAATCAAGAACGACAATAGAAGGATCATACCAAGGGTATTAAGTGTTGGAAGTGCAATGGAGCACACTACCCGAAGAAGTGCCCCCAGCTATTTGGAAAGTGTTTCTTCTGTGGAAATACAAACCATAAGATGTCAAAATGCCCAAACAGAGGAGATGCTTGCTATGTTTGCAATCAGAAAGGACATTTTGCCAACAACTGTCCACAAGGAAGGAATATTCTGTCAAGATCATCAGAGGAAGTTGTACCTATAAGAATGGAAAAGGAAATGGAAGTGGAAGTGAAAGCAGACCAGGATCTACTGCTTCGGAATTCGAATTTACAACTTGGAGGGACGATGGATAAGTGAAGAAGTGAACAGAGAGAATGGAAACTTGACTGCCTTGGAGTACATTAGAGGCTATAACAGCGATGCGGGAACCAGTCAATCCCAACCTTCTTTTATTGATGTTGTTTCTTTATTTCAAGTAACGAGAATGTAAAGTTTTCTTTATGGGAATAGGAGGATAATCCCCTATTGTGTACATAAGAAGTTTAGTAAATCAGAATGTTTTACTCTCTTGAATTCAAAGTGTTACATTCTTTCGGTATATCTAGACTACCAATGACAAACGATCAACCTAGTTTAAGATAATGCGAAAGAATGAGGAAACCCGAAAATTGGTCAACTTTCAACAAAGACGAGGACATGGTCACCTGTGACTCTAAGGAATAATGGAATTAAGTAATCTTTTGAATAAGATGTATACCTCTCAAATAAGATCCCAATAAGAAGAAACAAGGAGAACATAGAGCTTACAAAACAAAAAGAAAATAGTTGGCAAAGGATTTGCTAACATAAGAAAAGAACAGACACATTCTTTCAAGTTGATAAAGGAAGTTAAATAGCGAAAGAGTGGAGAAATTGACCTTTGGAGACATTCATAAGTTCCAATAAGAAGTTTTGAAAAGAATTCTGAATACAGATTTCACTCAGAGAAACATGGAAAATAGACTAATAAGGAAGTTGGAGAAACAACAACAAGAAATCGAACCTTATGGAGTATACCATCACAAATATACCCGTTTAGCTTATAATGGATAAAACCCTAACAACATGTTAATTTTGGAAAGGAACAAGTGAAATTTTTTAAGGAGCAAAACGTTCCTCAAGATCACAATACCAACAAAGGATCAAATCAAGAAGGAATGACCCTCATTCTTATAACCCCACAAGTTTTAGTAATGCTTTTGGACTCAAGAATAGTGATATAGCCTGAAAAGGAAAGAGGTAATCAAAGAATGTAATCTTAAGTATAGGAAATTAATAAAAGGGAGTTGAAAAGCCGAACCTTGAAGTTCACAACAAGGTTTAAAAGAGGAACCACGTCGGTAGGATATTAAGATCAACCGTATAAAAATAATAAAAGAGCTTAGATAAGAAGATACGAAGGATAAAGAAGGGATATAGGAAGAAAGATGTATTAAAGGAAGCTAAAGGATGATTTAGCATAACTAAGGACAAGGAAGTTAGTAAGAAAGAATCATGAGTACGGATCATAATTTGGGATCAACAACATATCCAAGAAGAACTCAGATATACCAAAGTTCAAGGGACATTAGAAGAAATGAAATATGGATAAAGAAATAAAAACACCAAAGGATGAAAAGGTTTATAAAACTCAATGGAAACGGAATTAACCTTCTCAAGATTTTGAATTTCTCACAAACGATAGCAAGAAGGCAAGGATGCTTATGGTATAAATTGAGTGACTAACAAAGATGGTTCGTTCATAATCGGTCAATATAACACCCTCTAAAGGGGAAAGAAATGAAAGCAAAAGAGATCAGTCAGAGATATAACAAACCTGGACGTAAGAATGGGAACAAAGAGGAACTAATAAAGAATTTTGGATCCCTGATACTACAAACAATCAAGGAAAACCATTCAAATACCTTGGAGGAACAATCAATAGCATCTCATGAGATGATAAAGGCATAAGATAGACGAAATAAGATGAATCGGAAAAGAAGGACCTTAAAAATCTCAAATGAGAATCAGGTGAGTTTAAAGATAGGAAGTAATCATAAGACGAGAAGGAAGTTGATTATTACATAAACATATTGGAGATGTGCAACAATTCCCCATTTAACAAATGGTTAAGGAATCAAGTTATAAGGATAAAAGTTAATGATTTTTAAAGGAGAATTTTCCTTATGAAGATATACCCAATACCGATATTTATCCGCAAGAGTTCAGAGGATAAGAAATGAGGAAATCAATTAAGAGATCTTTTTGAAGAATGACGCATAACCCAAGTAACCAAGTTTGGTTAGAACCACAAGTAGAATTTCCAAGTTTTGAGGACAAAACTTTCTTTAAGGGGGTAGGTTGTAAACCCCTAAATTTTCGGAATCGGTTTAGCATAAAACCCTAAACCGGAAGTCAAACGGAACCCTAAAGTCAACAAAACCCTAGTTTACCGTATCCAACTAAATCCGGCATTGCCGTTTTCTTTGGCCCTAGAAAACGAAGTTGGGATAATTAGCTAAAATAGTTCGTAATAACCATAGGTTTTATAAAATTTAGTTTCGCGAAATTCGGGTGTCCTTCGAACCCGATCGGACACAGTTCTCGAAAAACGTGTCCGGAAGCCCGGAATAGTAAAAATTCCGAATATACCGTTAGACTCGTAAAAATATAAGTTTTCCAAAAATATCAGTTTCGTAATTTTTCGGTAAGTAAAAATAACAGATATAGCTATTATACGCGTATTTTCTTACTACCGGTACTTTAATTGTCATATCTACTTTACATTACACTATTCATTACTATTCTACACTATTCTTTTATCTCTACTTTTTCTACACCTATTCTTACACTCTACATAACCTATAATCTTAACTTTTTACCTTTCCCATAACTTTATATCACATCTACCTTACATATTACATCTTTTATTTTCCAAAAAGTAAAAAAAAATCAATTCCCCCCTTCAAGACATGGCCTGCCCCCCCTCTCATGCCCTCAATTTGTTTTAATTTTACTTTATTTTAATCACACAAAAATCACTCCTCAATTTCCTATAAATACCCCCCTTCTCTTTCACTTCTTTCACACCACTTCTACACTAAAATTACTCTTCAAATCTCTCAAGAATTCTCTCAAGATCTCAAGAAGTTCTCTCCAAGAAGTTCTTTCAAGAAGTCTCTTTAGCTCATCTCCTTTAGGTAAAATTCTTCAAGAAGTCCATGTTCATCTACTTAGTATGAACTTAATGTGTGTTTTCTAAAACCATGAAGGTTAAGAAAGCAACAATAGGTTCATACTTTGTTTTTGTTCATAATCATAATTCCTTTATGTTCATGTTTCTTTTTATGTATCATTTATGTTTCTTTTATGTTCATAACTATCTACTATATCTATATAGCTATATATACTATTTAGAGCATATAAGCTCATGATCTTGCAATTTATTTACCTTTCATGCAATTTATTTACTTCAATGCATTTTATTTATTCCAAGTTGTTTTTAAGACTAGTCTCTAGTCTTAGACTTGTCCTCATCAAGTCAAAACAAGCTTTTCTTTCTTTCATTTTATTTATTATGGGACTAGTTTACTTCTTAGTCCCGGAGCCTTGAAAAAGCTAAGACTCCAATACTTGACTTTATTATTATGCTTTATGTTATTTTGGTTATTATTATTCTCATAATCATGTTCATTTAGATTGTTGTCCATAATTTTATTTAAACAAAAAGAAGAATTTTGTCACTTAGAAATAAGTTTATGTAAAGTATAAAATCTATAAAGCAACACAAAATAAACTCATTCCTTTTCATGTTACAAAAAGAACTCACTATAATTTTATAAACTACTTTTACTTTAAAAGCCACTTAGATCCTTATTATCCCACCTTGTTTTTCAAAAGAAAATATTTTGTTGACAAAAATGGTTCTTTTCATAAGAAAGAAAATAAGATGGATGACTAAGGAAATTTTTAAGTAAAGACCTTTGCAAACAAATAGGCAAAGAAAATTTATGGTTTGAAAATAATAAAGTTATTTCTTTTCAAGTTACAAGAAGAAGTTAATAAGATTATAGAAATTAGTTTTTCTACAAAAAGTCCTTAATTGTTCCACATTGTTTTTATGAAGAAAACAAATTTTCATGCATGGATGATTTTTTGAAAAATATGAGACATGAGAAAAAGAATGAGAAATATCAAGTAAGGATTTTTGCAAAACAAGTAAACAAAGGAATTTACACAAGAAAAATGAAGAATAGCATATTTCCTAGAAAACTTCAAATATAGTATTAATGTAACTTAGAAAGTAGAAAATTTTATTTTCAAAAGGTCACTTGGAAAGAGATAAATAAAACCAACATAACGTTTTTAGAAAAAAGAAAACAAGGTATTCATTTCAAAGAAATTTACAAAAACAATTTCCGAAAAGCTTCAACCCGACATTGTTTTACCTAAGAAAAATAATTGGACAACAAGACACTTGAGCATGCTTAAATATGAGTTATATAGTTATAAAAAGAGAATTTTTCAACTATATAGATAACTAAGTATTTATCAAACAAATTTTGATTTCTTGAACCAAAGTTGTTTTTACTTGGAAATCCGTGGTGAATTTTGTCGCTACTTTTTCAGAGCCTATATGGCCTTGTTTGTTGAATATAATTTTGGAAATGGGTAGATCTTTTCGAGTAGGTAGAAATCGGTATATTATATGCGCGATTCCGAGTTAAAATGACCAAGTTATGGCCATTTTAAGTTGGAACATTCTTCATACGAACTTTAACGTTCTTTGACATTGTTTTGTCAAAATTCAAGAAAATCATCAAGAAAAACTCATTGTGGGTATTTTCTTTGGCTAGGTGACCCCGAGGAAGGATTCCTTTACCCCGAGAACTATTACGATTAAGTGGAGTGTGTGAACGACTCATCCGCTTAGAGGAATAGACGACAATGGCATCGTGAGTTTATTCCCCGTTATTTTTCATACTCTTGATTGTGCTTGTAAAATTAGTTGCACTAGAATTTAAGAAAAATCAAAAGGAAGTGTATGATAATATGTTGAAAGAACACTAAGTATATCGAAACTCGATTTGTTTGTAATAAAGTTGTATGTGAATTAATATCTTGAAGTGTTTGAAATTGATTGATCACTTGAAAGAAGTTAAATAAACTACTAGACTTTAATTAAAGAAATTATTCATGCACTTCATATGTTGAGTCACATTGCATTCACTACTATACAATTGGTGGGACAAGTGTATAATAGTGGTGGTAGACATAACCGGTATATCATGTCAGTGGCGAGTAGGAGCCAGTAAGAACTACTTAATTGGTGGCTAGTAGGAGCCTGTAATAACTACAAGTTTTTGATGGCTATAGGAGCCGGTAAGATCTATTAAAAGTGTTTTTAAAAGTTGTGGTTGTAATTGGCCTGAATACCCAACCCCGAATGAAGGGCGTAATTCATTCAACTATGATTCCCGGAAAGTCATATGTCTTGTATGCTCACGTGGCTGTTGCATTTCATATGTTTGAATAATAAACTTGATTGATAATTTCTTCAAGTATGAATTTTGGGATTTTCTCACTAAGCCTATTAGCTTATACCCGATAGATATCTTTTGCAGTTTCCTTACTTATGGTTAAGGCCACGTGGACCATGTGGACAGGTAAATTCTTTTTGAGTAATAGAAATTTAGATAAAATGAAGTATTTTAGTGTGATGTATAAATGCTCAGGTAATAGATTAGTAAACAAAGGAATTGTCCCTAAGTTTGAAAAATCATTGATACGAATAAATGATTATTATGAATCCTCTTATCTTAAATGTGTTATTCATATCTTCTTAAACTTCATATTTCCACAATGGTCCTCTGAAGTTGTGAAAGTACGACTTACACTTAATATAAAAGCTTTTGGGAATGGCTAAGGTTGTCATACTTAAGCTTTAATATTAGTGTGGCGGACTGTCACGTTTAAGGTACCCGTTGGGGGGTGACAGTTTAAGTTGGTATCAGAGCATGGTTTAAGAACCTAGGATCATAATTATAGAAATGGACTTAAGAAAATTGACTTAGATAGAAGTAAGAAAAACCTAGATGAAATAGAATGGGTAGAATAAGTCTTTTAATATCTTTCTTTTAGTAGATCACCATAGATGAGGCCCGTCCCAAGCCAAGAACTTTCGAAAAGGACCCTTCGAAACACCAGAAGATTACCGATTGAGACTTAGAGTCCTGTGTGAAGAGTTTGCCCTAGCAGGACAGCCTAATACCGTCCGAGAAATGTTCCAAATATGGAAGAAAGGAATGATACAAACAGAATGGAGGGAAGTGGTACAGACCATTCACAATTGTCCTATAGGAAAGAAACTGACCAGTTGGAAATGATATACGCCGTGGAACGTATCGCGGCCATTGCTGAAGATAGACCTATGTTGAAGGAAGCCACATTCGTTCTTTGGAAAGACGGGGGACGAACTTCACCAGATTTCCAAATATGGAGGAAAATTGAATCTATGTTCGTTTACGCCTACAACAACTTGATGGATCACCTTGAATGGATGAAGGCGGACATCAACGACATCTTCCATTGGCATGGAGTGTACCAGGAAGTACTACGACCACCAACCCAAGTGCCCACGGAGCCGCCTGCCTTTATGGGAGTCCAACTAAGGAGGAACGAGCCCCTACGCCTACGGGATGACGGATCAATAATAAGGGAAGAGCTATGGAAGAAGATGAAGAGAGTGAAGATTCAGAAGAAGATCCAGAGGAAGAAAATGAAGCAGGACCGGAAGAAGGAAACCAGACCACTGTTGAGAGAAGAACCTCGTAACAGCATTGAGGAAAGGATTATCCGCTACTTAATGGGACGACAGACTCAAGAAGGCAAGAACCAAACTCGGCCGAAATACAGACAGTGCTCCACCCGATGAGAACAATAGCATGAACGGATGGAGCCGTTACTTGGAGAACCATTCATGACATAGTACCAGAGATGGCTAGAGATGAGCTAACCGACGTACACGAAAGATCCAGAGAGGCAGCCCGGAAAGGAGGAAATATTTCAGCCAATTCATGAGGGACTGGAACCCAGGATCATCCAGCAGCAACCCGGGAAATGCGCCAGAAGAATGAAGAAAGGAGGAAGGAAAGGAGCATATCCCTGGAAGTCCAGCTTAGATTTTGTAATCATACCAGATCCATGATCTTAGTCTATCTTTTAATTCTCGAAACAATGCTTGTTATTTTCTATGTGATTTTCTTTTGTGATTTGTCTTATTTCCGATTTCATGTATGAACTTTATTTCTATGATAATATTCTAAGTTTGATTTCAGAAATTGTTTTGATTTAAATTTTGTTAGCTTTTATGCATATTTAACTTTCCGTTATACCCATCAATTTCCGGCAAAAATTTAATTAAGTTATCAAAACTTTATAAAACCTGACTTAGGAAAGTTTAAAACAGCCGAAATAGAAGTAGATGAAGAAGGGAACAAAGCGCCTCTAACCAACCAGACATAGAAGCAGATCAACCTGCTGTTCAAGGAGCCGCTGCACCTCAAAGGGACTTACACGCCGCGTTAGGACACCTAACCTACGTACTAGAAGAAATTAGGCAAAATATGCCAGCACAAGCCCCTGTACCTGAGACAGCACCAGCAACAGCACCATCGTCCACATCAACACCGCTGCCACAACAAGCTTCAACAGAGGCATCTGTGCATAGGAACATGCATAGCCAAAGCACACCTCTACCTCCATCTCCACCGCCAAGACCATACAAAAGCATGTTACCTAACTTCATCAAAAGTAACCGCTTCTTTGAAGGAACTTATGACAAGCCAGAGGAGGCAGAAGATTGGTTATCTCAAATAGGGATGTCTTTCGATGCATATGAAGTTCCGCCCCATTTGCAACTCAAGTATGGAACATTCATGCTTCGTCTAAAACGCTAGGATATGGTGGGAGTCAAGGAAAAGAGATCTAATGACTCCAATCACTTGGGAAATGTTTAGACATGAGTTTTTGGAGAATTATTTCCTAGGAAGTTTACGAGTAAGGTATAGCGCAGACTTCTTGCAAATTGCTCAAAAGGGAAGAACAATCGAACAATATGAAACTGAGTTCAGTAGATTATTGCAATATGCACCGGACTCCTATAAGTACAATGAAGAATTGAAAAGACAAGTCTTTATAGGAGGATTGGATGAAGATCTAAGGATGAGATTGGAAGAATTTGACATAAGAAATTTTCGAGAATTAGTGGAAAGAGCCCGGATAGTAGAAGGAGCAAGGAAAAGGAGAGAAAGAATAGAAGAAGAAGAAGAAGACCCAATCATTGAAAGGAAGTTTTACGTAGAACCCCATCTCATGCCCCTTCCAAAGAAAATCAAGAACGACAATAGAAGGATCATACCAAGGGGTATTAAGTGTTGGAAGTGCAATGGGCACACTACCTGAAGAAGTGCCCCCAGCTATTTGGAAAGTGTTTCTTCTATGGAAATACAAACCATAATATGTCAAGATGCCCAAACAGAGGAGCAGATGTTTGCTATGTTGCAATCAGAAAGGACATTTTGCCAACAACTGTCCACAAGGAAGGAATATTCTGTCAAGATCATCAGAGGAAGTTGTACCTATAAGAATGGAAAAGGAAAATAGAAGTGGAAGTAAAAGCAAACCAGGATCTACTGCTTCGGAAATTCGAATTTACAACTTGGGGGGACGATGGCTAAGTGAAGAAATGAACAAAGAGAATGGAAACTTAACTGCCTTGGAGTACATTAGAGGCTATAACAGCGATGCGGGAACCAGTCAATCCCACATTCTTTTATTGATGTTGTTTCTTTATTTCAAGTAATGGAGAAGTGTAAAGTTTTCTTTATGTGGATGAATAGGAGTGATAATCCCCTATTGTGTACATAAGAAGTTTAGTAAATCAGAATGTTGTGCTCTCTTGGAATTCACAGTGTTACATTCTTTCGGTATATCTAGACTACCAATGACAAACAATCAACCTAGTTTAAGATAATGCGAAAGAATGAGGAAACCCAAGAAAATTGGTCGAACTTTCAACAAAGACGTGAGGACATGAGGTCACCTGTGACTCTAAGGAATAATGGAATTAAGTAATCTTTTGAATAAGATGTATACCTCTCAAATAAGATCCCAATAAGAAGAAACAAGGAGAACATAGAGCTTACAAAACAAAAAGAAAATAGTTGGCAAAGGATTTGCTAACATAAGAAAAGAACAGACACATTCTCTCAAGTTGATAAAGGAAGTTAAATAGCGAAAGAGTGAGGAGAAATTGACCTTTGGAGACATTCATAAGTTCCAATAAGAAGTTTTGAAAAGAATTCTGAATACAGATTTCACTCAGAGAAACATGGAAAATAGACTAATAAGGAAGTTGGAGAACAACAACAAGAAATCGAGACCTTACGAAATGAAGTATGCCATCACAAATATACCCATCCAGCTTATAATGGAGAAAACCCTAAGCCAACGTGTTAACTTTCGGAAAGGAACAAGTGAAAACCTTTTTATCAAGGAGAAAACGTTCTCTCAAGATCACGAATACTACCAACAAAGGATCAAATCAAGAAGGAATGACCCTCATTCTTCTTATAACCCCACAAGTTTTAGTAATGCTTTCTGGACTCAAGAATAGTGATATAGCCTGAAAAGGAAAGAGGTAATCAAAGAATGTAATCTTAAGTATAGGAAATTAATAAAAGGGAGTTGAAAAGCCGAACCTTGAAGTTCACAACAAGGTTTAAAAGAGGAACCACGTCGGTAGGATATTAAGATCAACCGTATAAAAATAATAAAGAGCTTAGATAAGAAGATACGAAGGATAAAGAAGGGATATAGGAAGAAAGATGTATTAAAGGAAGCTAAAGGATGATTTAGCATAACTAAGGACAAGGAAGTTAGTAAGAAAGAATCATGAGTACGGATCATAATTTGGGATCAACAACATATCCAAGAAGAACTCAGATATACCAAGTTCAAGGGACATTAGAAGAAATGAAATATGGATAAAGGAATAAAACACCAAAGGATGAAAAGGTTTATGAAATTCAATGAAACAATTAACCTTCTCAAGATTTTGAATTTCTCACAAACGATAGCAAGAAGGCAAGGATGCTTATGGTATAAATTGAGTAACTAACAAAGATGGTTCGTTTCATAATCGGTCAATATAACGCCCTCTAAAGGGAAAAGAGATGAAAGCAAAAGAGATCAGTCAGAGATATGACAAACCTGGACGCAAGAATGGGAACGAGAGGAACTAATAAAGAATTTTGGACCCCTGATACTACAAACGATCAAGGAAAATCATTCAAATACCTTGGAGGAACAATCAAGAGCATCTCATGAGATGATAAAGGCACAAGATGGATGAAATAAGATGAATAAGACCTTAAATATCTCAAAATGAGAATCAAGTGAGTTTAAAGATAGGAAGTAATCATAAGACGAGAAGGAAGTTGATTATTACATAAACATATTGGAGATGTGCAACAATTCCCCATTTAACAAATGGTTAAGGAATCAAGTTATAAGGATAAAAGTTAATGTTTTTAAAGGAGAATTTTCCTTATGAAGATATACCCAATACCGATATTTATCCGCAAGAGTTCAGAGGATAAGAAATGAGGAAATCAATTAAGAGATCTTTTTGAAGAATGACGCATAACCCAAGTAACCAAGTTTGGTTAGAACCACAAGTAAAATTTCCAAGTTTTGAGGACAAAACTTTCTTTAAGGGGGTAGGTTGTAAACCCCTAAATTTTCGGAATCGGTTTAGCATAAAACCCTAAACCGGAAGTCAAACGGAACCCTAAAAGTCAACAAAACCCTAGTTTACCGTATCCAACTAAATCCGGCATTGCCGTTTTCTTTGGCCCTAGAAAACGAAGTTGGATAATTAGCTAAAATAGTTCGTAATAACCATAGGTTTTATAAAAATTTCAGTTTCGCGAAATTCGGGTGTCCTTCGAACCCGATCGGACACAGTTCTCGAAAAACGTGTCCGGAAGCCCGGAATAGTAAAAATATCCGAATACCCGTTAGACTCGTAAAAATATAAGTTTTCCAAAAATATCAGTTTCGTAATTTTTCGGTAAGTAAAAAAACAGATATAGCTATTATACGCGTATTTTCTTACTACCGGTACTTTAATTGTCATATCTACTTTACATTACACTATTCATTACTATTCTACACTATTCTTTTATCTCTACTTTTCTTACACCTATTCTTACACTCTACATAACCTATAATCTTAACTTTTTACCTTTCCCATAACTTTATATCACATCTACTTACATATTACATCTTTTATTTCAAAAAGTAAAAAAAAATAAATCAATCCCCTCAAGCATGGCCGGTGCCCCCCCTCTCTTATGCCTCAATTTGTTTTAATTTTACTTTATTTTAATCACACAAAAATCACTCCAATTTCCTATAAATACCCCCCTTCTCTTTCACTTCTTTCACACCACTTCTACACTAAAATTACTCTATCAAAATCTCTCAAGAATTTCTCTCCAAGAAGTTCTTTCAAGAAGTCTCTCATTTTCAAGTCTCTTTAGCATCTCCTTTAGGTAAAATTCTTCAAGAAGTTTCCATGTTCATCTACTTAGTATGAACTTAATGTGTGTTTTCTAAAACCATGAAGGTTAAGAAAGCAACAATAGGTTCATACTTTGTTTTTGTTCATAATCATAATTCCTTTATGTTCATGTTTCTTTTATGTTCATTTATGTTCTTTTATGTTCATAACTATCTACTATATCTATATAGCTATATATACTATTTAGAGCATATAAGCTCATGATCTTGCAATTTATTTACCTTTCATGCAATTTATTTACTTCAATGCATTTTATTTATTCCAAGTTGTTTTTAAGACTAGTCTCTAGTCTTAGACTTGTCCTCATCAAGTCAAAACAAGCTTTTCTTTCTTTCATTTTATTTTATTATGGGACTAGTTTACTTCTTAGTCCCGGGAGCCTTGAAAAAGCTAAGACTCCAATACTTGACTTTATTATTATGCTTTATGTTATTTTGGTTATTATTATTCTCATAATCATGTTCATTTAGATTGTTGTCCATAATTTTATTTAAACAAAAAGAAGAATTTTGTCACTTAGAAATATTTATGTAAAGTATAAAATCTATAAAGCAACACAAAAAAACTCATTCCTTTTCATGTTACAAAAAGAACTCACTATAATTTTATAAACTACTTTTACTTTAAAAAGCCACTTAGATCCTTATTATCCCACCTTGTTTTTCAAAAGAAAATATTTTGTTGACAAAAATGGTTCTTTTCATAAGAAAGAAAATAAGATGGATGACTAAGGAAATTTTTAAGTAAAGACCTTTGCAAACAAATAGGCAAAGAAAATTTATGGTTTGAAAATAATAAAGTTATTTCTTTTCAAGTTACAAGAAAAGTTAATAAGATTATAGAAATTAGTTTTTCTACAAAAAGTCCTTAATTGTTCCACATTGTTTTTATAAGAAATATTTTCATGCATGGATGATTATTTTGAAAAATATGAGACATGAGAAAAAGAAAGAATATCAAGTAAGGATTTTTGCAAAACAAGTAAACAAAGGAATTTACACAAGAAAAATGAAGAATAGCATATTTCCTAGAAAACTTCAAATATAGTATTAATGTAACTTAGAAAGTAGAAAATTTTATTTTCAAAATTACTTGGAAAGAGATAAATAAAACCAACATAACGTTTTTAGAAAACAAAGAAAGCAAGGTATTCATTTCAAAGAAATTTACAAAAACAATTTCCGAAAAGCTTCAAACCGACATTGTTTTACCTAAGAAAAATAAATTGGACAACAAGACACTTGAGCATGCTTAAATATGAGTTATATAGTTATAAAAAGAAATTTTTCAACTATATAGATAACTAAGTATTTATCAAACAAATTTTGATTTCTTGAACCAAAGTTGTTTTTACTTGGAAATCCGTGGTGAATTTTGTCGCTACTTTTTCAGAGCCTATATGGCCTTGTTTGTTGAATATAATTTTGGAAATGGGTAGATCTTTTCGAGTAGGTAGAAATCGGTATATTATATGCATTCCGAGTTAAAATGACCAAGTTATGGCCATTTTAAGTTGGAACATTCTTCATACGAACTTTAACGTTCTTTGACATTGTTTTGTCAAAATTCAAGAAAATCATCAAGAAAAACCCCTTGTGGGTATTTTCTTTGGCTAGGTGACCCCGAGGAAGGATTCCTTTACCCCGAGAACTATTACGATTAAGTGGAGTGTGTGAACGACTCATCCGCTTAGAGGAATAGACGACAATGGCATCGTGAGTTTATTCCCCGTTATTTTTCATACTCTTGGTTGTGCTTGTAAAAATTAGTTGCACTAGAATTTAAGAAAAATAAAAAGGAAGTGTATGATAATATGTTAAAGAACACTGAGTATATCGAAACTCGATTTGTTTGTAATAAAGTTGTATGTGCATTAATATCTTGAAGTGTTTGAAATTGGTTGATCACTTGAAAGAAGTTAAATATACTACTAGACTTTAATTAAAGAAATTATTCATGCACTTCATATTTTGAGTCACATTGCATTCACTACTATACAATTGGTAGGACAAGTGTATAATAGTGGTGGTAGACATAACCGGTATATCATGACAGTGGCGAGTAGGAGCCAGTAAGAACTACTTGAATTGGTGGCTAGTAGGAGCCTGTAATAACTGCAAGTTTTTGATGGCGTATATGAGCCGGTAAGATCTATTAAAGTGTTTTTAAAAGTTGTGGCTGTAATTGGCCTGAATACCCAACCCCGAATGAAGGGCGTAATTCATTCAACATATGTTTCCCGGAAAGTCATATGTCTTGTATGTTCACGTGACTGTTGCATTTCATATGTTTGAATAATAAACTTGATTGATAATTTTATTCAAGTATGAATTTTGGGATTTTCTCACTAAGCCTATTAGCTTATACCCCGATAGAATCTTTTGCAGTTTTCTTACTTATGGTTAAGGCCACGTGGACCATGTGGACAGGTAAATTCTTTTGAGTAATAGAAATTAGATAAAATGAAGTATTTTAGTGTGATGTATAAATGCTCAGGTAATAGATTAGTAAACAAAGGGAATTGTCCCTAAGTTTGAAAATCATTGATACGAATAAATGATTATTATGAATCCTCTTATCTTAAATGTGTTATTCATATCTTCTTAAACTTCATATTTCCACATATGGTCCTCTGAAGTTGTGAAAGTACGCCTTATACTTAATATAAAAGCTTTTGGGAATGGCTAAGGTTGTCATACTTAAGCTTTAATATTGAGTGTGGCGGACTGTCACGTTTAGGGTACCCGTTGGGGCGTGACAGTAACTAATGTCTAGTTAGCTGAAACTAAATCCGAAAGGCTCTAACTTAAAGGTTGAAATATTGATATAGGTTGCTCAAAGGATTTGGATTAATCCTCGTAAAGATGTAGAACTTCTCTGGAAAATATTTATTGGATATATATATGATATATGTGGTATATATAAATACAGTTAAACCTCCATAAATGAATATTTAATAAATTGATAATTTCGATTAGACAGTAATTTCTTTTGGTCCCAATTGGACTAACGTACTAAAATAATAGTCTCGCCGAATGTATAAGATAATAATTTATAATGAAATCCTTAAGGCCCAATAAAATTATGAATTAATAATTCATCAAATACATAAAATATTTTACATAAAATTCATAATAATGTTTTTCCAAACCACTTCTATTTATTTAAAATTTACTCATTGTTAAAATATACATCTAAAATTATGTATTTCTTTTTTGCATGTAAACTAAATTCAATCTCATCTTTAGTTTTTTGCAAAGCATGCACCACGTTTGGAATAAAACATGTAACCATCTGTTCTTGTAATGCCTTGAAACTCTACTCATCAAGGTATTATCTACTTTAGCTACACACCATACAATTTTGTTCTTTTGGTGTCAGTGCTTCCTAAGAGGTCATCCATCATAGGATTGCCGGCATAGAGCACAATTAACTTGTAAAATTTTTGAATGCAGCAAATGCTAAAAGCATTCTAATGGCTTTTAGTTTAGTAACCAAGGCAAAGGTCTCATCAAAATATATGCCTTCTTTTTTATTATATCCTTTAGCTACTAATCGAGCTTTGTTTCTAGTTACTATTCTAGCTTCATCAAGTTTATTTTTATAAACCCACTTAGTTCCAATAATTGGTTTACTACTAAGTCTAAGAATCAAGTTCCAAACTTCATTTCTTATGAATTGGTTTAATTCTTCTTCCATAGCTTGTATCTAGAATTCATCTTTTATAGCTTCTTCTATATATTTAGGCTTAGTTTGAGATAGGAAGACTAGATTACTCATATTTCTTAGAGAATATCTAGTTTTTACCCTATTAGAAGGTTCACTTATTATTAGATCCTTTGGGTGTGATCTTACATATTTTTATTCTTTAGGAAGATCATGGTTAATAGATTCATCCACAACATTCTTTTTATGTTCATTTCCTTCATCTATTACTTTGTTAACATTTTCAAGAGAAAACTTATCAAATCAACACAAATATTATCTATATCATCAATTGAACTGTGAGGTAGAGAATTATCAAAAGCAATATGAATAGATTCTTCCACAACTAAGGCCTCTTATTAAACACTCTATATGCTTTACTAGTTAAGGAATAACCCAGAAAAATGCCTTCATCACTTGTAGCATCAAATTTTGCTAGTTGTTCTTTTCCATTGTTCAAGATACAACATTTAATGCCAAAAGGATAAAAATAAGAGATGTTATCTCTTCTTCCTTTCTAAAGATCATAAGAGATTTTCTTAAGAATTGATCTTCTGAAGATTCTATTAGATATATAGTATGCAGTGTTAACAACCTTAGCCAAAAAGTATTTAGGTAAATTATTTTCAAACAACATGGTTCTAACCATTTTAATTAAAGTTCTATTTTTTTTTTTCCTTCAGCTACATTATTTTGTTGTGGTATTCTAGGTGCTGAAAATGTATGTTTAATTCCATTTTTACTACAAAAATCATTCATTATATAGTGTTCAAATTCTCCTCCATGATCACATCAGATAGTTACAATATTAAGACCTTTTTCATTTTGCACTTTCTTGCAATCTTTAAAAAAGATATTGTTTATTTCGTCTTTAGATGCAAGGATGAAGGTCCATGTATATCTAATGAAGTCATCAATAATAACTAAAATATATTTTTGTCTTCCAAATTTGAAAGTTTGAATAGGACCAAATAAGTCCATATGCAATAATTCTAATGGCATAGAAGTGGAAACAACATCCTTAGACTTAGAAGTCTTAGTCTGCTTTCCTTGTTAACATGCTAGACAAATCTTGTCATTTTAAAAATTTATTTTTGATAAACCTTTGACAAGATTCTTTATAACAAGTTTTCAAATTACATCCATGCTAGCATGTCTCAATTTCCTATATCATGGCTAACTAATGTAATTTTAAGAGTAAAGATAAGTTTCATTTGATGATTTGAAATCATCTAGATTGATTTTGCAAATATTTCTTTGTCTATACACTTCAAAATAAGCTTGATTATTTCAATTATTTCAATAGAATATTTATTGGTAAGAAATGCTACTCTCAAACCATTATCACATAATTAGCTGACACTAAGCGAGTTATGCTTTAAACCATCAATCAAAAACACATTCTTAATAATTAGATTCTCTATTTACTAGAATCTTACATTCACTAAGAATAGTTGACTTGCGATTTGTCTCCAAAGGTGATATTCTCTTGATCTTTAAGTCTAAAGTCATAAACTTGGATACATCTTTAGTCATATGTCTAGAGCAACTGTTGTGCAAGTACCATTTGTTATTTCCGCTTGAAGATTCCTATAAAATAGAGGATTATTTCTTTAGTACTCATTTGAGTTTGGATCCTTTTTGGTTAGGTCTAACTATGGTTTCTTTCTTAAGAACCCAAATTAGCTTGCTTTTATGTTCAAATGCATGGTTTTCTTACTGTACAATTGTGTGTAATACGACTAGTTTTGCCACAATAGTTACATGTCCCATGAGTAGTTTTTACAAATCAAGTTTTATGGGACTTGTAGCTACTGTCTCTATTATAGCGAATTCCATATTTGTTTGAATCACACCTTTGATTTCCAACAAGTGTGTTCAAGTTCTTTTTCCCTTTAGTGAACTTAGGTATTGTTGCTTTTGAATCATCTAAGCTGGCTTTTAATATAATATCTTCATTTATTAATTCTTCTAACTCCTTTAAAATTTCATTATTGCTGCTACCAACACATGCAACATTATCATCATTATTTAAGGTTTTTACTTCAATATCAAGCAAATCATTTTCAATTGTTAATTTGCCATTTATCTTACTTAATTCATCATTTTTTCTTTTTAGTTTCTTACATTTATTATTATTCATATTATCATTATGGTTTTAAAATATCAATTTCTTCATGCAACTTTTCATTTTCTATTTTAATCTCTTCATACTCATTCTAAATTCATCCATTTCATCTCCTACTTTCTTCATTAAGGTTTTATGTTTATTCTTTTTTCTCGCTTTTATCAATCTATTGCATACTTTATCATACATATCACAAATTTCATCATCATAAGAAGAAGAAGATGGAGAACTTCATCATCCAATGCCATGAAGCACACATTTCCATCCAAGTCACTTGAGTCATCATCACTCTAAGTGATGATGAGAACTTCTTTTTTGGATTCTTTAGAAAGTTTGTTGAGCATTGGATAGAATTGTTGAATCTGTCTTGGCTTGTGACATCTAAAGTAGGTTATTACATCATTCTTTTCCTTTTTTGTATCTTAAGGAACTACTGTCATCATCCTTTCCTTTTGTCTTGGTGTTGAACCTCATGAACTTCTTGAGCCTTTTAGCCATCAAGGGAAGTTCTTCATTGTCATCGTCATCATCCTCTTCACTAGAATCATCACTGGTAGCTTTTAAAGCAATCACCTTTTGCTTGAGTCTTCTCCTTGGTTCTTAATTAGGTCATGTGTTTTGAGTACTCCAAGGAGTTCCTCTTTGCTCATAGCACTTAAATCCTATGTTTCTTCAATAACAATTCTCTTTGCTTCCCAATCCTTGGGTAGGGACCTGAGTAGTTTAGAATTTATTTTCATATTACTGAAATTCTTTCCAAGCACACCTAAAGGATTTATGATGTTGATGAATCTATTATGCAGCTCATCTATAAATTCATTTGGAAGTATTTTGAAAATTTCAAATTGTCTACATAAAAGACTTATATTTATATCTCTTACTCTTGAAGTTCATTTGTATGTCTTTTCTAATTCATCCCATATATCTTTAGTAGATTTACATGTGCAAATTCTATTGAAATCACTTTCATTTAGCCCACAGTGCAATATATTCATAGCTATTTCATTTATATATAATCTTTTCCAACCTTTTTTACTATAATCTTTCTTCTTTTTCTTCACTAATTAAAGGCCCATGATCTATTACATTCTATATTAATTTATTTTATTCTTTTAGAAATATTTTCATTATACACTTCCAATATGGTAGTTACCTCCACTTAAAAGATGTGGTTTATTTATGGCTTGTCCTTCTAGAAACCCAAGTGCATTTGATGTCATGATCTAAATCAGAAACGAGGCTCTAATACCAAATGAAAACACACTGGAAAATACTCATGGGGGGGAGGGTGGGAGGGTTGGGTTGGTTGGGCGTGTGTGGGGGAAAGGAAGGGAGGGTGGGTGAATTGAGTATTTACCTTAAATGCTCAAACAATAAATTTTTATGTAATAGATCAAATTAAAATTTAATGCAGCAAATATAGCAATAATAAAGTACTGAAAAGAATATAAAAAGATAGGGAAAGAAGACATAAGCTCAAATTTAATGTGGAGTTCGACCCACTGTCTACTCTCTACAATCACCCAAATCACCTTCAATAAGAGGACGTCACTCACTTTATTAATCTTAATCACACACACTCATACAAAGCAATACATTAGTTTCCAACACTTAGGAAATAACATATTTCCTTCTCTCTTAAGATGCTATCTTATAGATAACAAATACAAGAATAGAGAACTAAATGATTTTCTCTCTCTTTGCATATTTGGCAAATTAATGAACAAGAGTACAAAAACAATGAGAGAATTTTTTGATTTATTTGTTTGCAAACAAAGGCTCTTAACCACTTCATCTGAGCTCATCACCGCTCTCTTGAATATCCCAAGAAAAGAGTATTTATACATTTTAAAAGGTTAAATGTCAGTTAAAAATAATGTCTTGAAATCGTCAAGTATTAAATGCGTGTAACAGCTTTTCATATCACATCGACTCGTATTTTAAACTATCATGCCTCAGACTTGTGATGCCTTAAGTTTGAGACCCTTGACAAATTTGTGCTTATTTAGACTCGTCAGGCTTGAGATTCAAACTTGTCAAGCCCTCGATGAGACCCGCACCAAGGCTGTGCTCAATGAGTTGAAGCCCAATACATAGTAACACAAACTAGCAAGATGTCACACAAACTTAATTTAATGCAATGCGACAAACAATAAATTATTATCTTTTCATTTAAAGTAAAGTAAGCAACACTAAGTACTCGTACTTCGAAGCAATTTATATGAATCTAAGGGTTCTAGTAACAATAGCTGCTCAAGAGGTTAATATAGGCAGCCAGAATACTTATATCTCCTATATTCAATCAAAAAGAGAAAATAGCTTCATCCAAGATTCACAATCATAACATAACTTTACTTGTGTTAGTCCATTGTTTAGTTCAACCGGTCTCATAAATGTGAACTAAACCATGTTACTTCACCTTAAGCCTGAGCAAACGTTATGCCGATACTATT